>QTSX02001530.1:0-94083 GCA_014839935.2 Entomophthora muscae | reverse complement strand
TATTGTGTCAATCACCCCAGTAAGGGTAATATACACAATCCCAAACAGCTTGCCAGTGTGATCGGTTGGGAGGTCAGGTGAGGAGGCAGGCATTGGCTTGGGGGTCACATGTGGTTCCATATTGAGTTTGTAGGCAGGCAGGCAGGTAGTTGAACTTACCTCTAAAAAACTTGGGTGTTGATAGAATCCAGGGGCCTTGACAGTTGTATCTAACTGCAGATTGTATGCAGGCCAAGAGATCTAGTTTAAGGATCTTTTCTAGGGTGTAATTCCTAAATTTGGGTCTCAGAGGGTACTCTGTGAAGTGGACAGGACTAAAGAGAACAAATGGAGGACAGGAATCTGCGGGCAGAGGGGCAGGAGGGCCGGATGATCTTGTACTGATTTGATAGATGACAAAGACAAAACAAGGCAGTAGCTGTGTAAGCCAAAATAACATAACCTTTATTCAAAAATGGCAATAAGTTTGGAGCCCAGGGTCCTTTGGTCTATATAGCACCCCACCTCCAAACTTAATATTTTCCATAGGGGGCTCATCAGGGCATTGGGAAAAGTGGGCCTGGGGGATCTGGGTGCCTGGGTTCAAAGGCGGCAAAATGGCACCCAGGCTGGGAGTTCTTTCATTGGCCAAAGATCTTGAATTGGAAAATTGATTATCTTGCTCTTGGGTTGTGGTCATGGGGTTGGGCCACAGGCCTGTGCCTTCTTTTGGGGATGGCTCTTGATTGGCCACTAGTGTAGACTTCAAGCTCATGAAGCTAATGGTTGGAATTTTGTTGCCTTCATTAGGCACCCTGATTACTTCATCCATTTGGTGCAATGATTCCTTTGGTTTGGCTTGCTTCACCATTTGGGCCATCATTCTTGGCCTCAGCTTGCAGGAGCTTGACCCCAGGAAAACACGGGCAGGCAGCCCCTCAGTCCTCAGGGCTGGTGGCCCACAGGGATTCAGGGTTAGGGTTTGAATCCTGCCCTTGGGCCCAGGTTTCAACAGGAAAGAATTGTCAATCATGACACTTCTCCCTCTTTCCTTTGGTCTTTCTGCCCTGCTGTCTGTCTTCCCATGGCTTTTTGTTGGGATTTAATCCAAGAAGATTCAAACCCTGTTTGAATCCTTGGAAGCCCCTCAGTTCTTGTGATCTATCTGTTCAGTGTTTTTTTGTTAAAACTCATTATACAGAATGTTGTCTCCTTTCTTTAAGTCATTTATTGTGACCATGGTATCTGTCTTCCTGTTGCTATGGGCTACAACCCCAAACATATGGGATGTACTCTTCTTGGCTGCACAACACTCTGTACCCAATCCTGGCCTGCTCTCAAATCCCCTTTTGCATCTGACCCAGGTTCCCACCATCCTCAACACATTTTTCAAGTTGTCTTGGATAGGGCTCTATCCTGAGGACCTCCCACCTTTCCAGGAGCCAGGAACTGACAAATCCCCTTCCACAGATCAGAACTACACCAAACTTATGTCAGTTTCAAGCCACTTTCTTCTCTCCTTGCAGAAACTTCCTCCTATGAATCTGGATTCCCATCCCACCCGGGATTGTTATCTATGATTGCTGTTGGGTGCCTTGGTTATGGGCTTAAACACCTATTTCCCACCCTTGCCATTGCCTGCTTTTCCTGAAGGCCTCTTAGAAGTGGCCATTCCAGTCCTGCACTGGATGGCATCCTGATGGATGGTTTTACCAGGATGGGAGCCATACTTTGTTAGTCTAGCCCTCCTCTCTCACACTCATCATCCCCAATCAATTAGGCCAACAACACTTAGGCAGCATTCCACCTATCAGCCCTGACAAGATAGATTCAGATTAGCTAGATGGATCTAACAATAACCACATTCTAAATGATGATCCAGATCTTGGACTGATTCATGATTGTATAGAATAAAATATGGGTGAGGAATAACTTGCCTTAACTATGTTTCAGCATATCCAGAAGCCAACACAGCGCTGATGCGCTATTATCAATAATAGTTTGGGATTTTTCCCAAATAGGGAAAGTCAAACTGCCAGAGTTTTGCTGTTACTTTGTAATAAACCTTGATTGAAGAGATTTCCCCAGAACTGAAAAATTACATGCTCCCACTGCATGGATGCCTAGCTCTGGGGGTTAAACCTGGTAGGCTGGGAAACAGATAAACTGGTCAATAAGAGTTAGAAGCGTCAGACGTTACTCTGGCAACAGGGTTTCTAAACCCTATATAAAGGCTTGTCCTTTAACTTAGCAAAGCAAAATAATATATAACATTTACAGGTTGGGAATAGCTGACCTATTTCTACCTTTCATACTAATGAGCTTCTTGCAACTAGTACTCTTACCCAAGCACTAGAATCAAATACACCAGTCCTTGTGGGATCTCTTGGTAGTCACTTTTTCCGGTACCATGTCCCTTTGACAAAGAATCTCTTATGTATATACTCTCCCTAAAGTAGGGTACATGAATGCCCTTCTGCTGTACCCCAGACCCAATTGGTAGCTGGGATTGCCTTCATATAACCCATACATCAATTTCAATGACTTATAAACCAAATAAGAAAGATCCTTCAAGATTGCAAAATCTTGACACAAAATAACTGTATAACTGTCTAATGTAAACTTAAATAAACATCTAACAATTGTTATTTATGTCTCAGGAGGCTGTTTAAAAATTAAAAATAGCCGTGTTCTGGATCTGGATATATAGCATAGTAAACATATGATACAGTAGTTTTCAAACCTGTTGAGATAAGAGTATATTATTCAGTTTATAACTCATGAACTCAGTCTAAAAACAAAATCCAAAATCAAGAAATTTATATTAAATTACTATAGATTTGGATCCACTTTGATTTTGTTTTTAGACTAAGTTCATGTGTTCTAAATTGACTAATATATGTTTATCTCAACAGGTTTGAAAACTACTGTATTATATAGAAAAAAGCTAGACATATAAGAAACAATAAAATAAAAAGCAAAGAGACAAATAAACAGTTGAAATTCTGGATAATAAAATATACAAATAAAAAATTTGGTGGTGGAGAGTTTATTTGGGACAGAAAGAATGATGCCTATTAGGCAGAATAACGCGGAAAAAAAGGTGTAAAGACAGTGTTGGCTTGGGAGGTGTGAGCCTGGGATTGGATGGGAGGGGCTGATGTGTGGGGGTTGGTGGTGGCAGGGGTGAACCAAGTAGATTGTGTGTGATAGCCACATATAAAACTTATTATATTCCTTGTCTACCATTGGTTTGATTGGTTGGTAGACAGCTGTGGCCCAGAGTGGAAGGCACATGTTCTTACATGATTGGCTGCCCTTATTCACATAAAAGACAAGTTGGGAAAACAAGTCAGCCACTATCTGATAACCAAAGAGAGAAGCATGATATTGGACTCCAAGACATGATCATCAAAGGACTGGAGGTACTGCTCCCAGAAATTTCCCCCATATTGTAGAACATCTTATCACCTAGATGGATATCTGAGTGGCCAGCTGGGTAGATAAAGGTTTTGTGCCCGCGTTCTTGGATTGTCTTGATAGCTGTGAAATTATTCTCCATCTTTTGGCTCAAGAAACCCAATAAGGAAAATTTGAGCTGTCCCAGGAGCCAATTAATCCACCAAAGATCTGATTATACTCATAACATTGGCGTAATCAGGGTTTGTCTAATAATAGACAGAGCTCTTAGACAAAATATCCAGAAATGCACCAATAAAAGCCCCCTTTTTGACTTTCTTTCTTCCATTGGTCTGATTAAGTTTCCTTGTGTTCACCAAAATCATCAAATTTAAAAGAAAGTTTGTAGTATGAGATGAACATGATAACATCAGATAAACTTTTCAAGCATTGGATAATAGTGCATACTATGACAGGATCATATGAGAATCCTCACTGCCATCACATTAGTCCTTTCTAAAATTGGTCAACACTGAGACTGAGGCCACCTTGTCATGCATTCAGTGCTACATCATGTGCATCAATACCCATATGGCATTATGTGCAAGTTGGTTCTGGACTTGGGTCAGGAAAAGCTTAGAGTCTCTGTGGGGTTCCTGTTTGCCGGTTCCCATAGTGTGTCCTGGGTCAAAGCCAGGGACCGGCTCAGAGGAGTCTTCATTTCATGGTAGAAAAAGGTGGCTAGCTAGAAGTTTATACTTGGCCTGCATAAATTCAAACTCTTCCAATACTTTTCCAATATCTAGGCGGGCATCCCCACCATGCACTTGTACTTCAGCTGGTTCTAGACCCTCTGTAGGCCTGTACCAGTCTTTCAGCAACCTATTAAACTCATTCCCAATGATCTCCTTTTCCCTATCTGTCATTTCAAGGTTTCTAGTTAACCTCTCCCACTCTTCCTGGGAGGTCTTAATAGTGGCAAACCTCCTACAACTCTGGAAATAGGTATCTTCCTTCCCTTGGTCAAGGTAAAAGATATGGTGTAATTCACTCATAGGGCTTATCTGTGCTACTTAGAGCTTTGGGAAGGGGTCAAAATAAGCTTTTATTCACTTTCAGAAGGAAGATCACCTTAGAAACCTTATGGTATATTGCCTGAGGGTCTGGGAAACGATATGGGGTTGCCAATACTTTGAAGTACTCCAACAATATCTTGGACTCCTTGTACTTGGTCTTGGGCTCCTTCTCTTTAGTCTTGGTCTCCTGCACTTTGCTTCAGCTTCAGCTCCTTTATCTTGAGCTCCAGCTCTCTGTGTAGCTCTAGTGGCCTTTTTATTCCACCTGATTCATGTAAGGATTGAAAATCTTTAAAACTTAAATTTTATTGGTACAATTGGTATTAAGTCAGGGAAATCTTGCATTTTAAACATCTCCAAGAAGTTAAGATTATCCCTGAACCTTGGTTGCCTCAAAAATTCATTTTTGTGGTCATCAATGGGTAAATTCAAATCTTGGGACTCCTGGATAATGAATCTAGGAATCTAAGGACAAAACAACATCAATGTAGTTTTAATACAGACACTTACCTTCTGGAATTGAACTTAAAACCTTTTGAGCTTCAACTTGGGCAGTCTAAAAATCAATTAGAAATTGATACAGATTCAAACTTACCACATTGTCAAAGAGCAAAAGCGGGTCCCAAAGTGACTTCAAAAACAGTTAAACCAACTATTGAAGATGCTGGACTCTGTAAATGTCAAACTGCCAATCAAAGATTAGTTCAAAACCTTACCTCCAATAATCAAGGTCCAGCAGAAGCTTGGATCCAGTCCAATCAATCAGAAATCAAGCCCACACATGATGAGATAGATGAAATACCAATCATATCCACACCAGGCTTAAACCTCACCCAAGCCAACCTGCATAGCTTTCTATTCTTGCTGCAGCTAGTAGGTTTGACTGCTGCAAGCTGCATTCTGCAGACAGCTTGGCAGCAGCCAGACCAAAATGTCCAACCAGATAGTGGCCACATGATAAATCTTTCACTTTAAACTGCACCTGACACTATTCCAAATTCACAATCAAAATTCCCAGTATTTAGTCAGTAGTGCTGGGTTTTTTTTTTCCAGTGCTCTAACAACTTCAATTCTTGGATTAATAAACTTGGTTTTTATATTCTTTACTCAGTAAATTAGTAGTTTAAAAATTAACCTCCCAATGATCTGGAAGCAGAAAATTCTCCTGCTTCTGGTCTGATTAGTTCTATGGACCCCTGTGGCTGAAGCTCATGAATTTGACTCTAATATTTGAGTTAAGAACACGACAAAATATTTGGCTTAGGATTATCTATATACTAAGCACCAGTTCCCCCTAATTGTGATAAATCAACGCCTCTATCTTCTTTGCCTTGCCCAGTGATTTTCCCAGAAGCTCCTTATTATGTATTAACTTATGTGGCAGTATACTATGGGTTGACCCATTTTGCTCCATTCTTGGGTTCATATAAACTCTGGTGATATCTGGTGAACACTTTAATGGTTGGCATTCCCGTAGGTTCTTTGCTGGTAGGCTTCCATCCTACTACTCTTCTACACTACTTGGGTTCATTTCTTCCTCAGGAATGGGTCCCTGACAATCCAGTCCTTGTGGCCTTTGTAATCCACTGTTATGAGTCCCTGAAAAGCTTCAGATAGCTCTCCCTTTTATAGCTCCTTGTTTCAGTCCCTGTTTTCTCTCAGAACTCATGGCTTTCAAAGCTTAAACTATCCAGTTTCTTCTTCTCTACAATATATTAAACCTTTTATCTTACTTCAGCCAATTAAAACCCTGGGTTTCCTGCTTTATTCCCTCATTTTTTAGGTTTAAACTCTTCATTTAAAGCCCTCAAAACAGTGATCAAACAGGCTTTGACCTGCAGCCAATCAAACAATTGGATTCAAAGATTTTGCTGGACTGTTCACCCAAATGACTCTCTCTTGACCATGGTTTGAACTTGGCACTGTCTTGCTCAGGATAAAAACTGAACTGTGTTTTGAACGGTTTTGCCGTAATTCCTGTCATATTTCTCCAGGAAAACTCAAGCGCTCTTGATTATGTTTTAATTAGGGGATTTTTGAACCCTAATTTCTTCAACATTTCTCCAATTTTTTCCAAATTTTCTTCACATTTCCACGCTTCAAACTTGCCTGTTGCTCACTTTTCTTCCTTCTCAATCATTTTGGCAAAACTCTATCCTTTGTTCTCACAGTTTCCCCGTCCTGTTTCCAGCCTCTCTGGCTTCAGTTTAACTCAATCACTTTCTAATAAATTTACAGTTCTATTTCTGTAAACAATTTCTTTCTCTCCCTCTTTTTCTTATATGATAATTATCTCAATCTTTTCATCATATCTTTTGGCAGTTTTAATTAATTCTTTTACTTCTTTCTTACTTATTAACAATCCTTCTTACAAGAGTCCAAATCAAGAATTTCTGCTCCTGAATCCACTTCTGCTAGTCCTTTTCAACCAACTTCCATTTCTTCAGCTAGTCCTGCTTCATGACCTTCAAGTCATTCAGCTAGTCCTTCTTCATGATCTTCTAGTCCTTACTATTCCATCAGCCAGTTCTTCCTCATCCATCAGCTAGTCTTTCCTATGAACCACCTAGGCTCTATCTGCATCATGAACCATCTTGGTTCCAGTCCTCACTATGAACCATATTGGTTCCATTTCTCACCATGATCTTCCAGTCCCTCAACTAGTCTTCACTGTGATCATACTGTAGATTCAGAACCTGTTGGGAAAAATACGGGATTGTCAAATTATTTTGCGTAAACTCACCAACTTACTGGAATATTTTTCATTTAAGAACAACTTGCTTTTTTATATAAAAGGATGAAAAATATTCCAGTAAGTTGGTGAGTTTACGCAAAAGAATTTGAAAATCCACATTTTTCCCAACAGGTTCTGAATCTACAGTACAGTCCTTCTTACTAGTCTTCACTGTTGATCCTACACTATGAACCAGTGTGGTTTCATTGTCAGTCCCTGTTACCAATAACTCAGACTCAGGCAATAAGCCTACAAGGCTACTGGTGTTTGACTGGGCCCTTGAAAGTGTCCTCCACTTAGGCTGTTCAACTACAGACATTCCTCATGTCTGTGCAGTTGTCTTTACTCATTCAGGTGGTTAAGTCTGAGCTTTCAGGCAAAAAGTAACCAACTTTACATCCCAGAGACCTGATTATACCAAGTTCTGCAGCTGCTTCTCCAAGCAGCTACCCTGATAACACCTCTGAGCATATTCATGCCCCTAATGTTAGCTTTAGGACCTCCCCAAAGCCTCCAAGGAAACACAGACAAGTACACCCTACCAGTCTGTTAGGTAAGGTGCTTGCTCAAAGACCTTCTTTAAGCGCACAAGGGCACGTAGAGCCATCTCAGCTCCTCCCTTCCCTGGAAGCCCGTGTTACCTGCCAGGGTCAAATCATCAACCAGCCCTGGTAGCCTGTGTTACCCATCAGGCTGGTACATTCCCCACCCCTAGCAGCCCACATTCCCTACTGGGTGAAGACACCTAACTAGCCCACAGCAGCCAATGTTCTCTGCTGGGCTGGTTCATTGTTTGTCTCTAGTAGTCCTTTGTTACCTACTAGGCAGGCCTTACCTTCCCTAGTATCAGGAATATTCCTGACATAAATAAAATTCTGACTGAGGGGAAATGTTGGAAAAGAATAGGAAAATGTCCAATTAAAAAGGCAAAATTTAATGAGGATTTCCCCCCTTTATTCGGGGAAAATAAAAATCAAATAAAGGAGGAAACAGAATCCAATAGTTGCCGGAATATTTTATCATCCAAGCAGGTGCCTGCCACAACCGCGCAGACACCCACCAGCACCCTCCGCCAGCCTCCCCGTGCCCAGCCAGCTACCAGCGGGCCTCCTGCTGACCCCCCGCTTGCCCACCAAACCCCCACTGCCCTGCCAGCCACCCGCTTGCCCAGCCTGGCACCAGCAGGCCCGCCACCAGTCCCCTGCCTGCCTGCCAGCCTCCTGTCAGCCAGGACCTGGGCAGCCACCTACCAGCAGGCCTGCCGCCAGCCTCCCACTTGCTTGCTCACCTCCTGCCAGCCTCCCAGCCCCCAGCGGGCCCACTGCCAGCCCCCAGCCCACCCGCTTGCTCCCCAGGTCCCACCTGGCTGCCAGCCACCCACCTGGGTCCCAGGTCCCATCTCACAGCCAATCAAAAGCCCCCATAACCTGCAACCAATCAAAAAAGTCCCTGGTTGTAGGGGAAAAAACACTGATTAATTCCTGCCCTTCAGAAGAAGGGCAAATCCAGGGTTCAGGTTCTACAAACTATTCTGACCTTTCAGAAGAGGGGACAAATCAGGTTTCAAAAGTTAAAAATAATTTTACTCCAAACCAATGGGATTCAGAGGACCAAACTATATGCTTGAGCCCAGACCCCAGCCAAACTAAGCCTTCCAAAACAAAAATAGATTTTGAAAGTTCCATGAGTTTTCACCATCACCTGACTCCACACTCAGGGAAAATCATTGGCTCTAGGCAAAAATGGCCAAACCCCCAACAGATTGTCAAAGAACAAGAATTTGCCCACATTCTCAAACCCCAATTCCCAATCACCTTGTCCAAACTTTTTGGTTCTCCAATCCCTTGCTTTCATTCCCACTTACAAAGTTTTGCAAGTGGGAAGCACTATAAATAAGGGACCCCTCCTCAGTAATAGCTTGTGCTATTATTTAGCCTAATACCCTCAATAAAGCTGAATTCACTTAAAAACTTAAGTCAACTTTAAAATTAGTTAGTCCCCGCTAAAATCCCTCCAATCCAAGGAAGATGAACCATCTCATCTTCACAGCTGTACTTACAGCTTGCCTTGGGATTGGAGGCTATCAACAAGGACCAGAGTTCTTTGGCCCCTCACCAGAAGGGCTAGGTCATGATCCTCACTATGACCCTGGACAACTTAACTCCTCCTACTCTGGTTCCTGGCCTCCCCTGGTGTCCCCGCATTCCACGCTGTCCATTGCAGTGTACACCTCCATGTACTATGTGTTAACGTACTTTGCTGGGAGCTTCGGAAGATACAACCTCCATGCTAAGGTCTTCTGTTGGTTGATGACCATCTATCTGATCATCACCGCCCTGACTGGCTTTCAGTTTGCCAACCTCCTGTCATACCTGCTTCAAGTAGTACCTACCCTAACTGGGTATTAAGCTAGTAGCCAATGTTCCCTACTAGGTCTATACCTGTCTCAAAACCACAGCACATTGTCAATTCTCAGCATTGTGTCTTTATTTGAAGCCAAATCAACCCACACCTGCAAAATTGCTTCCATGTGGATTATCACAGTCCCGCTTCAGGAGATCAAGCATAATAGGATATGCTTTGCTGACCAGGGGCTCAGATGCCTTCTTCTGCTTCTTGGCCATCCCAGTTACATTCCCCTTGTTTATGAAGTTGTTGAATTCTTGCATGAAAGTTGCTCAGGAAAATTTTAATTGGTTGACAATTTGGTCCCAGGTTAGGCCATACTGGTTGAATGCCATAATTTTCTGGAAAATTTTGCGGTAATAATTTGGTACCATAGCCTGATTGGCTAGAGCAAAATCCATTTGGCTATTTGAAGGCAATTGCTCCAAACCAGGTCCATCAATCTGATTATCTTGTTGGCTGGTGCCCTGTCCAGGATTAGAAAAGGGCTTTGAGCAGAGCTAGTCTCTTGTTGATTATAAACCAATTCAACACCATATTGATCAGGAGTCAGGTACAAGTCAGCTTTCTTGTTACTCACATCAAAGATTTAGGTATAAACAGGGTCCTATGCATACCAAACCACCCCTCTGCTGACACTTTCTTGGCTGCTGCCTTGCTTTTTGAGGCCGTCAAAATTGTTATTGTTAACAAAAACCATTGTGAAATAAAAAGCAATCAAAAGTCATCAAAAAAGAAGTTTAAACCTTTATGGTCTGGATTTTATTGTAATCTTGTGTCCCAACTTGAATTGTTCCCAAACCCATTACACACAAATAAAGAGCCTTGAAAATGAATAAAATGCCTCTGTTCCTAAATTGAATAGCTGTTGATTGGCTGCTAAAACATTATGTTTCTATTTTAGGATACAAATACTGCACATATTGTGTGACTTTATTCTATTTCAAGTTTGTAAAATTTTGCTTCTGGGTTGCTCTATTTTTGTTTCATTTTAGCCCTTCTGTTGGTGCCTCATCTGAATCCTGATAGAAATGTAATATATTCTGGAACAACCTCAATCTGTGTCACTTGTTGTACCAAGTCATTTTGTTTATAGTTTAGACTACTTTGTTTGATGTATGATATAATTACGGTTCTTGTTTTGCATTTCGCCGTTCACCAGAAATACTTAGGTTATCTGCTATCTGAAACTTGCCTGGCTTGGAGGTTGCTTAAATCTGAGCCCATTCCATTTAAATCCGAGATATTTCCGCTTAGTGCCATAGCTTTGAAAGCTAGTGTACTTAAAAATTAAAAATAGCTAGCTTTTGTAAATGATATTTTATTGTGCTGCTGGCTAAATATATTTTATTATAGAATTTATATTTTAAAGGGCTTTTCATATATTTAATTTAGGGCTTTATTTTGAAAGAATAGTTTTATAAATGCGTATTTTATTAATGTTGTCAAAATAAAGATTTATTAACAAGTGCTTTATTTTGTGTGAAATAAGGGGTTCAAGAATTAAGATGTCGAAATAGCACTGCTAGAAATATCGCTACTGGAAGTGAAGTGGATACTCGCCCAGGTAGCTTCCATTTTTACACTCCTGCAAAAATTTAAAAGGCATAAAAGGTGTGCTCTAGATTCCACTCGATCAGCACTGTAATCCTCTGTTCTAGCTTGAAATGTAAGTTTACACCGGGCTAACGTTGTACGATATTTTTTCTGATATCGCTTTAAGAGGGTGGGTCAACTTTGGCGGTGAGTTGGGATTTATTATGCAAAGTTTTATCCCAGGTTGAAGATGGAGTGTTCATCAAAGTTGAAATATTTTTCTGGCTTGGATACACATTTCTCCTATAGAAGGTCTTTATTTAAAGTAAGCTCCGAGCTGCAAAGAGTTTTTAATGACTGTTTCCACTTGGCCACGTAATCTTTTTTGAGTTTATATGGGGTTTACTTGGCTTCCCTCGACCATTTGCGCTAACTGAGAATGGTGTTGGTTTTAATCTTTGAGAAAAAGGGTACAAGTTTACTTAAAAATTAACCTTACTGTGAAGACCCGTTTTAAGCAGCTATACCCTATATCCATGCATTAATACTTTGCAGCCTATTCTCAAAACTATTCACATCCTTGAAAACAAAGAGCTTATAAGCTCATTTTTATTTGTTAGAAAAAGAATGGCTTTATAACTGCACACCCTATCAATAAAAATACATAACGCTTATTATAATTTGGGCCTAGCCTACTGCAAGCTGATTTAGACCGCTTGGATAAAGGTTTGAGGTTAATCATTGGTGTGGGATCAAGGGAAACATCTAACCATACCGATAAACAAAATTTTTGGAGTACTTTTTTGTGAAAATCTAATTATTTGCAGTTAAGTATGGTTGACTCTATAAACTCAAACCAACTCCCCCATGATGACCAAGTAAACAGACTACAGGCTTTGACTGCTCTCGAGTTCTATAGTGGAATAGGTTAGTTTAAAAGAGGTTGCTTTGAATTGATATATTTTTAACCATGCTTGTGGTTTAACTTGATACTTAATATCTTTATTTTTGTAGGCGGAATGGTACCAACATTTTAATCATAGTTTTAAAAATCATAGCGATTCGCTCTGGAAGGAGCCGTGGATGACCCCCGTGCTGTCAAAGTTCTTGCAGCTTTCGACATCAACCCGCATGCCAATCAAGTGTACCTTCATAATTTTGGAGACGCCGTCACTTCGGTAACTTTGTTGCGTAATGCTAATCACAAAGCAGGCAAACCTCGATAACACCATGAATGCGGATAAGCTTGGACGGTTTAAAGCTGATATTTACCTTATGTCACCACCTTGTCAACCATACACGCGGACCGGCCACCAGAACCAGGCTGCTGATCCTCGCTCTAAATCTTTCCTCGCTTTCCTGGAAGCCTTGCCAATATTAGACGCAAATAATAAAGCACCGAAATACTTGTTTATAGAAAAATGTCCTAGGATTTGAAGTAAGCAAAGCTTGATCACCTCTCATCACCCAAAAGAACTCCAACACTAGAGATCTCCTGGTTCAAACTGCCCATGTCGCCCACTATCGCTTCCAGGAGTTCCTCATTAATCCTATGCACCTGGGTATTCCCAACTCTCGCACTCGATACTACTTCATGGCGAAGCACGTTTCTTTGGGGCCATTCAAGGATCAGAAATTAGATGGGCAGCTGCTTCGTTCTGATATGGCGGAAGATGCCTGCTGGAAGAACTTCTGCTCTACAAATCTGCATTCGAATTTCCAGGCCACGCCTACGCTCAGCGACTTCTTTGGCCTACCCATGCACAACTTAGAATCATACCGCATCCCCAAAAAGGTAACCGCTTCTTCTTCCAGGCCTAACAAGTAGATATTTGATAAACACGCGATGGTTTACGGTACGTTCTCTTAAATTCTTTGCTGAAGTTTAGACATCGTCCACCCAGGAGCCAATCACACCTGCTGCTTTACTAAAGGTAGGTTGAATGATGGCTTTTCTGATCTTTCAAGGCTATGGGACCTACGCCCAAGCGACAGGATCCATTTTAAATTTTGGCTCTGAGGTATCTCGCCATATAACCTACGCTAATCTTTTTTAGCCCAATGGGATGAAATGGGAGGATCATCGCTACTTTACAGAATATGAAATTGCCCAGCTTATGGGGTTTCCCATTTCAGATTCCAACCATCATTTCCTATCCTTCCCAAATAGCACCTCTCTGAGGCAGAGGTACAAGCTGCTGGGAAATTCCCTCAATGTCATGGTTGTCTCGAAGCTGCTAGCTTATTTGCTCTCATAACTAGATTCCAGACAGAAACAATGTCCAACCCTTCTGTCCCTTTTTGGTGATAGAAACTGGTCCACAAAAAATAGATTGCCAAACTTAACACAAGTGTGTCAAATACTCTTATTCTAGAAACCTAATGGTGATAAGCAACTAGACCCCTGTTCAGTTCACTAATACTTACCACAATCTATCATTTATTTCGTCTCAACTATATGGAAAAATGTGGTCCAAGATGCAAAATCATCACAATTAGAACTTTAAGTTAGCACAAAAACATCAAGCTGTCAATTTGAACCAGGCTGATTTTGTCTCATTTTCTCTAACAACTCATGCCAGTAGTTTTCAAGATCTGCTCCTGGTCATTCCACACTGAAGATTTTGTTCTGCAGTAACATTGTTGAGTTTTCAATATGCCACCAAAGGAAGTGATTTAGTGTGTCACTTGACAGGATGCTTCCCAAGGACTCACACCTTGACACACTCAATTGATGTATGTACTGCAGCAAGACCTGTACTAATCTAACACCATTGTACCAAACATCTATGCAAATACCTTCAATCTTACTATAACAAGCTAAATTTCTCATGCTAAGTTTTGGCAGTATTCATTTGAGTCACTGTAAGCAAAGATATCTCCTTGGAGGTACAATGATATTCAAATCCAAGTCAGTGTTGCAACTGAGCCTTTGGCCACTTTTACTACAGTTTCTCACAATACACGGGGATTTTCCTTGAGACATCCCATTTCAGATCTCCCGACATATGAGCTATCAATACACCCTCAATCTACCTCTATATGACAATATTACTTTCCCTGCTAAATAAGGTATATAGCAAGTATTCCTTTGTATCAATTGCATACTCTCAACAAATCAAAACAATACCCATTACTTACTTCAAAGAAGGCTGCCCAGCCATAGCCTTGACTATGAGCTCTCTGACATACAGTAGTTTTAAAAGCTATGGCGACAAGCGAAAACAATCCAGATTTAAAATAAATGAACTCAGATTTAAACGAAATTAAAACTAAATGAATTTATATTGATTTACAATAGATTTGGGTTCATTTCAATTTTGCTTAAGTCTGAATTCATTTTGTTTAAAACTGAGTTCATTTTTTTTGTTGCCATAGATTTTAAAACTACTGTAGCTATATCACAATTCAGTGGAGTCAGATATATAAGAAAATGTTTGATTCACAAAGTGGTATAAACCAATCAAACTTGTGGTAAAATTATTTGAATCAAACCATTGATGAAAAGTGGGTAAAAGTGCTCCCAATCAGCTCCAGCTATTGCTAAGAGTTAATAAGAGCACTTTTAAAGCTCCCAAACTCTGGATACATAGCCATATAAGCTATGCCAAAGACTTGGAAAAATTGAAAAGAGAAGGCCTACTTATTACTATACATCCAAGTGCCTATAAAACTATTCAGTACTCCAGCAATTATCCATAGTCAGATATTTTTATTAAACCTCTATACTCAAAATGATTCATTTATCCATCTCTTTATGCTTATTCCTGTCCAACTGGTATTCTCGAGCATAATTGACTTTACTTTTAGTCCCTGTAATAATTTTTCAAAGGTATCCTTGTTGAAAAAATATCTGGGAATTTTGCACGCTAGAATTTAAACCCTTATAAACCACTGGCTCCATTACTTTTACTAATCCATCTGGTTGAGGACTTATCAACTATATATCATTATTTGACATGTCTCTATTTTCACACCTCTAATTTTACCATATAGAAGTTTCTATTGATTTTAAACTTTTTTAGTAAATTTTGCTTTTATTTGAATAATAATTCTTCACTTAATAAATCATAACAAGAGCTACTGTTACTTCATCTTTACACACTCTTCTCATGTAAAAAAGAAATATGATCTTATCATAACCCTCTTATTGGTCTTTACAGCTGTTTTTCTATAATTTCTCATGAAATCCTGAATATTGATATATTCATTTGACACACATGTAGGCCTGAAACAATCCAAAAAATTTAGCAGGTAGATTTACCCAAGAAAACATTTAGTAAAGGCTGTATTGTAATTACTGGTTCCAAAACAGACCCTTTCTGTTTATAAATGATACCAACCTTCATGGTAGCATCACCATTCATCAGGTTCAGATTACCCTTTTCACAATATAAAATAGGCCCTGCCTTGGACAACATATACAAACAGCTGCACACCTTGCATCAATATCTTGTAGTGTACATTAAAACTCTACATGGATGTGTTAAAATGAGGAGTAGAATATTTAGATATTGTCCGCTGGTTGGAATTAATAAGAGCTTTTCTTATGGTATACCAAGCTTCTAACTGATATAGTGAGCCACTTTGTCAATATGACTTGTGATTTCTAATCATGTATAGTCTACAGTCTGCTTCATAGATGAGGAGGAGCTCAATTGTGATAAATTAAGTTGCTTCTAAAACACATTATATCATTTCCTTCTCATAAATTGATGTGATAACTCCCATAGGGAGGATACAACTTGCATATGATACTTTTCTGATTGTCATGAAATCTCAAGAACTGTAAAAGAAGCCATCATTGAAGAATATCCACTGCAGTTGCATTAAATGTGGGTATAAATGGATAGACACATCATATTTATAAGTTGGTCTCAGGCAGAAAGTTCACCCAAGGGGAGATAATACAATAAAGTACTAAAGATAAAGGTCCTGATTGTCATGTGATGGTTTAAAATATTTAAAATTGAATTTCAGTCCAAAAAAACACATGAGGAGACTTACATGCAGGTGTAATGACTCCATTGGTAAGATCTGAAACTCAGAGGGAAAAACTACAGAGTAAAAATACAGCTTGACTAGAGAGAAAGATGCTCACCTTATTTACAATATATTAATTTTAAAAGCCATGAGTATCAATGAAATCAACTCATCCTAATTGTAAAGAACTCAGAATCAAGAAGTATAAAATTTGGCAGGTTCCTAACTGTAAATAATATGTGTTGGATTGGTTACTCAGCAAACCACCAAACATTAAAAAAGTCCTAACCAAACACAGCACAAAATAAAGCCACACAGGTCAGCAAATACAATAGCAAAAGCAGGGTTAATCTGGGATGTAAAACACTTCTTTTAATATAATGAATACATGCCACCAGGAATACAAAATGTAAAAAAAGCAAAGAAAACACCAAGTAAAGCTCACAAACAAAAAATAAAGCTGCAAAAGGAGATCATATATTTATCTTAAAACAGAATAATAATGATTTAAAAAGTGTCCCAGAGTAATCTAATTGAGATCCAGGGTATTTTCTTATCAATTTCTGATGTTTTCTATTTACTTATAGTAATTTTTAGGCGCTGTCTGAAATGAGGCTTCTAATTGCAATAAAATCAGAATAAAAAACTTGAAGTTTATTTTTTTAGGGATTTTTATTACTTTTAATCCAAAATGATATTTAACAGTGATAAACATTTTAATTTACTTGAGGGGCTATATGCTAGACAATCTAGATTCAATGAGCAGGGGACCAAGATTAGTGAAGATCTTATCCATAACCATACATTTTATATGGGAAATAAAAAAGCCAATATTCTCATATCTCATTCATCAACATGGCTTTTCCTGTTTGAACATCATGAAGCAATCAGCTCTAGATTTCTCCTCTGATTAGCCCTCACAGATCAGCAGCCAAATTTCATGTAAATCAGTGAATTGGTTCAAGCTCTATCAACAAATGATAAATGACCAGATTTAGCTAAATTCAACAAGCCTGAAACTCCTGTATCCCCAAAGCCAAAGCACCAATACAGCATTGGCAAAGTCAAAGAAAAATATTGTTACAGACAACCTATTCAGCTTAAATTGGGACAAGATTTCAAACCAATAAAATATTCCCTGTGTAACAGTAATGCAAGAGCTAAAAAATTACCCAAAAAGGACACACTGGTGGGAGAAAGAATTATAAAGTTGCTCCCAGGTTAAAGATAACCAAATTATATACCATTATGATTGATCTTCTGAAGAGGGACCCCAGGCTCCCCTAGATCCAGGTTATAAATCAACTTGCTCATCATTATCTTGTTACATACAATGAAACCCTGGACACATGGACATGTTTCTTCTGTATGTTTTGTGTCCAAGTACAAGGGCAATTAATGGGATGTTTGTGAGGATTCCATGTATGATCCTATCCTTGTGGTTAACACAACCAGGTTCCTGAAAATTATCTACATTTATTTTATGGACATATCATATTAATATCTTTTATTACAAAACAGGATTATTGCACCATCAGAAAAAATAGTGTAACCAGTGGAAGGAAGAAATATAAAAAGGGGACATTTATTGGTGTGCCTTATTGTCTCATCAAAGAGCTAAATTTACTATTGGACAAAAACTGATTAAACTAATGAATATGACTACAGGTGAATCATTTTTGGATTGCTTGATCCATGAGAGCCTTCAAATGCCACTTATCAGGTCTTTATAAGCTATAAAGTAAAAAATGGTGCTAACTTTATTGATAAAATTAAAGAACAAGGACATAAAGCCTCTGCCTACCCATTTGACCACACAAACATTCATTTTTGGGACTAATGTTCTATAATATAGGGGCCATTGTCTGGCAGATAAACTCACATACTTCCAATGCTCTGTGTCTTCTGTACAGGACCAATTGTGATTATCTAAAAGACAAGCTATTTCTGACTTGTTTTCTCAGCTTGTCTTTCATGTAAATATGAGTAGCTAATCACAAAAAGACAAGCCCTTTTCAATCACGCCTGTGACTGATAAGGAATAAAAAACTTTATTTCTTATTCCTCCAACATAATCATGTTGGTCCCCATTTGTGTTCTACCCTTGCTATTGTATTTGCTGTTCCCAGTCATCTAAACCTTCATATCCCTAATATCTTATCATCCCCATTTCTAAACTACTATGCTTCCTAAATGTCTTTAGATCCCAGTTAAAATAAAGCACCCACTACAATTCAAACCTCATTTTTATTTGACTAATTACTATATAAGAGCAATAGCTAATGCCTTTTAATTATTTTGATATTTCACTTGATTGTTTAGATGAATTTTTATTTAGTTGTCCTGGTTATTTTTTTGGTATTTTTTATTTTTATATAAATTATCATTTATTGCAATTATTGTTATTTCCTGTGGATCTAGATTACTTGAAAGCTTTACTTCCCTGAAATATCTTCAAATTTAGAAGGGTTGCTGCAATCTTTTTATATTGTTACAATATCTTTGATTACTTCCTCTTGAGAAATTGATTCCCTGATAATCAACCCAACTATTGAATAATTGGTGGCACTTCTTTCACACTCCCATGTTGTACAGGAACCAACCATTTGAATCCTAAGAGGAACACTACTCAGACAAGCCCCATGACTATCATGATGTACATGAACTTTACGTGGCTTCTAATGACACTATATAGCCTTCTATCTTCATATCTAATAAAGTATTGTTCTCTTCTTAATTTCCCCTTTATCCTGCTTTATATACTTCCAAGAAGTATATACATATCAAGGTATCACATGTAGGTTATATACACCTGTGCAACTTAAAGGAAAACTTCCTCACAAAAAAGAACCCAGTAAATGGCGCTCCCCAATAGCTAGAGAAGACAAAAAAAAACAGGACAATATGTCCTGCAGGGTATACCATATTCAACAATTTTCTTGTTCCCAGTGAACAGTTTAACTTCCTCAGCATAGACAGAGATTTGAATCTTCTTGCATCAACAGCCATCCCCAAAGTATCAAATGTAGTGTTTCAGCACCTCCACTTGGCTGAGATTGGGACATTTGTAGGACTTCACCAAGAAAACACATCCCTCTAGATTCAAAGCACACAAAAAAACCAAACAAGTTGGCTATCCCAAAAGACTATGGGCAAGCAAAATTGCCCTCCAAGTCATAGGAAAGCCTCCCAATTTGTGAGCAAACTGTTTGAGAACAACCCCATTCAGAGTGAAAACTGGGATGTGCTCAAAGAAGCCTTTCTTGAGAACTTTGCACTTAAGAATGCTGATGACATGATAACACAAGAGCTCAGTGAACTTAATATGGCTGGAACCATTGATTAATATGTCAAATATCACAAGAAGATTTGAGATCAAGTCCCTAGTGATAAGGAATTTGATGACCCTTCAACTCATATGGACCTCTACAATAAACTCATGCTGTATATTATACAACAGTTTGATCTAGAAAATTCCCCTAATTGAGACACTCAAAAACTGTTGACCATTTTCAATAAATAACACACATGATAATATTTCAGAGGGCTTTGGTTATTGTGGAAATAAAATCAGAGTTTCTTTATATAATAGAAATAGCCCTATTGATATCAAAAACCAGAGAAAGTACACAGAGATGTGTGCATCCCTCAAAGCCAACATAAATTTATTCTTTCTTATTGAAAAATTGACAGACATTTCTTTCTTTAATAACTCATATATATATGTGAAACGTGAATTTAAAACATGTATCTTATTGAGCATCAATATGGGCCACAGTTTATTTAATTGTTGCAATGCTTAGCCCAAGTGGTATAGAGTTCTACCAGATGATTCAAGGCTCCCACAACAGTGGCACTTTTATGAAATTCCTCCAGAATGTTGTCAAAACAGCATGCTCAACCCGCCAACAAGGTTTTGAGTAAGCGGGTTTGTGACCCGCAACCCAATTATCCAGTCACTCAAAGCCAGACTAGGAAGTTAACTCAAATTTCCAAATCTAACAACATGAACAGATTATGACCCCTTACAGTGAATACCTCTTTTTGGCGCTTAATTCATCACCAGGATCAAGACACCCCCTTCAACATCCCACTATGTGATCAACAATATCATGTTCCTGTTATCCATGACTCACATTAGCTATATAATTATTATCTCTCAATAAAGAACATTATCTAGTGTGACAGATCCAGGAAATTTATGCTTGCTTCTTCATTATCCCGGTCTGACTCTTTTACGGTTTGACAGGGAATCCTTTATGTAAGCTTTGATGAGCTTGGATTCCAGGCAAGTAATCTTGGCGTTAAACTTGTTGCCATCTGGTGATCACTTCCACGTTTTTGCTTCCCATAGTCTTAGCTGCAGACCATCTATTTCATTCCATGGTAGTTTTATTTCAGTTAAAAGCCAAAAACATAAACATAAAAAGATTGAGGGGAAAGCAACCATTGCCACACATAAGTATCATTTTTATTAATTATTATCACGTTTCCATTATATACCAATCAGGGTACATTCAGCTGAAAACCCCTCCGGTTCCGGAATCACACCTGGATTCCTATCACATGGTTTATGACATAATGGCGTCATCCAATCCAGATCTTTACCAAAAAGATCTTCACACTCTTAACCTATAAGAATGGACTCTAATACATTCCAGAATTACCTGATTCCTTCTGTGGAAATGTATTGCTTTGGCTTGAAGCATTCCGGACTTCTGGCACCAAAACCCTGTGAAATATATGTATTTCTGATCCAAGATATCCTTGTTCCAACTGGGAACCAGCTGATCAATCCTGAATGTATAGATGCCATTGTCTATATTTAGTTATTTTTGCATTTAATGGGTTTTTTGCCTTAAAAACCCATTAAAATGCTTTGAAACTTGAACCAGGTGCCACCGCGGTGCCCATGAACTTTCCCAGGCGGCGCCACAGCGCCTGAAAAAATTTGATAGCGGCGCCTTGGCGCTTCACAAATCCATTAGGCGGCGCGGCAGCGCTTTTAACCTAATTAATTTTCCAAAACAGCGCTTTTAAACCACAATTCAGGGGTTTAATTTTGGCTAACCTTAACCAAACTTCTTGACACAGTCAAGGCAATTAAACAATATAATTAAATCCTCATTAATTATATTCCAAGCATATATTAATTAACTTTCCCAGTTAATTAATCTGTTTGAAGACAACAAGTCTTCACTTGACACAGTCAAGTCCTTTTTGGCCATATGATTAAATCCTCATCAATCATATTCCAGGGTATCAATTAATTAACCTTCCCAGTTAATCAGTCAGTTTAAGACACCTAGTCTCATAATCTGAACCGTTCAGATTATTCATTACGGCCCTCAATTAGTACAGCCTAATTGATTCCTGGGTATCATTGCTGCGCTGGAAAGTCTCTCCAAGGCCAATCCTTTTGTTTTGAATTTCAACCTATGAAATTCATCACAATTCAACCTCTTTGTAAAACCACAGCCCAATGTGACTGTAGTACGGCCACATCTAGTTTCTAAATATTTTCTCTTTGTAACTCTACTAAAACAGCACAGTTACAACATTGGTAGCACAGGTAGGTTCTCCATCCTACCATATTCCCCAAAATTCCACTTGTTGCCTGTACTTGCTGTGGCCAACAAATCCTTGATAGGATCATGTCTGGCCTTGCAGCAGACTGGACACTGTACACACCTGGTACCAAGATACTTGATGGGTTTCTACTCTAACAAAATATTGTGATACCCCTTCTCATGTTCAATGCCCTGTACGCCCAAGGATTCTTCCAGGCTCCCTCTGCCATGCCTTGTGCAACTGACAAAAATACTATGCCAGCCTACGTAGCCCAAAGACTTCAAAGCGCTGCCCTGGAATCATTTGATGAGGCAGACAACAGCAACGCTGCTGCATGGATCAGTCTGCCCAGAGTAAACTGGCCCAAATGGAATGCCTGCAGCAATTCTGGATTGCAGAAATCTCCATCCAACTGACTCACAACGCTGGCACCTGGTGCAACAAGTGGCACAAAGAACATATTGAAAAGGACTGGGATACTTTCAAACAAGACTTCTTGGAAAGATTTGTGCTTAAGGACACCACACTCATGATCATATGACAAGTGAAGAACCTGACCCAGAAAGGCACTGTAAAGGAACTCACACACACTATGAGGAACTCTGCCTACGTGCCCCTGCAGATATGGCATTTGAAACTCCAGCCACACATCTCATGTATTACGCTTCCCCAGGTCACACATAATGAGACACATCAACCTGGACCAAGTAACCAATCTGCAAAGCCTATATTACAAAGCAGAGAAGGCAGAGAAAACATCCAACACTCTCCACAAAGTACAGACTGGGAAGAGAGAGACAAAGGATTCTCACTCAACTGTTTGCGCCAATTGCCTGCCTCCTGGAAACAAGAACAACTCAAACCATAAGCCTTCAGGCTCAAATGGGTATGGAAACAGGAACAATGGGCAGTCAAATTGTACCCATTTCCGTATCACTGCCACTCAAGCCAATAAAAACAAGGGGAAAGCCCAGGGAGAGCATTAAGTAAGCCAAGCTCTCCCTGCACAGTTCCTGACTTGCCCAATGATGAGTACCTCCCCAAGGACGTGGACCAATGCCCAATGATCCAAGTGCCCTTGGAAGACCCAGTACTTTACACCATTACCAGACATCCCAATAAACTGATATCCTATCCTTTCCGCTTTTGCAGTTACACAGGCTCAGCACTCCTAGACTCAAGCGCAGACCAAACCCTAGTCAACAGCAGCTTTGTAGACAAGTTCAAGCTGACCACTAATCCTTTGTGGATTAAAAATGTGATCCTAGCCAATGAACATAACATTGCGTTGACAAAGGAAATGTCCCCTTTCTCCATCATGCTAGAGAACCTGCACTCCACCATCCAGGGAACTGTCATTGACTTCCCCAAGTTTGATATTGTACTGGGGCTAGAATGGCTACAAAGTAATAATCTCCACGTAGACTGGGCAATCTCAGTATTAACCATTGAATGTGAAGGCACCAATCACCAAATCTACCCTGACTCAGTGGATCAACTCCTATGGAACCACGTTTTTGTACACATTACTGGAAACTTGGACAAAAAGGAGAACCTCAAGGCAATTTATTAGGACTCCTACTAGTACAAGATCATACACTTCAAGGACAACCAGTATATCACTACTTCTCAGGACCGTGACATTGTGGCCTGCCATCCTGAAATCTTCAAAGAAGCACTACCAGGACTACCACCTAAGAAGCATATACAGCACTCCATCCAACTCAAAGGAGCTGTACCTAAGGCACAATCCATCTATTGTCTGACTCCTAAAGAAGACAATGCCCTACATGCTTACCTCAAGGAAACATGAGAAAGGACTTATCTGCTCCTCACAGTCTCCCTTTGGTGCCGCTGTATTCTTTGTGGCAAGGAAAGACGGTACTCTTCAATTGATCAAAGATTACTGAGCCCTCAATGAAGTCACCATCAATAATTGTTATCCTCTCCCACTCATTGACAACCTCTTTGATGCCCTGGGAGGCGCCACTGTGTTATCTAAAACTGACCTAACCATAGGTTACAACCAAATCCGCATCAAAGAAGAAAATATTCCTAAAACAGCCTTCCACACTAAGTATGGATCATAAAATTGTGTGGTGCTCAATTTTGGAATGACAAACACGCCTTTAACCTTTGTGACTTTCATAATGAGGTGTTTGCACCCCATATTGGCAAACACACCCTCTTATACCTGGACAATATCATTGTCTACAGCCCTTTGGTAGAACAGCACCACAAGGACCTGGAAGCAGTGTTTGCTACCCTGGAACAACACAAAATACTAGCTAAGCTCTCCAAATGCCAATTATTCTGTGAAAAGCTCCCCTTCCTGGGACATATAGTCTTAAAGGGTGACATTAAACCCAATAACCAGAAAATTCAAGCTAACTGTAAAATGCCACCTCCAAAAGACAAGTCAGAACTCTGCACGTTCCTGGGAATGGTGACCTATGTGTGGCAGTTCATCCCCAACTGTGGTGTCCTGACTGCACCTCTATTTGACATAACTAGCGCCAAATCCAATTTTGTATGGACCCCCCAATGTGACTTTTGTTTCAGACGTCTTAAGGAAAAACTCACCACTGTGCCTATCCTACAATACCCCAAACACAACAGGGAATATCAAATGGAAGAAGACGCCTCTGAAGCATCCATTAGAGGAGTACTGCACATCAAGAACAGCAACAGCAACTTCCTGCCTGTAGCTTACAAATCACATAAACCTACAGATAGTGAGTGCCAATACCCTATACAAGAAAAAAAATTGCTGGCCACTGTCCATTGTTTGGTCAAATGGCGTTGTTACTTAGAACAACAATAGGAATTTAAAGCCTTGACCAACCACAAATTGCTCATAAATTTTAAAACCCAGGCAAAAATCTCCCACCAACAAGCATAATGAATAGAACTCCTGGAAAGGTTCAGCATGATCATAAAGTACAAACCTGGTACAGAACTTGCCATAGCAGATGAACTTTTGCGCCTGTACGTCAGAGCCACAAGAGGCAAGAATGGGCTTAACCCAGACTGGCATCTCCTGGTACTCCAAACAAAGGACAAGGGCTTCCCCCTGGCACCACTGACATTACAAAGGTGACATTAATCAAGAGCAAACATATATTTGCCAATGTGTACAGGACCTAACACCACAAAACAACTGATGGAACCACCATACCTTACATTCCTACACATCAGCAGGTAGACACCATCCTACGTTACCACAGGGACCTAGGACATACCAAAAGCTGCAACCCCTAAAAATTCCTTAAACACAAAGCATGGTGGTCAAACCTATACCAGGATGTCCAGGAAGTCCTAGAGCAATGCAAAGTATGTAAAAAAATTGCAAAAAGCGACACCCCTCCTAAGTCTGTACTGCCTACTTGTTAACAACTACCTTTCAAAGTGTGGGCCCTAGACATTGTAGGACCCATGCCAGGAAAGCACAATAAAAAGAAATACATCATCATTGCTATTGACTTTGAAACTTGCTGACCAGTGGCACAAGCAGTAAGATCTCACACAGGCAATGACATACAGCGGTTAATAGGAAAAGAAATTATCAGTAAGTTTGGAAAGCCAGAACTCCTGATAATTGACGAGAGCAAAGAATTGACCTCTGAAGATACCAATGTCTACCTCACCAAAAATGGGGTCCAGCACACAGTGACAACACTTACCACCCTCAGAATAATGGACTTGTGGAGAAACTGAACAGCAGCCTAGTACAGGCCCTGGCCAAGATCATCACCGGGAGACATGAGGACTGGTATAAGCAGCTACCAACTGCATTGCTTGTATGCCAGACCTGCGTGAACAGATACACTGGGAAAAGCACCTTTGAGCTGGTTTATGGCACACAACCCAATATTATCCAAGCACTATCAGGACCCAAGCTGGAAATACCCAGTGAAGTTCCACCCCACTTGGACCCGCAAGTCATACAGGCCAACAGCAATCAACTAGAAAGAGAAGAAAAAAACCTACAGGATACCTTTGTCCCTATCCAAAACAGACATGAGGTTGGCAAAAAAGTCTGTGTAATGAACATTGAAAAGAGTAAATTTCAGCCAGAAAAAGTGGGCCCTGACATTTTCCTAAAGGTAAACAAAAACAACACTTACCTTTTGCAAGGGCTTGGGAAGCGCAAGTAAGATTAAGTCTTCACCACAACTGCCTAAGGCCCTGAAAAGAAAGACAAAAACAATGTGAGACTGTGCTACCTGCCACTGAACAACATCTGGTGCAATATGGCACCTGGTTCCCAACAACCTACCCCATAAGAGGCCAATTTTCAGTTGAGGGGTGTCAAAACAGCAGGCTCAACCGCCAGCAAGGTTCCAAGTAAGCAGGTTTGTGACCTGCAATCTAATTATCCAGTCACTCAAAGCCAGACTAGCAAGTTGACTCAAATTTCCAAATCCAAAAACATGAACAAATGATGATCCCTTATGGTGGATACCTTGTTTTAGCGCTTGAATCATTACCAGGATCAGGTCACCCCCTTCACCATCCTACTGTGTGATCAACACTATTATGTTCCTTTTATCCATGATTCACAATGACTATAAAAATACATATCTCTCAATAAAGAATGTCATCTAGTTTCTAAATAATTTTCCCCTTGTAACTCTTCTATAACAGCACAGTTACAACATTGGGTCAACCCCTGATGCTTGAGGGTTTGGCAGAGGCACATTTCATGGGAATATTCTGTCATATTCCCAATCCTTTAATCCAATTAGCTTGTTCATTAGCAAATAAATGGTCTTGTGCTTGTATAAGGATAAGGCTTTGAAGTAATTCACAGTATTCTGATTATCTGAATCTATCAGTGAAATTCCATCAATACTTTATTAATCTTGACAGTGAAGTGGCTCCTAGTTGTTGGAAGCCAATGATTCAGAAGAATGATGGTCAAGTCTACCATATTATTCCAAATTTTTGACAAAAATTAAACCAAAGACAATTTAACAATATCAAATCAAAATTAAAAATAAAATAAAAAATGTATAAAAAATATTTTATTGACCAAAATTATAAAATGTAACATATTATCCTGGATATAAGATTTTATATATAGATGTTGCTATTCAAAAGAGAGGACAACACACAGGATCTTCCAGGATTCTGCTTACCCCAACATCCCAATAGAACAATCTGATTTTGAAGAGGAGGTAAAAACCTATTTTACAGGAATTGCTTCTTTAGTTGTATCCAAAATTCATATAGACTAGTAAGTATAAGAGCGTCCAGGATGAGTTGCTTGTTTGAGAAGTACCCATGTGAGATTAGGCTGATTGACCACAAATGATCAGGCTAATCCTTGCATGCAGATCTTTATCAGTTACACGCCATATTATCATTTGGTCAATATTCTATTAAATGAAGTAATTATACGCCATATAATCACTAGTCTAATATAATTAATATAGCAGTTATACACTGTGTAATTGTTAGTTTATTATAATGGATGAAACAATTATACACTGTATTATCACTTGATTATCATTCCTATGTGTAGTGATTATACGCCGTATAATATCTAGTTTATTATAATTGATATTATCATTATACACCGTATAAATGTTAGCCAATATAATGATTATCACCAATTACAGGGCGTGTAATCATGTAATCATCAATTGTATATTGCTCATTACATCCTACTAGACGCTGTATCAACTCAGTCTCACCCAACCTGATGGAAGTATATGAGTATATCAAACAAGTGATGCACACATGGCTAAGAAATACCGAGTTTGGACCAGCATCACACGGCGTATAATCAGGTTTCTTATTGGTTTGGGTCAGCATTACACGGCGGATAATCCACAAGTTGATATTGGATTGAGTCTGCTATTATAAGGTGTATAATCCCCAGTTTGACCCGTTGCATTAATAAGCAGAAGGCTTGCCAGCCAGAAAAAGACCACTGATTAAGCCCTACAAATGGAAAACCGGAATTCTACCTCCCAATATTGAAGGACATATTAGGGACCATTTATAAGCGTCAACTAATACAGCGTAGTTTCCCAGCGCAATAACATGCATGTAAGATACAGCCAATCAATAAATGACAGTAGGCTAGCTCAAGAAGAGTGTAGGCTGTAGCTGAAGTGCCATGTACGCCTGCTAAGGCCAGTAGCAACACACATGCCAAGGACAGCCAATCAGGATAGACACAGCCAGCAAAGATGGACCTATTGCAAAGGTAGCCACTGAGAACTGTCTGAAAGGACAATAACAAGGGTTGTTGCAGTATATATTGATACAGATGCCTGAAAGGATGAAAACAAGTTCTTAGTTACACCTGGATATATTGCAGCTGCTGGCTAGATTGTACTCCAGTTTCAATAAACATAATTATCTTCAAAGTTCTATTATATTGTAGTCTGTAGTGCTCTTGCATAGGATTAGGTAGAGTACATTGGCAAGGCTAACATCTATCTGTAGCTTTGAACATACCAGCAATAACCCAAGTTGCTCAAAAACCCATTAAAGACTTTCTTTCCTTTCAGAAGGTGCCTAATATTTTTTATGATTGGTGCAACTTCCTCTTGGCATTCTGCATTAATTTTAAGCCTGATAAAAAGAGCCACTTCAAGTACACCATCAGATGAAGCCTCTGGCTATAGTAAGCTGCAGTGAACTCACATAGTTTGTTGTATAAAGTCCTTATTTTATCTTTGTAGGAGATCTTCTCAAAAAAATATAACATCACTCAAGGAGCTTGACAACAGTGCTCATGTTGACACTAAAAATGTTGACAGTGGCCATGTCAACACTTTTAATGTTGACACTATAGTAAAGTGACAACCCGGTTTTACTTAATGTTGTTTCCTAGATTTCACTACTTTTTAATTAACAAAACACTTTAACCTGAACATTTTCAATATAAAAATATTTTAAAATACTTTATTATACTAAAATAACTCCAGAGAGTTCAAAATGCAATAAAAAGTACTATAAGTAATAAGAAAAAAGAGATATAAGCAAATATATTTCAATTTACTATGTAATTTACACTCTTTATTATAAAATTATTTTTTATTCCCATAAAAAATAAAATCACAATGAACCAAAAATAAAGATTTATATATATATAATAACTACAAAATATAAGGAACTTCTAATTTTAATTTATTATACTTTATATAAGCACAACTAAAAATGTCTCATAGCTTAAAGATAAATTAACAAAATATAAGATTTTTCTTACAAAACCACATTAAAACTAAACATCAAGCTTACTATTTATACCTAAAAAGATTAGTACAATATAAACAAATTAAAGAAATATAAAAATCCAAAAGTAAAAAGGATCCAGGCAGAGCAAGGTTTACTAGGCTAATTGAAGCTGCCAGCAAGGGCAGTTGCAACATCTTCTAGGTACTTCTTGATCTCTGCCACCTTATACTTCTTCTTGGACACCTTCTGGACGTCCTCCTGGTAGTCCTGGTACTTACTCTTTCTCTTCTTGGGGGCCACCTGGTTGTCCAGGTCACAAAACTTGGAAACATTCCAGGCCTGCTCCTCCTGCACCTTGGAAGAACTTGTTGTATCTGGGGTTGGTCCCAAACTTCACCTTCATGTACTTATGCCACACTTCCTCATCCAAATGTGGTCTTCATCTCTCCTTTAAGACAGGCGCTTTGACAGTTCCATGGCACTGTGGCCCCGCTCTTCTCTCTCTGGGCAGTCACCTTCTTTCTTACCCACTGCCTCTCAAAGTAATCAAGGTAGCCCTTGAAGATGGTGGAGTTCTTCCTGATGTAAGAATCTTCCAGGAGGGTCTCAAAGCCAATCCCAGTATGCTCTGGCTGCACAAAATCCAAGGCAGCAAACTGGGTGATGGAAAAGCAGCACTTCCCTTTATCATCATTAAGATACTTGTCAAAGAGGCACTTCTTGCTCTTGAGATTATTGATGAGGGCCTGTCTAAAAAGGAAGAAGAAGCCCTGAATTTTCCCATTAAAGATATCCTCAAAGGATTTGAACTGAGCTTTCTCAAAGTCCATTATTATAACCTTTGGCACAAGTGAGCATGCATAAGCTAGCTGCTCAGCGGTCTGGGCAGACTCATCCTTCTCAGTAGAGGAAGGGTTTGCTCTGGTGGTGTGGGAGGGAGGGGAGAATATTGATGCAAAGGGAGCTCAAAACATCCCAGACAATTTTGAAGGCTCTGGTGTAGACTTCTGTCTTGGCAACAGGCAGGAGGAAGAACACAAGGGGGATGATCTAGTCATTGAACTGCCTATGCAGGACCTAAAGCTGCTTGAAGATGGTTGGTGTCAGGATTGACAACTTGTTACCCCTCAAAACCTGGGCCCAAGGGCGAGATTCAAACCCTGAACCCAAATTCCTGCGGGCCGCTGGCCCCATGGACCAAGAACCTGCCTGTCTGCGTTTTTTCTGAAATCAAGCCCCCGCAAGCTGAAGGCCCTGCTAAGTCCCAAAGTCAGAATACCAGTACAGGTTCAATTATGATGGTTCCTGAGGAGGAGTTTCTTGAATTGCCTAATGAAGGCAGAGAAGGTGGCCTTGTGAACTTCATGAGCACAAAGTCCTCTCAAGTAACCAATCATGCTCAACTGCCAAGGAGAAACCCGGGCTTTGAGCCTGACCTTGTGACCACAGCCAAAAATGAAGAAAATCAAGTGATCAATTTGGATGTTCTCACTGATGAGAGAATATCCAGCCAAGGTGCCATTTTGCCTCTCCTACACCCGGGCCTCCTGGCCACTCACCTGCATTTTCCCCAATATTTTGATGAAGCCCTTATGGGAAATACTAAGTTTGGAGGCGGGATGGTATATATGCCTGTAGATCCTGCGCTCAAACCTTATTGCTGTTTTTGAATAAAGGTTATGTTATTTTGGCTCACACAGCTATTGCCTTATTTTTTATTTACTATCTACTAATTCAGTTTGAGATCTCCTGGCCCCACAGCCCACAGTTTTCTGTCCTCCTGGTGTACCCTTTGGACCTATCCATTTTACCAACTACCCTCTGAAATCTGAATACAAGAACTATACCCTAGAAAAGATACTTGAACTTGACTCTTTGGCCTACATACAATCTGTAGTTAGATACAACTGACAAGGCCCATGGATATTTTCAACACCCAAGTTGTTCAGAGGGAAATTCAACTATCTCCCTGCTTACAACCTTCCCATAGAACCGCCCATGACCCCAAAACCTATGCCCACTTCCTCACCTGACCTCCCAATCAACCATTCTGGCAAGCTGTTTGGGATTGTGTACATCACCCTCACAGGGGTGATTGACACTATAAAATTCTGGATGCCAACCTGTGGTCCTGGGTGAGAAAGTCTTCCTACTACCTTTTTAGCTTAGCTCCCTTCTTGTGGTGGGCATTGCCCGCAAAAAACCCAGCCCAGGTTACCCCTGCAAACAACAGGCTGGCTGCCCAAGACTGGATCCCTGACATTATGGCAATTCATTATTAATCCTGGTACCCTGAGCCCCAAGATGTTGCTATTTCTTGGGGCATCTTGTATGCTTTTGCTATTGATAATCACTTACTACACTTATAAGATGACCACAAACCTGATATCTTCCATGTGGAAGAATGCAAACCCAAATGACCCAAAGAGAACCAACACCACTACCACTGACGCCAACAAAGCTCCCTCCTCCCAAGTGCAAAATGTGATTGTGAATCAGTCCCTCACAAAGGTGGAGATGCCTCAGATGGGGAAGCTCACACTTAAGGAAGCTCAATGCGCCATGCCAGTCCTCTGCCTGCATTTTCATACCAATGCCCCCTCTTACGCCAGTGACACCAAGAAGATCCCTGGTGTTGCTTCAATTCTATCAGGGGACACCTTATACTGGTTCAGCAAGGCCACAGCTGAAGACGTAGAATTCTTCTTAGATTACACCAAGTTTGAGGCTGAGTTAATGGCCACTGGGTAAGATTGCAACACTAGATACTACGCCCTGAACTCTCTGTTAGAAATTTGACAAGGCCCCTGACCCATCCAAGTATATATTGACAAATTCCTAAAACTGAAAACCCACACCCAACTTGAGGACAAACTGGTAGCCATTATCTTCTGAAAGGGAGTCAACCTAGCAATGAAGGACCTGTTGAAGCATCCCCCGCCCACCCTCAGCCTAGACAAGCTAATTCCCTTGTGCAAGAGCCTTAGCATGAACCAAGAGAATGCTTGTCCCTCCCAGACCTGCCAACCTCAAACACCAACCCCCAACAGAACAGGGATGACACCTGAAGAGCTCCAACAACATTACCGCAAAGGACTCTGTTTCCACTGCCATGAGGCAGGCCACTTGACCAGAGCCTGCCCTAAGAAGAACACTGCCCCAATCTCACTGGCGCAAATAAACACTTCTTACCAGTCTTACAAATCCATCCAAGTGACCATAGAAGTAGCAGGGAACAAGCACAAGATTGAAGCCTTTATTGATACAGGAGCAGATGAAAGTTTCATTGACGCCAGCCTAGCAGAGGAATTAGGCTTGACAGCCTCAGAGCGCAGCCTACAAGTAATCATGGGAAACAGCTCCTTGGACACCAGCTATGAGTGTTAACAAGAACTTCTGTTGACCATTGGACACAATGTATACCCGTTGTCCCTGATCCTCTTGCCAGGACTACCTCACCCCCTTATACTGGGTGACTCCTGGTCCAACAGACATGGCCTGATTCTGAACTATTGTGAGCAAACTGCTACGTTGAGACAACCTGAATCCTGTGACACTGTTCCTTTTTGCATGAGCCATGATCAATCCCCTACCAACAAGTTCTTGACCATAAAGATAGAACCCATTGTTAGGATACTGCCTACCCCCTACAAAGATGGAACCATGTGTTTAGTGAAGAAGCAGCCACCAAACTACCCAGCCATTCAATCTACAACCACGCCATAGACCTGGTACCAGGGACTCAACTGCACCACAGCCCCATCTACAGCTGTAACCATCACAAGCAAGTAGCCTTGAAAGCATACCTCAAGGATATGACAAAAAAGGGTTCATCTAAGTGTCAAAAGCCCCCTTCTTGTTGCCCATGCTGTTCAAAGAAAAAAAGATGGTGGGATGTGTCCATGCGTGAATTACCAAAAACTGAACAACATTACGGTGAAGAACCACTATCCCATCCCCAATGCCAATGACCTCTGTGATGTACTGACTGGAGCCCAGGTGTACTCAAAAATTGACCTTAGAGATGCGTTCAACCAAATCCAAATCAAGGACAGAGACAAGTACAAGACGGCCTTCAAACCCCAATATGGGCTGTACAAGTACCTGTTAATGCCCTTTGGCCTCTGCAACACCCCCAGCACTTTCCAAAGGATAATCAACACTGTCCTAGGAGAATACCTTGACCGTTTTTGTGTGGCATATCTGGAAAACATTCTCATCTATAGCAAGACTCACAAGGAATGCCTGTACCACATGGACCTCATACTAGAAAAACTCTCCCAAGCAAACTTACACGCTAAGCTTAAGAAATGCAAATTCTTTCAGTATGAAGTTAAATTCCTGGGATACATAGTGAAGACTGGCGGCTTTGCCATGGCACAGGATAAATTAGAAGCAATAACATCTTGGCTGATGCCCAAGAGCAGGAAAGATGCAAGAAGTTTTTTGGGCCTGGAAAATTATTGCAGGGATTTGATCCAAATTTTTTCTCACATTACCCTCCCCCTGACCCGCCTTTGCTCTGACAAGGTCACCTTTTCCTAGACTCTGGAATGTACCACCGCCTTTGAAGCCTTGAAACTTGCCTTCACCTCTGCCCCCGTCCTGGCCATGCCAGATCCCTCCAAACCTTTTGTTCTGGAAACCAATGTGTCAGACTTTGCGGTAGGTGGGGTTCTTCTGAGGAAGGAGGGGATATTATGCTACATCCTGTAGCATATTACTCCATGAAGATGCTACCTGCAGAAGGGAACTACCCAATATATGACAAGGAGATGCTAGCCATAATGAAGACCCTGAAACATTGGCGCCAATACCTATGTGGTACTAAATATCTAGTAAAGGTCCTGACAGACCACAAGAACTTGGTATACTTCTTCAAACCACATCAGATTAACCAAAAACAAGCAAGATGGGCCTTATAACTGGCTGACTACACTCTGATCATAGACTATAAGCCAGGAAAGGTGAACATGGTACCCAATACCTTAAGTAGAAGAACTGACCTGGTGCCTACCCACCTAGAAACTTGAAACCATAACACCCAAGTCCTCTTGGAGACAGAAAGTCTAGGCATTCACCTGGGATTGATGAAAATCAGAGCCAGAAAACCAGAAGTACTAAGGACCCAGACACTATACAAGTTCACCAAGATCATGATCTCTGACTTCTCCAAATCCTTGGATAGCGCCCACTACCAAAAAGGCTACTCATTGAATGGAACAACGCTAATGCTCCACAACAGGGTCTTTTTACCAGAAGGGGACATCAGAACCAACATCTTGAGAGACTACCACAATTCTGAGATGGCTGGACACCCAGGTAGGCTCAAGACCCTCCGGAGCATCAGAAGGAACTTTTCTTGGCCAAAAATGGATCAAGACATAAGCGCGTACCTGAAGGGGTGTGTGACCTGTGGTGGTGGACCAAAACTTGAAGAAACAAACCTGAAGGACTTCTAAGACCCTTGAATATACCCCATGGACCTTGAAGATCTGTTTCCATGGACTACATTGTGGAGCTTCCCCCATCCCTCTTGTTCAATGCAATCCTGGTCATGGTAGACTGCTTCACCAAGATGGCATACTTTGTTCCAACCACCACCAATTGCACGGCAGCAGAGACAGCCCAACACTTCCACAACCAGATCCTCACACAACACAGAACACCTAAGGAAAGCATCATAGACAGAGGACCCCAATTCACATCAAACTACTGGAAACAGGTGATGAAATATTTGAGAATCAAGCGGTGTGTATCTACCTCTTACCACCCATAGACAGACAGCCAAACTGAACAAGTAAACCAGATCCTTGAACAATACCTTTGATGCTATGCCAATGCTGATCAGGACAATTGGGCCAAAATGCTCCCCATGCCCCAGTTTGCCTACAACAGTAAAGACCACATCTGCACAGGCATGTCCTCATTCAAATCCAACTATGGGTTTGACCCCACCTGAGACCCCCAGATTGGTGAGAAGGAATTTAACACCACTGGGCGCTCTTGGATTAAACAGATTCACAACACACAAAAAACATGCTTGACCAACCTGAACCGCGCCGTGCAAACATACAAAGCCTTTACTGACTGCAAACAAACCCCAGACCAACCCTTAAAAGTTAGAGACAAAGTATACCTAGACTCCCGGAATGTACCCCTGCATATGCCCTGCAGGAAGTTAGCTCACAGAAGAAGTGGCCCCCACAAGATCACCAAACTAGTTGGTGAGGTTACCTTCAAGCTAGACTTACCCCCTCCTAGAAGATTCATGATGTGTTCCACCGCTCCCTGTTATTCAAAAAAGATGGGAACTTCCTTCCCCACCAACAGATTAAGATAGCCCCCCCCACCCATCCAAATAGGCTGCTCCAAGGAATATGAAGTTGAATACATACATGGTGACAGAATCCACTACATAAAACCCCAGTACTACGTTAAATGGAAAGAATAACTGCTAGAGGAAAGCACTTGGGAACCGCTGAGCAACCTAGCTAATGCCCAAGAAGCCGTCCAACTCTATCTGAACAAAAAGGACCAGAAGGGAGGACCCTTGGAGGAAGAAGGGGATGATGTCAGGATTGACAATTTGTTACCCCTCAAAACCCAGACCCAAGGGCAAGATTTGAACCCTGAACCCAAATTCCTGCGGGCCGCTGGCCCCATGGACCAAGAGCCTGCCCATCCGCGTTTTTTCTGAGATCAAGCCTCCACAAGCTGAAGGCCCTGCTAAGTCCCAAAGTCAGAATACCAGTACAGGTTCAATTATGATGGTTCCTGAGGAGGAGTTTCTTGAATTGCCTAATGGAGGCAAAGAAGGTGGCCCTGTGAACTTCATGAGCTTAAAGTCCCCTTGAGTAACCAATCAAACTCAACTGCCAAGGAGAAACCCAGGCTTTGAGCCTGACCTTGTGACCACAGCCAAAAATCAAGAAAATCAAGTGATTAATTTAGACGTTCTAACCAATGAGAGAATATCCAGCCAAGGTGCCATTTTGCTGCTCCTACACCCGGGCCTCCTGGCCACCCACCTTCATTTTCCCCAATATTTTGATGAAGCCCTTATGGGAAATACTAAGTTTGGAGGCGGGATGGTATATATGCCTGTAGATCCTGCGCTCAAACCTTATTGCCATTTTTGAATAAAGGTTATGTTATTTTGGCTCACACAGCTATTGCCTTATTTTTTATTTACTATCTACCAATTCAGTTTGAGATCTCCTGGCCCCACAGCCCACAGTTTTCTGTCCTCCTGGTGTACCCTTTGGACCTATCCATTTTACCAACTACCCTCTGAAATCTGAATACAAGAACTATACCCTAGAAAAGATACTTGAACTTGACCCTTTGACCTACATAAAATCTGCAGTTAGATATAACTGACAAGGCCCGTTGATATTTTCAACACCCAAGTTGTTCAGAGGGAAATTCAACTATCTCCCTGCTTACAACCTGCCCATGGAACCACCTGTGACCCCGTAAACCTATGCCTGCATACTCACCTGACCTCCCAACTGACCATTCTGGCAAGCCATTTGGGATTGTGTACATCACCCTCACAGGGGTGATTGACACTATAATCTTGGCCGCTGGCCTGTGGTCCTGGGTGGGAAAGTCCGCCTCCTACCCTTTTAAGCTAGCTCCCCTCTTGTGGTAGGCATTGCCCACAAAAACCCTGGCCCAGGTCACTCCAGGAAACAAAGGCTGGCTGCCCAAGACTGGATCCCTGACAGTTGGGCAGGTTGCAAATGTGCTGCCGCACAGCCAGGTTGTAGCAGTATTGAGCTTCTCTAGGTTTTGGGTTGTGGCGTAGGCTAGGATCCTATCCTCCACTTCCTGCCCATTGTCATAGAGCAGGAACATATCACCATCCTCTGTCTTCTTGAGGGCATTGGTAAGGACCAGTTCTTCAATTATGGTGGCACTCTTGGCCAGGGGGTTGAGGGCTTGTCCCCTATCACTAAAAAAAATTTACCAGCTGATTGTGGTTTGACACCCTCTTCAGATTGATGGGCAATATGTGCTTACAGGCAAGCATAGCCAGCTGGGTGGGGGAAAGGTCCTTGAAGGTGGGCATGATCTGCACAAGGTATCATTTCAGGAGACAGACAATGATTATATTGGGCATGATACAAGTGTGCTCACCCTTGATTGTTTGGACCAAGCCCCAGTGCTCAATGTTGAGCTGCACTGGGAAGGAGCAGTCCTCACAGGTATAGTGGTGGCTCTTGAAGCTCCAGTTGGCGTTGTTACAAGAGAAAACATAAACATTGGCTACCATGGACGGCCCACCCTTTACACTCATGATAGGAAAATACTTAGGCAAGGAAGAAGGAGCCTTAAATTTTCCATAAACCTTGCAATGTTATTGGCTAACAGAGGATCTCAGGGGCCAGCAGGAGCATGGCAAAAGCCAGGGAAGGAATCAGGGCAGGACTTTGAATCATCCCCAGATGAACTGGAAGAAGGGGAGTTTGGTGTGGGAAGCAGAAGGGGGCTTGTTGCAGTGCTCTTCATATATAGGAGACTTATCCTTTTGCAGGGACTTCTTGGCGTGGCAGAGCTTCTTATTAGGCTCCTCATCACAAGCTGAATTATAGAAACTGTGGTCAGTAAGTGAACCATCATTTTCCTCTTCCCCAGCGGAGTGAGCGGGGCTCTTCTCAGGAGAGGGCTTTGGGGAAGGCTTTGGGGAGGGCTTATTAGTGGCCTTCTTTGATGAGACAGGCTTTTTCTTTGGAGTCTTGGGGCCTTGGAGGAACACTTGATACCCTTTTTTTGCTTTGAGGTGTTCTTGCCCTAAAATAATAAGATACAAGTTTTAAGTTAAAGATTTGTATTCAAACAACATAACAAAACAACATAAAAAGCATAATATATAAAAAGTAAACTTTAATATGGCTTTTAGTGAAATTTAAATATAAAAAATACTGTAAAAGTTTTTAATTCAGTAAAGTGTTAAATAAAAAGTTAAAAGTTATGAGATTTATGTAAAAGTATTATACTTGTATATAGATTTTATCTTAAAAATTAAATTATTTAAAAGAGAAAATTTGAAAATACAACATATCTAAAAATCAGATGATTTTATTATGTAAAACATAAAGTTTTATATGTGAGAAATGAAAAGTGTTGACATTATGAGTGTCAACTAGTAAAAAAAGCTGAATTCTCACTGAAAATTAGAAAAATTGTAGACATTATTTTTGACAAATTGTCTCTGTCAACATTTTTTTTGAAAATTTACTATGTTTTTTCATAGTATGCTTAATTAAATTTAAGCAGACTAGCAAATGTTAACCGTTTTCTGTGGTATTTTGTTCACATTATAAAATTAAAAAATTTGAAAATAAGTTAAAAAATTATTGAATTTCTTTATTTCTTTATTAAAAATAATATTTGGGTAGTGGTAATATGATATTTTACCATTGTATAATTTAAAAAAGTTAAGAAAGTTGTATTCAGTAATGAAAAGGGTAAAGTGCTGACAATGTCACTTACAACATTCTTTATATGAGGTGACATATTAATCTAGGCTTAATTGCGCCACTCTAATTTGCTTAACTCCACCATGGGATATGATTGTTAGCAAATAAACAACATTTATGAGTGTCAACATTTTTTAATAATAAATTCTATAGTAACTTACATAGTAACTCACGCTTAAATTATTGGATCACCGTTAGCCACCAATCCACTTAATATATTAAAGCCGTAATAAGTGCCACATATATATTTATAACATGAACATTCCAAAAATCAAATGTATGCACACTGTCTTTTTAAATATAATAAATTAATAAAAAAAACATTTTTAAATGTGCACTTTTTTACTGTAGATTTTTCAGTTTTGTTATAAAAAATAAGTATGGCTTAAAAAGTGTTGACATTGACACTTTTACATTGTAAAAACAAATAAAAAATAAACTAATTTTTATTAGTAAAAGTAAAGGAAAAATCTGGTTAAATCCAGTTTTTTATTAAGCTTAATATTAAATTGTGTCAAGATGGCCACAATTTTGTCGTGTCTTCTGGGTTTGCACCCAGAAACTTTTTAAAAAATTAAGCTAGCGCAACTAGCAAAAAACATAGGAGATTTAGAGTTTCAAGTTGACATAGCTACTGTCAATATTATTATTGTTGACATGGGCGCTGTTGCCAATTTGAACACTTCAAATCTAATTCCAGTAAATCCATTTTGTCCATTGGAAATATGCAGTTTGACTGGAAATTTGCAAAGTGTCTATGAGTTCCCACATTTTTAAAAATCCAAATAAAAATACAAAGAATTCAATTAAATTAAAAAGGCTATCCCACAAAAGTGATTTAGAATTTGGACCAAGGATTTGACAATCCCACATTTTTACGTCCAGGTTCTGAATTTACAGTAGTCTTATATCTTATTTGTAAGTCACAATCACAAAGATATCAAGAATCTACCACTTACATATCATAAAATGAAGACTTGAATATTTTATGTTAAAAACACTGTACTTCTACTAAAAATGATATAGATAGTTCAAAGTTGTATATCAAAAAGAAACATTTTATACATCTTATTCTATTCCAATACATGTAGTAAAAAAGATAAAATAGAATATAATCAAGGGTAAGAATGGAAAGATGATAGTAGAAGATAATCAAGGGTAATAATGAAGAGAGGATAATAGAAGATAATCAAGGGTAATAATGAAGGGAGGATAATAAAATATAATCAAGGGTAATAATAGAGAGAGGATAGTAGAAGATAATCAAGAGTAATAATGGAGAGAGGATAGTAGAAGATAATCAAGGGTAGTAATGAAGAGAGGATAATAGAATATAATCAAGAGTAAGAATGGAAAGAGGATAGTAGAAGATAATTTAGGGTAATAATGGAGAGATTATAATAGAAGATAATCACGAGTAAGAATGGAAAGAGGATAACAGAAGATAGTCAAGAGTAAGAATGAAAAGAGGATAGTAGAAGATAATCAAGGGTAATAATGGAGAGAGGATAGTAGAAGATAATTTAGGGTAAGAAAAGAAAAGAAGAAGAGAAGAGAAGAGAAAAGGAGAAGAGAAGAAAGAAAAATAAAGTTTTTCTACTTGGTATCAGATTTTATATAATCCACCCTCTTGACAACGCAGAAATTTTTTAATTTTTTTTTGGCCTCTGGCGCAACCAAGGGGCCAACAAAACTTTTAAAATTTTTGAGGAGGAATGAGAGGTGGAAAGGAGAGGTGGGAAAGGAGAAAATTCAAAATAGAAACCTTCAAAAAAACCAAGAGCTTATTGCACTTTGATCTAGGCACTTCAATTTCTGCACTTTGATTGGGCACTTCAATTTTGTTCTCTGAAATAACATAGGGAAACATAGTACAATATTATATTAATTTAATATTTTTTTTGAAATTGCCTCCAAAACACACCAATTTGTTAACATTGCAGTAAAATAAAAACCTACCAAAAAACTTCATTTTTTTATATATTTAAATATCAGGGCTTAAAGAATCTACATGAGGATTTTCAAAAGTTTTTACTCTTTATTTAAAATTTTATGAGCTTATAAAAAGTGTGACTAAATCTAAAAAGTCAATTTTTGATTTCCTCACTTTTGATTTGAGGAACTTGATAAAAAATAATGAACAAAATATTAACTTTTTGCAAAAATTTAATATAAAGTTGTCCTAAATTTTTGGTACCTTTTTGGATTTTGATTGACTACTTTTCAATTTCTGCACCCATTAAGAAATTATATGTAAATTTTTAAATAAATTTTTATGAGAATTTTTTATTTTTTTAAAATAAAGAGCTTAAAATAGTATTTTATATTAATATTTGAACAAAAAAATTAAAAAAATTTCCCTAAGTTAAAAAAGCTTTTTTAGCTATTGATTTCTTTTTTTACATATAGAATTTTTTTAAAATTTTAATTTTGATGTATCAAATGTTAAATTGAAGATTTTTTTACATTTTGATTTTTGCTCTTTCAAATTTGTCCCCTCTATCCAAAGGGGTAAATAAATTCTATTTTAAAAGCCAAATTAAATTAAGGTGTGTTTTAAATTGCATCAATTTGGGCATTCAAACTTGGTTTTTCAATTTTAGTTTCTAGTAAAAACATTTTAAAAAAAGTCAAATTTAAGAAAAATATTAACTTTTTTGGGAAAAATTTTAATTGAAAAAAAGTGCAGAGATCAAAAAATCCATTGATTTAAAGATTTCAATCTCCACACTTTGACTTTAGGCACTTGCCCCAGAATATCCCCCCAATCCTAACTATTAAGAGTTCACCTTAGAAAAAATTCTAATCTACAACCCCAAAGACAGAACCAGAGAGCCTGAACTCATTGGATGTGAAGACACCTGGAATATCAAGCAACCACTGCTATTCCAGGGCAAACATAACTACCTGTCTGCCTGTCTATTTAATTCCTATGACTCCTCCTGTGACCCTACAGCCCAACTGCCCACAAGAAACAGTGATTGCCAATTATTCAATCTCCACCCAGTTATTTGGTGTCCTCTACATAACACTCACTGGATTGGTTGATTTGATGGTGCCCGCTAATGAGCCTTGGGCCTTTCTTGGGAAATTTTTCTCCTATATTGTAAATTTAGCTCCTATTCTGTGATGGGTCCTTCCCTCTGGGCCTGCGGGCTGTGCACCTGCAAGTTCCCTTGAACCTGCTGCAGGCTGGCTCCCTGATAGTATCTTGGGGAATTTTTAAAAGTTTCATGAAATATTTCTCTAATATCTTTTGCTACAAGAGTAAAAGAGGGGCACACATCAGAAACCCCTTTCTAAACAATTTCAATACAAGGGCAAAATGTGAAGGGGATGTTGCAGAAAATCTAGAAAATGCTTTCAATACTGTAGATTCAGAACCTGTTGGGAAAAATGCAGTATTGTCAAATTCTTTTGCATAAACTCACCAACTTAATGGAGTAATTTTTATCCCAGAAAAACTTGCTGTTTATATAAAAGAATGAAAAATATTCCAGTAAGTTGGTGAGTTTGTGCAAAAGAATTTGACAATCCCGCATTTTCCCAACAGGTTCTGAATCTACAGTAGTATTTTATTATGAAATTAGGAGAATTTTAACAATGAGAATTGATGACAGAATCAGGGAAAACATTAATGCTTCAAATTTTGAAGCATTAAACTCCTATTTGAATTTTGGAAAAACTGTGAAGATAATGGTAAAAGGTTTTAAGATAGCTAGCAACAGATTATTGAATGAGTTTATGTCTTGTTTTGCTAAGAAAGTTTATTGATGAAAAAGCTCAAAGATTAAGGAATGATGTAGAAAACATTGCAAAAATATTTTTGTCTTTTATTAAGATAAGGACAGAGTCTAATTTTTATGGTAGAAAAAAAGCTGTCCAAACTAGTTTAGGCTTTGAAGATAAACATCCAAAAAAACCACTGGAACAAGGGGCAATAAATCAGTGATTAAAAAGTAGAGCTTGAGATCATCTACTAATATGTTATTATTATCATATGGGATCAGAATACATTTTATTAAGTCTTTGCCCCCTTTTATTTGGTCATAAAATAATATATTGAACATCAATATATTATAAAATATCATATGAAGCCATATATAGGTAGAACTATAATATAGAAGCACAACATGGTGATAGTAAAATTGGTTAAATACCAGAAGGCTTTTAAGGGGATCTTCCTTTAGATAGTAAAGTCTTTTACAGATCACAAGGCTTTAAAGATGTTGAAAATATAGAAAACTTTTCTATTTTATATTATCTCAGTTCTGGGCAAGAAAAATTATAAGCACATGTGTCAAAGCTTGCACTTATCCAAACTCCTGATGAAGAATTGACCAGAATGATAAAGGGTTTGAAGCTTTCACTAAGAGAAAAAGATTATCTCTAAAGTGAATTAGTAGAATCATCTTATGATCTACAAATCCTTAAAGAAGGGCACACTAGGAAGAATTTATGACTCATAGCAGATACTATGATGCTTTTGATAAAGATCTTGGAGGATTTTCCATGATTGCAATCTAATCATAAAGCTCTTAAACCGGAACTTGTTTACCTGAAGGATTTCACCTCAGCCTAATTGGCCCCTGGCTTTGACCCAGGACACACCTTAGTGGCCTCTAAAAAGCAGGTGCTTCACAGTCCTCAGGAATCTTGGTGTATTCTATGTTTTTATACATTTAAAAATACTTTAATGATATAGATAGTATATAATATCTTCTTTTTATATCATTTCTACTCTCTTTTTTACATGATAAAGCATACTTCTTTCAAATCCCTTTTCTTTGTTACTTTGTCTTCATTGTTTGTTTCCCCGTTTTTCTATTTATGTGGCCTTGTATTGTATGTTTTATTGTCAAACTTTTATAATTTAGTATTCCTTATTGTCTCTATTAGATTTTGGTCAAATTGGCTGTTTAAAAGTAAAGTATATTCTACTTGGAATCTATCAATTTTAAATTGTCTACAAACCAAATAAACCTACTAATGAAATTATAAAACAATATACACTTTAAGCAAAATTCATTAAGAGTTTTAGCAAGCATTCACAATTCCCTTTGATTGTCTTGAATCCTTTGATACTGACTTTTGGGATTTTGGGATATTAAATAATTAACTGATTCAACTAATAGTTTTAAGGCACAGTCATGCAGCATTAGAATGATTTCACCAAAAAGTGTGGGCAACCAGGCCACAAGATCAATGGACCAATGTCCAAATCACATCCTGGCATTAACAGAATCCCTGTTCCTAATTGATGAATGGGGCATGTAGATATTACAAAATTAATTATTCTAACTCAACAGGCACCCAAATATCCATCTCATAATATTTACTATTCTGAAATTTAATTACATTCTAGAACAGGAGGTCCATCATATGGAATGTCACCTGCATTAAATCTATAGAGTTCAAAATGGATTAGGTCAACAGGCTAAACAATCTAAGATAAAAGGCTCTGAGCCTATTGTATTAGAGTAGCTCTGATTGGGTGAAATAATCATCTCTTTAAACTATAAGACAGCTGTTGGCTAGCTAGCCTTGAGAAGTGGACCAGGTAGACAGCTTACTCCTCTTGATTAAGGGACTCAGTTGTACGGCGTTTCTAGAACAAGCACTGATGCTGTGGAAGCTGTCTAGCAAGCGTCCTTTCAAAATCTACCCCTCAAGGTTTAGCCCCCTGCTTAAGTTACCTTAATGCTACTTCAGTCTCTATCTTAGTGCTGTAAGCTAACCTCAGAAATAATTTGGCAGCTGGGCCAGCCTTGGTATTAGTCTATGAATAAAGACTAATAATTCCTATCTATTCCTATTAGACTTTACAATGAAGTGTAGTCTATCTTATCTCAAAATTCCTTCCTCCCAAATGAACTATGTAGATGAGAAAAAGGCTATACTGTTGTCATAAATTTTAAAATTATTTATTAATATATAGAGTCATATTTATGACCCTATATCTATAAGTAGTAAGAAATGTCCTATTGTCTCTAGGCCACAGGCCCTGCCAGACTTGTTACTTCTGATGACTACAACAAAATATTCCAGGACACAGATTACACCAAAGTCACAGGTTCTACTGTACTTTTCTGATGTTATAAAACTTAGAATATCATCTTGGTGGATGATAAAATGCCATAGTCTGTAGATTTCTAACACTGACAAAACTAATGCAAACTGAATCCATAAACTATAAAAGAAAAAATAAAAAGTCTTTTTGTTTGTTTGGTTTAAAAATTTGTTTTGCATTATTATCTCACTTAAAATTCAAAAGTTGATATCTAATTCTGTTACTGGATTAGGTGGCAGCTTGTGGATTTTCATTGCAACAAGAATACAGCACAAATGTTTAAAACAATCAAACAAAGGGCCTTTCAATTTTGAGGCTTATATTGTTTCTGGATTTGGTTTGCATTAGCTTTGTCAGTATCTAAGGAAATAAGACAGAAAGAATTAGTTAATAATCACTATAAATCTTAATGAAGTTTAATTCAAGTGTAATATTAGTGTATAAAATTTTCTTTTACTTGGATTCAACTTATAGAAAATGAAAACCATTTGATTCTAAAAAATGATAGTTTATATGATGGGTAACCAATTAGACTAAACCCTAATATATATTACAAGGAAAACTAAAAGAAAAATGAATACAGAAAAACAAAGACAATATAATACAAAATAAGTAGCAAGATAGAAAAGAAATAAACATAGTGGATAAAGAAATAAAGAGGAATGAGATAAGAAATGGATATAGTTGATCATATTTGGAAAAATCAAAAATAATATAAAATAAGAAATTTTATAGTGGTATAGAAATATATTTATTATTTTTATGGTCAATAGTAGGGGCTATAAAAAGATATTGGGTGATGTAAAAAAGCCATCAAAAGTCTTAATGAGATTCTTGATGGAGCATGGGAGCTTTCAGGAATTCTGAGCTCTATAGATTGACTGAACCATAACTCTCCTGGGTCAGTAGGCTGCCAACACCTAGGCGGCACCCTACCACCAATCTCAATGAGATCAATGATGTGATTCTAATGATAGACTCAGATAAATGGGAAGCAATAATCAATAGCCATTCTCCAAAATCTGATCTATATCAATAATGGACATCTGGTTGACTAAGGAAAGCTAATACAGATTGAAGACTTGGGAACATGACAGAATATTCCCATTGGACACGTCACTACCAAAAATTCCTGTGTCTGGGAAAGGTTCCAGGAAATTGCCCTTTTATGGAAATACAAAAATCTGTCAATGCATAATAAAAGAACCAACTTGAATTAGTAACTGATTACTTGAAGTTGTATGAATAGTGAATAAGATGCCGCTGGGATCTGTTGCACATACATGAGGTCCAGCAATTAATTATAATCTCATGCCAGCACGGCATTGATGCCTAGCTCTAGGGGCTGGAATTGGCAGTACTATAAATTCAAAACCTAAACGTAAAAATACAGGATTGTCAAATCCTTGGTCTAAATTTTGAATCACTTTTGCAGGCAACTTAACTGAGTGAAAAATAAAATATTTAATAAAATTAACTATATAATTTGACTTTTTTTGGTTTATTTAAATTGGCAAATTTCAAATCCCTTGAGCAGATAACTCAACTAACAAAAGACAAAACTCAGCAAACAAATGCAGGATACATGAATCAGAAATACAGGATTCTTATGTACAGTTTAATATTTCCTGTATGTCAAACAAATCATAGACATCATGTAAAAATTAACAAATCTGAAATTTCAGGATTTTCAAATCCAAGGACCAAATTTCAAATCATAATTGTGAGGAATTTAAAATAAATATAATTTATGGGTGTCTCAAAAAGGATGTTAAAGGATCTAGAGTGGATTTGTGCTGATTCTTTTATGAAGCACAAGCATTCTCAAAAATCACCCTATTTCATTTTAGTGTGGCTAAAATTTAGACTCTACTATTCACAAAATTAACATATTTAACAATAAAATTAACTAAAATATACACTCCTCTTTTTGAGTTTAAGTTTTTTAATAAAAATTTATTATGTCTTCTTCCAACACCAACCAAGTCAGCAAGCTGTTCCCTGGCCTTGACAAAATCATGCAGGGCTACACTGGGTCTTCTAATAGTGAAGCCTCCCTCTATGGCCACTCCCAACCCGCAGGTCCCTCTGCAAACACCACCCAGGAGTGTGTTTTTTCTCCTGTGTCCTCAAGCATGGCCCTGTTTGCCCATCACACACAGGCAGCTGCTAACCCAAAAATAAAGCAACACTAGCATCCAGAATTGACCAAGTGAGCCATGGGGCCACCAATGGAATCCAGAATCCATAAATAGCCAATCAGATGACACTGTCTGGTTCTCGAGGCAGACACACCCTGCCTCCAGCCAATCAGCCTGCAAGATGCAGAAGAAAATTAATCACTCTGGAGATTGTTCTTGAAATGGTTGAAAAGCAAGGAATGCTTATGTCCCTTGGGGAAATTGCAACTGCAATGGGTTTTGCAAAGTCCACTGTGGCTGCAACCCTGCAAGTCCACGCCAACTGTGGCCCCCCCTCCCAAGAAGACCCCAACTGGAGCCTGTACGTCAACTGATAGTGAAAAAGCTCATCCCCTTATGATGACCATCATGAAACGTGACCTGTGGATGCCCCTGGTCCAGGTCTGTCTCCAACTGGGACTCCACAGCATATTCACCAATAAGAGAACAATGAATTTGTATATGCACAGAGTTGTGGTTGCCGCCAGAATCCTATACAATCAGGTTCTTGGTGGCCCCAGTTTTGTAGATACCAACTCATACAATTTTACCATCATCAATTTTATTAAAGGGAGGGCAATGAGGGCCCATAATGACATAATCTTCCTGTCATATGCCAAGATTTTGGCAAGTATTCAAGACTTTGGAGTTAAGTGTATCCAATATGACGTCCATAAGCGCGCCCAATTTTGAATTGTTTTGTTGGTGTTTTATTGGCAGTTTCCCCATTGGGCATCAATTATTACTTGGCAATATTGAATACTGCAGATGGTTATGCCTACCAGAAAGAGCTCAAGGCCATGCTGGAGGAGTGGGCCACACAGCAAAAAGTGTACACAGTTGTACTGAGTGCCAAGATAGAGCAGCAGGAATGGGTAACCCAAGAAATCCAGGCTGTGGGGCATACCTGTTGGTCCTACCACACCAGGCATGCCAACATGCATCTTGCAGATGTATGTCTTTACAATTTTGGTTCTGCACTCAGGCGCTTAAAGCCTGTCACCTACAATAAACTGTACACCCAAATTGATAAGGGTTATGAGCTTTTCCCTTCTGTGTTTGTCCAGGACTTATCAGATCTTGTCATATTCTATGCAAGTGATAGTGATAAGCCCATAAAGGACTCCTGCCTCCCCCCACGCTCATCTGTTTGGTTTGTTAAGCCTGCATACGTGACAGAAGAAGAATTTGAACAATTGAAGCAATCAGCTCTTTCTGCCTCTTCCCATTCAAAAACCATACCTCCCCAACTTCCTCATCAAGACCAAGCCACCAACCTTCCAACCCTGACTCCCAAACCACCGCCCATCCCCCCACTATCTCTGTTGCCGTCCCTTTTACAGGCGCAGATGAAGGCAATGTTCATTCTGCCCAGTCCCTCCCCCTTCTTGTCCTTTGATGAGTAAAATAAATCTTTTCTTTATGACAACTTAATAAAGGAGTTATTTTTTCCAATTCATAATCAATAATATATTTTTTATATTATTGACATTCCATATAATTAATAAAATGGTATACATCTGATATAGTAACATAAAATTATTTGCATGAATATTTTTCATTGTTATTAATAACTTAAAGACCATAAATGTAAAATTATATTAGTATATTGCAATTAGACGTCAACTCTTGATATTTAGACATTGTGTGCATAAAAAAATGCATTGAGTTATGCACATAATATAAAATATAAAGAGTTGATGTCTAATTACAATATATTAAACAATATTTACATTTATGGTCTTTAATTTATTATTGATGATGAAAAATATTCATGTGTTGAAGGTAGTACTATAAAAACTGGTTTTTTGATGTAATTCAAATAAAATGTCAAATATCTACAGCCTAATCAACAAATTAGAGTCAGCTCTCCAAAAGGTGGTCAAGCTTGAACATAACATAAGGGCAATTGTGGTAAATCACCTGGGAAATGAGGGAAGGGCCTTGGTCCAGCAAAACAAAACCGCAAAAAGTAGCCTGGGAACAATGGTCAACAAAAAACACAAGGAAATAATTTTAAATCTTCAAAAGGAAATACTCAAGTGGTTAGACTTCAAAAGTGAAAGTCACAACTTGTGGGAATTTGCAAAAATCAACAGAAAGAATACTCAAAAAATCAAATTGATTGAAGATGAAATTTCAAAGGAAATCAACACAATTGAAGAGGAAACCAACCAAATGGAAACATAAGAAAACAAAACACAAGCAAAAAGCAGGAGCGCTTCACAAAGTACTGAAAATTTATCAAATGAAAATCAAGAGGGAGCACAAGTTGCAAGAAAGATAAGAAAAATCAAACCTAGAAAAATAAATGAGGAGCAGCCAACACTCATGAAGTTTGCCAAAGGGGCGCCTGTGGCTGAGGGGGCCACAGGGGAAACAATTAGTAAGTCTTTTTTATGTTTTACTTATATTTACTTTAGTTATAACTAGTGATGGAGATGAGGTTGCAGAAGTGGCAGCTTTTACCCCAAGTTGGTTCTATGGGGGTTACCAATCACTGGTAGTCCCTGCAAAACAAATAAATAAAAATCAAATAAACAAAATAATTCAAATGAATATGAATAAATTTTCAAAAATTAAAGCTAGGCTAAGGAATATTTACCACCTGCGGGGTGCTTGCTGTGGATTAGGGAAGCATGCAAAATAGGAGCAAATATCAACTTCAAAGAGATTAATGAAATTTGCGGGGATATCAAATTAAACTTCAATGAATATATCTATGAAAGCATTCAACAATTAAAATTTGCAAGAATCAACAAATATGAAAAAAATTAATAAAAACTGACTTTCAAATAGTAAATGAATATCTAAAAACTGAAATTTTTAAGGAATTATTCAAAGCATTATCAAATAAAGTCAGGGACACAGTCATTGTGAATAATTTTAAGCCTTTTTTTATTTTGTTTGTGGAGGCATGGGGGGGCAGATACAAGTTGGGCGCCCTCTGGAACCATCTTTAAATTCAGAAAGACATCCTATATAAACAGACTAGCTCAAGTATATAAAAAATTATGCATGTTCTCCAAAAAATATACTTTCAAAGAATTCACGTTGCCATATACCTAGGAATACTGTTTCACTGCATATTAAAAATGAACGTCAAAAAGTTAGAAGATATACCTATACAAATTGATATATGTTGATTAGCACTATAATGCCAGAAGACACCATGGGGGTATAGGACAGTCAAGCATGTCCTGTATGACTCCTTTGTAATGACATTGTTGTATGGGTACTACTTGCCTCCCAAAAAGAATCTACTAAATAATTTGCTCACCTGCCTCCCTTTTATCAAGTGTTTGGCAACCACCAGGGTGCAGGGCGCCACCCCTCTAGTAATTGCATCCAGGGTTGTCCACCACGTACAGAAGAGTATGTGGATCCAGTTAGACACTTTAGCCAAAAATTTGATTTCAGGGTATAATTCCCCAGAATAATTTCATTCCATTTGCAAGTTGCATATCCCTAATAAATTTTATTCCCTTGCAAATTAACTTTTTTTAAAAAAATTCAAATTTAAATATTGACAATTTAATATTGAAATTTAAACATTACATTAAAATATTTAATTTTAAATATTAAAGAATTAATATTCAAATTTAAATATTACAATTTAAATATTACAATTTAATATTTAACTTTTTAATTCTTATTTTTATTTTTTATTTTAAATATTAAAACTTAAAGTTTTAGAATTTAAATAAAAAATATTTAAATTTTAATATTAATAATGATATTTTAATATTTAAATTTTTATAATGATTTTTTAATATTTTAGTTTTAATAATGATTTTTTAATATTTAAAATTTAATAGTTCAATTATAATAGTAATATATCTAAATATATTATAAGACTTTAGTTATAGTTGCAAAAACGTCAAATAATAAAAAAGAATTAAAAATGTTTTTATTTGCTGGCTTATTGAGTATAGTTTCCTTTATTACATAGTTAAACATCAGGAACTGATTTTATCCACAACAGACAGCCTGCTCCACTTATGTTCTAAACAAATGATTGTTTAGAACTCAAATTACCTTTCCCCTGTAATATGATTTGATAAATATATTTAATACACTTGACCTGCGTCATAAGTACTAATTAGTAAGAAATACATGAAAATCATTGGTTTTTGTGTTGTGTGGTTATAGTGGCACTGAAATATTAAGGATCAGATGATGACTTGTGAAGTCCAATTTGTGGCTTAAAAAAAGCCAAAGTACCAACAAGGATTCACAATTGTTTAAATAAAATTATTCTATTTCTATCTTTTTAAATCAATTTATTTGTTAACTCTACAGTCAATACACTATTTGGTGGATTATAATAAAGAATACATAACTCTATATCTAGAATAATTAATTTTAATTATATTTTTTACTAATTCTTATATGTCTATAATACAATCAAATGTCATGTCATTATATATAAATAATAATTTTTGAGTCCTAATAAAAACAACATAAATAAAAAAACAAATAAACCTGGAGCACCCATTTATCTGATTGGCTCAGAGGCAAGGGATTTGGTGAAGAAGGATTCCAAGTGCTTGTAAAAAAACTGTCACCACATTGGGTGACATTGCAAATTGGCTGATCTCAAGAATGTTGAAGAGATCCTTGGTGTCCTGGGGAAGGCCTTTCTTCACCTTATTTTTGATCCACCCAAAGACCTCCTCAATTGGGTTGAGGAATGAAGAATATGGGGGGAGGAAGAGGAGTCTCATTGGACAGTCAGCCAGGCAGTGGCTGGCCAAATGGCTATTTTTATTGATGGGCGGGAACTTGGACACAACCAGATCTACTTTGTGGAGCCTGACATTATCCAAAACAACAATGTTGGTTGTGCCCTGGTAATTAATTCAAAGGTACTCCTTGACAGCTCAGAGAAAATTGAGAAAAGTCCTGCTATTGTGGGAACCCTTGATCATTTGATATTAGTCCAACCCACGAGAGCCCAGAAGCACAACCATGGAATATGTCTGGGGACAGACAGCTGCACAATGTGCTACATCATCCTTGGACCCCTTCTTGACCCACCCATGCCTAGACCTGAGTGAAGAGAAAACAAAAATTTGTTGATGTAAAAGAATTGGACATTTCCTGTCTTCTTGAGAGCCACATAGGTCTTGGCATAAATGTGTTGCTCTTTGATTGTTTTCTTGCTGTTCCTATTGTACAGAGAAACTCTGAGGATCTTCCAAGAGAAGCCCGATTTGACCATTTCTTTATATACAAGGATTTTGGAGACAGAAAGCCCAAACTCTGTAGCAAGCATTGATTGTACAGTTAGTGGGTCCAGGTGGCAATCCTTGGTAACCCACTGCTTGATTGCATCAATATGAACAGGCTAAAGGAGTTTGGGCTGCCGCTTAGCCTTGGTGGATTTGGCAATTTGCACGGTGTTGCTATACTTTTTATTGATATCACCCATATATCTGGCTGTGACACCAAATTGGGACGCAATATCCCAAACTGCCATTCCCCTGTTCAAGCAGTTGAGGAGAGCTTCACACTCACTATCTGTCAACTGACGCCAGCCCTTGACAGGTACTGTGGCATCCTGGCTGGCAGGCTCAACACAGGGGATGGGAACTTTTGTGTAGAAGGTGGGATCACGCTTACTTGCAGTGGTGCTGTCAATGATGGCTCTTCAGTGGTGGCCAATGGCTCATATGATGTATCAAAGACGCAAGGGCAGGAAGTAGCAACTCTTGGATCAAGAGTGCTGGGCCAGGTGACAACTGGGTACACGGTGGAGGTGTAATTAACCTCAGTGTTCTTTGTGACTCTGATGTAGGAAACTTTTGTGGCAGGCGTTGAGAGCAGCTTCTGTCTTGGATTCAGGCTGGTTGATTGGGCTTGGGATGCAGGAGGTGGTTGACTTGCTATGATGCCTTGGGAGGCCTGTGTGTTGGCATGACTCCCCTCAAGTTGGGTTCTGGGTCTGTTCTTGGACCTTCTGGGACGCCCTCGTGGATGGACTGCCCTGCAGGCTGGTGCAGGAGCAGGTTGGGAATGTGATTGATGGTCCATAAAAATAAAATAAAAATATATATTTTAGATTATATATGTATTTATTTGTATTTATTGGTTTAGTTGTGAGCAGTTGTTTTCTCTTGATTTAGCCTTGAATAGTAGCAGAGTTTCTATATCCGTGATTTGAAGTGTATAATATTGTATACTTTCCAGGTTTGAATAATTTTAAAGTTTAGTCACTTTTTATGTATAAATATGGTTGTTGAGATTGAATTTTTCATTTAATTTTAGTTGTGGTGGAGCTTCTTGATTTGGGTTGGTGTTTCCTAGTGTGCTTACTTTACCTTCAATTTGGATTCCAGTTCCTGCAATTAATATCTGAGTTTACTAGTGGCATTCAAAAGTAATTTGAAATTTGGTTCTTGGATTTGACAATTCCACAATTTCAAAAACATAGTAAACTTAATAAAAATGGTTGATGGATTTGAACACTTCAAATCTGATTCCAGTTAATTCATTTTGTTCATTGGAAATATGCAGTCCAACTTGAACTTTGCAAAGTGTCTGTGAGTTCCCGCATTTTTAAAAATTCAAATAAAAATATAAAAAATCAATTTAATTAAAAAAGGCCATCCCGCAAAAGTGATTCAAAATTTGGACCAAGGATTTGACAATCCCACATTTTTACGTTCAGGTTCTGAATTTACAGTATGGGGAACATTAGACTGTCTGATAAGAGATAGAAGTGTCAGATGATAATCCTGACAAGAATTTTTGAACTCCCTATATAATCTGCTCTTCAAATTAGAGATTGGGCAGAATCAACATATCACAATAGAGAATAAGATATCCTCTATTTTCTAAGTATGACTACTAAATGCAGCTATTAGTCAGAGTATCAGATTATTAGGAAAAACCTTGTCAATACTATAAGTCAAGTGTTATCTTCCCTGGATTAACAAAGAGACATCAGCCTGGTATATATTGACCCTGATTGGTAGTTTTGGCTTGTCTTCACACAATCCCCCATCTAAACCCTAATTATCAACAATAAAAAACAATCTCCTAAGATACAAAAACTTGACAGGGGCTTTTATGCATTTTCAATCTCTGAGTAGGTGAGGGTTGAACAAGTAACAGCAAATGCTCTTATGCCACCCTTGTTAACCTACTTTTATATGTGGTAAATAGGCTTCTAAATCTGCCCAAAGAAGTGTTTTATTAAATAAACATAAAAATGATCTTATTAATGGATCTCAAGTCATGGAAATGGGAATAACCCCTCCAACACATCCTTTTCAGGGCTCTTCACTGTGTTATTTGCGCTGTCAAAGACATTCCTATTGTCTTTGAAGACACTGCTCCTGAACATTCAATTTAAGCCATAAGTGGGAGAAATTAAACCAAGATAATCATTTTTTACAATATCAGTGCTAATAATATATTTTTTCCTAGTTTAATTAAAGGTCATGAGAAAGAAAAGTCAATTTTTTGGTTCCAGATATTTTAAAGGGCCTTTTATGATCTATTTGGAAAGCAGCTGTATTACAGGGACAATAATCACAATAATATGGCTTTTGTGATAGACAGAAAGTATCCAATAAGCATTGAACTTTCAAGATATGACTTATCATAAAATCTATTGCCTTAAATTAGATCAGTATACAAGAAAATCCTTTTGGTCCCTCTTGGAGACATTTTAACTCCTCCTGTGTTTTAGTTTAAAATGGTGGAATTTGTGGGGGACATAGTTGATGATTTTCCACATAAAACAATTAGTGAATTAGGCCAGGGGTGGAGCAATTGTAGCTTAAATACCTGGCCCAAAAACAATCTTATACTGTAAAGACCCAGCAATTGGGGAAGTATTCTAGTAAAGTAAGGGACCAAGTTGGCAACTTGGAAGCCTGTGAGCGCTGTCATAATTGGATAGACTGTCATCATCAATCAAAAGACTTTGGTGTGCATGTTATAGTGTCCAAAATTACCGGCAAATATGTGAGTACGTAGTATATACAGGTGTATATAATACGGACTGGGTGGAGTGGGGCAATACCAGCGTGGGCCAGGAGTACTTTTTGGAGGAGTTGAGCTATGTCATCTCCTTGTAGTAATACTTGCCAGGTGGTTTGTTGAATGGCTCATGCTGTTAGTTATATTGGTGGCCCCCAATCCCTAGGCATGCTGTGAGGACAGCTGAGAAGATTAGGTGATTCATCTTCTGATCCTGGGGAAGGGCATACAAAGCTTAGTGTCTTGTTTAACTTCTTGTAGGTAAAGTTTTTGAATTGATTTATGTGATACTATTGAGGGGTAATTTCACTCAATGATAGCACAAACTATCATCAAGTGATTTGACTTTATTATTTACTATCATCCTTGTGGGGCATGAATAGTGCAAAACATTGGACAGGGAACCCCAAACACTTGGTGTTGTCTGGAATTCCCTTTTGGGAGTAGGATGGGAATGGATTGGCAGGTAATGAATTGTTAATCTTGGCATTGCATGACTTTGGAGCTTCTCCAGTTACTTTCATGCAATCACTTTCAACTTCTGTAGTTGATGCATTAATTGTCATGCTGAGCATCTTGTAAACCCCCTCCAAATTTTGTAGGTTCCAAATTTGAGCAGCAGTTCCCCCATTTTAGGGTTTGGGGAAATTGCCTTTTTGGGTTCCCAATTGGGTGATTTCCCCATTTGGCAGGGGTGGGCAGTCCTGCTATGGGGGGTGCGCTGTCCCCTGCTGGCTGGCAGGAGCAGGCGGGGGCTGGCTGGCTGGCGGTTGGGCGTGCGGCTGGCCGCGTGGTCTGCGACCAGGGTATAAAACCTGTTTTTCCCAAAATTCAATTTTTTAATTTCTGTTTCTTCAACTGGGTGTTTTGCGGCAGTTCCCCCAATTAGGGGGAACTGCTGCAATTTTTTATTTTGCTCTTCAAGCCCAATTGTGCCCAAAAGTTTATCTTGACACAAGGTGTTATCAGGAATATTCCTGACATATACCTGGTTAGGAGCTTAGATTTGGCAGTAGTAGAGCTACTAAAGACAAAGGTATGGCTTTATAAATGGTTCAGGGAGATAATGTATGACTTTGGTGTGGTGTGGGAAGAGGAAAAGAAGGAAGCTCCTGGTAACAGCGCCCCTGTTGACACTTTGTTGACATGGTCACTTCATCTCAAAAGTCAAAATCTCTTATGTTTTTTGCTAGTTGTGCTAGCTTAATTCTCATTTTTGAAGCATTCAGGGGTGCAAACCCAGATAAAACAACAAAATTATGGCCGTTTTGACAGAATTTAATATTAATCTTAATAAAAGACTCAATTTAACCCACTTTTTTCTTTACATTTACTAATAAAAATATATTTATTTTTTATTTGTTTTCACAACGTAAAAGTGTCAATTTTGACACTTTTTAAACCAAGCTTGTTTTTAATACCAAAACTGAAACATCTACAACAAAAAAATAAAGTGTGGATTTAAAAAAATTTTTATTACATTAATATATTGAAAAATACATTGCATATATAGCTGATTGTTGAAAAGTTCATGTTATAAATATATATGTGGCACTTATTCTGGCTTTAATATATTAAGTGGATTGGTGGCTAATGGCAATTTAATAATTTAAGCATGAGTTACTATGTAATTTACTATAGAATTTATTATTAAAAATAATGTTGACACTCATAAATGTTGTTTATTTGCTTGTGATTATCCCCCAGGGTGGAGTAAAGCAAATTAGAGTGGTGCAATTAAGCCTAGATTAATATGTCACCTCATATAAAGAATGTTGTAAGTGACGTTGTTGACACTTTACCCTTTTCATTACTGAATACAACTTTCTTAACTTTTTAATATATACAATGGTAAAATATCATATTACCACTACCCAAATATTATTTTTAATAAAGAAATAAGGAAATAAAGAAGCTTGATACTTTTTTTACTTATTTTCATATGTTTTTTTAATTTTTATATGTGAACAAAAACACACAGAAAACGGTTAGTTTTTGCTAGCCTGCGTAAATTTAATTAAGTGTACTATGAAAAACCATAGTAAATTTTTAAAAAAATGTCAACAGTGATAATGTTGTCAAATTTTTTACTACAATTTTTGTAATCAACAGTGAGAATTCAGCTTTTTTTACTAATTGTCACTCATAAAGATGACGCTTTTCAGTTCTTACATATAAAACTTTATGTTTTACATAATAAAAACTTCTCATTTTTTGATATGTTGTATTTTTGACTTTTTTCTTTCATTTTTTTAATTTTTTAAATTAAAATCATAATCTAAATATAATACTTTCACATAAGTATCTTAACTTTTAATTTTTTATTTAAAACTATAATAAAATAAAACCTATACAAGTATTTTTTACCCTTTAAATGCCAAGAAAAGCCATCTAAGATTTACTTTTTATATATTATGCTTTTTAAGTTGTTTTTTTTTGTTTTTTACATAAATTGCTTTATTTTAAACCATTTTACTTATTATTTTAGGACAAAAACACTTCCAAACAGCCCAAAGAAACCAAGCGTCCTTCAAAGCCAACCAAACCCACCAAAAAGAAACCTGTCTCATCAAAGAAGGCCACCCCCAAACCATCCCCAAAGCCCTCACCAAAGCCCTCCACTGAGAAGAGCCCTTCTCACTCCACTGGGGGAGAGGAATCTGATTGCTCTCTTACAGAGCACAGTTTCTACAACTTGCTTCTGAAAAGGAGCCAACCAAGATGAAGCGCTCAGCCCAAAAGTCCCCACCCAAAGATAAGTCTCCTGCACATGAGGAGCACCACAACAAGCCCCCTTCTGCTTCCCCACCCCCAAAAAACTCCTCCCCCCTTCAAGCTCATCTGGGGATGATAACAAGCCCCGCCCTGATTACTTTCCTGGCTTCCGCCATGCTCCTGCTGGCCCATGGGACCCTCTGTTGGCCCACAACATCTGCAACGTTGACGGCAAATTCAAGGTTTCCTTTTCCTTGCCCAAATACTTCCCATTTATGAGCGTAAAGGGTGGGCCAGCCATGGTGACCAATGGGTATATCTTCAGCTGCAACAATGCCAACTGGGGCTTCAAGAGCCACCATTACACCTGTGAGGACTGCTCCTGCCCAGTGCAGCTCAACACTGAGCACTGGGACCTGGTCCAAACCATCAAGGGCAAGCATACCTGCATCATGCCCAACACTACCATAGCCCGCCTTCTCAAGTGATATCTGGTGCAGGTGATGCCCACCTCCAAAGATCTTTCAGCCACTCAGCTGGCCATACTTGCTTTCAAGTACCTCTCCCCAACCAACTTGAAGAGGGTTTCAACTCACAATCAGTTGGTCAAGTTTGTAAATGATAGGCCTCAAGCCTCAAATCCCATGGCCAAGAGCGCCACCAACATCAAGGACCTTATCCTCACAGATGCCCTCAAGAAGACGGAGGATGGTGAGATGTTCCTGCTCCATGACAATGGGTAGGAAGTGGAGGATAGAATTGTAGCCTATGTCACAACCCAAAACCTGGAGCAGCTGAACACTGCTACCACCTGGCTGTGCAACAGCACATTTGCTACTTGCCCCTCCCTATTCAAGCAGCTTTGGGTCCTGGATGGGCAGTTTAATGACCAGGTCATCCCCCTTGTGTTCTTTCTCCTTCCTAGTGCCAAGACTGAAGTCTACACCAGAGCCTTCAAGATTGTCTGGGATGCTTTGAGCTCCCTTCCCACTAACCAGCTCCCCCCTCCCACTCACGCCAAAAGGGCAAATCCCTCCTCTGCTGATAAGAATGAGTCCACCATAGCCGCTGAGCAGCTAGCTCATGTGCGCTCACTTGGGCCAAAGGTTATCATAATGGACTTTATAGCAGGCTCAGTTCAGAGCCTTCAAGACCACCTTTGATGGAGATGTTCAGGGCTGCGTCTTCCATTTTAGGCAGGCCCTTGTCAAGAATCTCAAGAGTGAGAAGGCCTTTTTAATAAGTATCTCAATGATGGTAAGGGTAAGTGCCGCTTTGCCATGAATCAGTTTTCTGCCTTAGCTTTTGTGCGCCCCAAGCATACTGGGCTTGGCTTTGAGGACCTTCTGGAGGATGCTTATATCAATAAGCACCCCACCATCTTCAAAGGCTATCAGGATTACTTTGAGCGCCAATGTGTGGGTAAGAAGGTGACTGCCCAGAGAGGTAAGAGCAGGGATACTGCTCTTAGAACTGTCAAGGCGCCTGCCTCAAGGGGGGAGATGAAGACCACCTCTAGCCTTGAGGTTTGGCATAAGCACCTGAAGGTGAAGTTTGGATTAAACTCCAAATGTAACAAGTTCATCTCTAAACTACAAGAGGAGCAGGCCTGGACTGTCTCCAAGTTCTGCAGCCTGGCTAGCCAGGTGGCCTCCAAGAAGCAAAAGTCCAAGGAGCAGTACTACCAGGAGGACGTGCAGAAGGTGGTAAAGAAAAAGTATAAGGTGACAGAGATTAAGAAGTACCTTGAAGATGTTGCCACTGCTCTTACTGGTGGCTTCAATTAGCCAAATAAACTTTGCTTTGCTTTACCTATATATTTTTTACTTTTAAACTTTTAATTTTTTAAATTATTTATATAATACTAATCTTTTTAGGTATAAATGGTAAGTTTCAGATACAGTTTTAATGTGGTTTTGTAAGAAAAAATCTTATTTTTTGTTAATTTATCTTTAAGCTGTGAGATATTTTCAGTTGTGCTTATAAAAAGTATTTAAAATTAAATATATAATTTTTTATATTTTTAGTTATTATGATATATTAAATATCTTTATTTTTGGTTCATTGGAATTTTTAATTTTTATGGGAATAAAAAATAATTTTATAATAAAGAGTGTAATTTACATAGTAAACTGAAAAATAGTTGATTATATCCCCTTATTCTTATTAATTATGATAATTTTTATTACATTTTTGAACTCTCTGGGGTCTTTTTAGTATAATCATATTTTTAAAATATTTTTTATTGTAAAATTGTTCAGGATAAAGTGTTTTGTTAATTAATAAAGTGTTGACATCCAGGAAACAACATTTAGTAAAACCGGGTTGTCACTTTACTATAGTGTCAACATTTAAAGTGTTGACATGGACGCTGTTGGCTTCAAATTCATCAATAATTTCCATTAAGTTTAATATGTTTTTTGGAATTGTGGGATTGTCAAATCCAAGAACCAAATTTCAAATTACTTTGGAATGCTACTAGTAAACTCAGATATTAATTGCAGGACTGGAATCCAACTTGAATGTACAGTAAGAAAATAGGACAAAGCAACTCAAATCAAGAAGCTCCACTCTGGATAAATCAAATAAAAACCCAATCTCAACAACAATTTTTAAACATGAAATTAAGTGAAATGTAAAATTGTCTAAACTGGGAATGATGCAATATTCTGCACTCTAAATCACCAATATAGCAACCACAAAACCATAAAATGATATATGAGCTACCCTCCTGATAATGCAGAACTTTTTTAAAAGTTTTTTGGCCCCTGGCTATGACAGGGGCCATAAACTTCTTTTCAAGGAAGAAGGAGAGGTGGGAAAGAAAAAACTCAAAAGTGAAACATCACTGGATTACTACACTATATGTTAATGTATTGCTATTAAGGATACTTGATTACAGTAGTTTTAAAAAAGGCTAATAATAAATAGAACTATATATTACAATCTATCTTATCACATTTTCTTTTCCTTGATGTGTTGATAGTTCATTTACTGTTGATAATGTGCTTGCGTTTAATTGGATAGTTTCACCTCCAGTTGCTTTGGTGATAGGAAATCAAGTTGCCTCTGCAACCACAGCTGGTCTCAGGGAGGCAACTTGATTTCCTATTGCCAAAGCAACTGGAGGTGAAACTATCCAATTAAACGCAAGCACATTATCAACAGCAAATGGACTATCAACTCATCAAGGAAAAGACAATGTGATAAGATAGATTGTAATATATAATTATATTTTATTATTAGCGTTTTTTAAAATCTACTGTAATCAAGCATTTAAATTTTAGCCACCCTAAAATGGAATAGGGTGATTTTTGAGAATGCCTATGATTCCTAAAAGAATTAGCACAAATCCACTCTTGATCCTTTGACATCCTTTTTGAGACACCCATAAATGTTATTTATTTGAAATTTGATTCTTGGATTTGACAATCCTGCAACTTCAGATTTTTTAGGTTTTACATGATGTCTATGATTTGTTTGAAATACAGGAAATCTCAAATTGTACATTAGAATCCCACATTTCTGATTCATGTATCCCGCATTTGTTTGCTGTGTTTTGTATTTTGTTAGTTGAGTTATCTGCTCAAGGGATTCAAAATTTGCCAATTTAAATAAATCAAAAAAAGTCAAATTAAATGTTTTACTTTATTAAATATTTTATTTTTCACTCAGCTGAGTTGCCCGCAAAAGTGATTTGAAATTTGGACCAAGGATTTGGCAATCCTGCATTTTTACGTTTAAGTTCTGAATTTACTGTATATCTTTTATTAAGTATAAAATTGTATAGTATAGCTTTAATAAGAAAGTAATGTACTTTATATTATTTAATGATATACTTCTATAACTTTTATCATTGAAATTAGATCCCTAATAAACCAAAATACCTAAAATCTTATGCTTGTATCTTGTAGAAAAAATCCTTTATTTTTCTTATATTGAAGTATTATTATAGCTTTATATAAGCTGAAAATAAGATTTTTTTAATATAAACTATAATTATAAAGCAGTTTTTTGTGTAGCTTTATATTTTATATTCAATTGAATACAGTTACATATAAGTTTTAGTCTGATTTTGCTTTTGAAACTAAAATAAACTTTCTTTTAAAAACATCTAGTTTAAGAATCTTTTTATTATTTATTGTATATTTTTTACTGCAGAAATGGGTTTCTTGGGGTCTCTTTAGTCTATATTAAATTTCTAATATAAAATTTTTATATTAAAAACTGCATTTTTTCTGCTTCAAAGTTAACCCCCGGAAAATTGATTTTTGCACTTTGATCTTTGATATTTTTGATTTTTGCACCCTACATAGTGTTTTGATTTTTGCACTTTTTGGGGGTCCCATTTTTGATTTTTGCACTTTTGTCCTTAGGAACTTCTACCTAAGGAACTTTCCCATATTCTGTGAAATGTACCAGGCTGTAAGGTACTTCTGGGGGACAGTATAAATTGGATGGCTTGACCACAGTTTCTTAGAGTTGGCTGGTGAAAGGCGCAGATCCAGAGAAATGAATCTGTAAATGGAAAAGTGCTAAAGTTAGGTATGGAATGACCTGAGAGAACCAGCAGTCATAACACTTCATTGCAAAAATGACAATGGGCAACTTTCTGGCAGACCCAGAGTATAAGTATGCCCATCTGTTACGGGAAACCTTTTTCAAAATCCTTTGGGTCATGTGGTAGAATTTACCAGGGTTTGGAAATCCTCAGTGGTATCAAAAGTTGTTGGCATGTCATTGGCTGAATTCAGATGGAGATTCTTAATCTCCCTCTTTGAGGAATCAGATTTGTCATCATCTGGCTGGCCTTGTTTTTTGGGGGGGGGGTAATTCTTGAGATGCTCTATTGGCAGAGGGCTGGTTGGTCACAGGAATACTATTAAAATTAACGCCTTCATTGGCTAGGCTAGGCAGGTTTGTGAGGAGGCAAGGATTGACCATGGATTGCGCCTCACAAGTTGGTTTTGCAGGGTTCCCTGAAGTTGAATCTTCCTTTGACGTGATCCCAAAAAAAATGTGGCCCACAAGGGCTGGGGTTTGAATCTTGGGAATGGGATTCAATCTTATGAATAAATAGTAAATAAGTATCACTTGTGAAAGATACTGTAAAACACACCATAAATGCCCTAAAATGTGATTTTCATTCAAAGTATCTGAAAAATTGTAGTGCCCCTTCAACTATGCATACTTTAATCTCAATAAAATGTGATATTATTGCCTCTTTATATTCATCAAAGTTATTAGCCTGGTCTTTTAACTATAAAGTAACTAAATTTGCATCCCAAGCACTCCAAGTGTTGTAACTGTGCTGTTTTAACAGAGTTACAAGGGGGAAATATTTAGAAACTAGATAATAATCTTTATTGTGAGATAGTGATTATATAGTCAATGTGAATCAAGGATAACAGGAACATGATTGATGATCATACAGCTGGATGTGAGAAGGGGGTGGCTTGATCCTGATAATGAGTCAAGCACCAAAACAAGTTATTTACCATAAAGGATCATCATCTGTTCATGTTGTTGGATTTGGTAATTCAAGTTGACTTCCTAGTCTGGCTTCAAGTGACCAAGTAATTGGATTGTGGGTCACAAACCCGCTTGGTTGGAACCTTGCTGGTGGGTTGAGCCTGCAGTTTTGACACACACCCCTGACTGAAGGTCAGCCTCCTCTGGGGGCAGGTTGTCAGGGAGGCTTTCAGGAGCCTGGGCGCTGTATTGGACCAATTGTTGTTCCGTGGAAGGCAGGGCAGTTTCTTGTTGTTTTTGTTTTGCTTTGCAGGGTTGTAGGTGATCATGGTGTAGGGTTTTGTCTTGCTTACATCTTCCAAGCCCTTGCACAAGGTAAGTGTTATTGTCATTTACCTTTAGAATGATTGCTGGTCCCACCTTCTTGGGTTGTAGTTTTCTCTTGTCAACATTCATGACCCAAACTTTGTCCCCAACTTCATGTCTATTGCAGATGAGGACAAAGGGTTTTTGTAGACGTTCATTTTCCTTCACTGTTTGTTTTCTATGAGCTCTTACAATGTGAGGGTCTGAGTGTGGAGGGACTTCACTTGGAATTTCCAGTTTAGGTCCTGTCAATTCCTGAATGATGTTTGGCTGTGTGCCGTATACCAGTTCAAACAGGCTTTTTCTGGTGGATCTGTTCACTTGTGTTTGGCACACAAGCAGTGCAGTTGGTAGCTGCTTATACCAGTCTTCAGGTCTCCCAGCAGTGAGTTTGGCTAAGGCTTGCACAAGGCTATCATTAAGCCGCTCTACACATCCATTGGCCTGTGGGTGGTATGGTGTTGTTATGGTGTGTAAGACCCCATTTTTTGCGAGGTATGCATTGGTTGTTTTGGAGGTTAATTCTTTCCCTCCATTGGTTATCAGGAGTTCTGTCTTTCCAAACTTGCTGATTATCTCCTTGCCAATAAATTGCCGTACGTCATTGCCAGTGTGTGCCTTTACTGCTTGGGCTACTGGCCATCTTGTAGCAAAGTCAATGGCTGTGATAATTCATTTCTTGTTGTTGTGTTTTCCTGGCATGGGGCCAACAATTTCAAGAGCCCATACTTTGAAAGGTAGTTGTATGTAGATGGGAAGTACTGACTTTGGAGGGGTCTTGCTTTTGGCAAATTTTTTGCATACTTCACATTGGTCTAGCACTTCTTGAACATTGCAATATAAGGTTGGCCACCAGGTCTTGTGCTTGAGGAACTCATATAGGTTTTGGCTTTTGGTATATCCAAGGTCTCTGTGATGCGTACAAAGACGTGGTCACGTAGGAGTTGGTCCACAGAGTCAGGGTAGATCTGGTGGTTGACACCTTCACTCTTGATGGTCAGAACTGAGGTTGCCAGTGTACGTGAGGATTGTTTTTACAACCAGTCTAGCCCCAGCACAATGTCAAACTTTGGGAAGTCAATGATGGGACCTTGGATGGTGGAGTGAAGGTTCTCAAGTATGACAGAGAAGGGGGTAGTTTCCTTTGTCATGGCAATATGATGTTCATCAGCCAGGACCACGTTTTTAATCCGCAAAGGATTAGTGGCCAGCTTGAACTTATCCACAAAGCTGCTGTTGACCAGGGTTTGATCTGCGCCTAAATCCAGGAGTGCTGAGCTTGTGTAACTGCAAAAGCGGAAAGGATAGGACATCAGTTTATTGGGATGTCTGGCAATGGTGTACAGTACTGGGTCCTCTGAGGGCACTTGGATCATTGGGCATTGGTCCACGTCCTTGGGTTGGTATTCATCATTGGGCAAGTCAGGAGTTGTGTGGGGAGAGCTTGGCTTGCTTAGTGCTCTCCCCAGGCTTTTCCCTTGTCTTGATTGCCTTGCGTGGCGGTAACACAGAAATGGGTCCGGTTTGACTGGCCATTGTTTCTGTTTCCATGTCCATTTGAACCTGTGGGTTTGTGGTTGGTGTTGTTCCTGTTGCCTCCAGGGGTGGTCGCATGGAGCACCCACCTGGATTGGAATCCTTGGGTCTTTCTCATTTTCCAGTTTGTGCCTTATGAAGTGCGTTGGAGGTTAGTTCTGCTTTCTCTGCTTCACAGTACAAGCTTTGCAGGTTGGTTACCTGGTCTAGGTTCACATGTCTCATTACGTGCAACTTGAGGGCGTTGTAGTACATGAGGTGCGTGGCTGGGGTGTCAAAGGTCATGTCAGATGGTGCACAAAGTCAGAGTTCCTTGTAGGCGCAGGTGAGTTCCTTCATGGTGCCTGTCTGAGTTAGGTTCTTTACTTTGTGTATTATCATGAGCGCTGTGTCCTTAAGCACAAATCTTGCCAGGAAGTCTTGCTTAAAGGTGTCCCAGTTCTTGTTGGTTTGTTCCTTGTGTCACTTGTTGCACCAGGTGCCAGTGTCATGGGTCAGGCAAATGGAAATTTCTGCAATCCAAAATTGCAGTGGGAATTCCATCTGGGCCAGCTTGCTCTGGGCGGACTGGATCCATGCGGCAGCGTTATTGTTGTTGGCCCCAGAGAAAGGTTCAAGGTGGCGCTCCGTAGTCTTTGCGCTACGTAGGCAGACATGGTGCTTCTGTTGGCTGGTTGCGGCATCAAGGAGGGGGCCTTAAAGAAACCTTGTGCAGACATGGCGTTGAAGGCAGATAGTGGAATCACTGTGTTCTGGTACAGGATAAAGCCATCAGGTATCTTGGCACCAGGGGTGTATGGAGTCCAGTCTGCTGGGAGGCCAGACATAATTATGTTGAGGATTTGTTAGCTGCGGTGTGTGCGGGCAATAGGTGGAATTTTTCAAGATAAGGTAGGATGGAGAACCTATCTGTGCTACCAATGTTGTAACTGTGCTGTTTTAGCAGAGTTATAAAGGGAAAAATATTTAGAAGCTAGATAATAATATCTATTAAGAGATAGTGATTATATAGTCAATGTGAATCAAGGATAACAGGAACATAATTGGTGATCACACAGTTGGATGGAAGAGGGGGTGGCTTGATCCTGGTAATGAGTCAAGCGCCAAAACAATGTATCCCCCATAAAGGATCATCATCTGTTCATGTTTTTGGATTTGGTAATTTGAGTTGACTTCCTAGTCTGGCTTCAAGTGACTGGGTAATCGGATGGCAGGTCACAACCCTGCTTGGTTGGAACCTTGCTGGCGGGTTGAGCCTGTGGTTTTGACACAAGTTATTAGGTTTAGCAACTGATTTGCTAAATAACAAACTTATTGTGGTTTTAGGCACCTCATGATTGTATATTAGCATTAATTTTACCCATTAAAGCTACTAATAAGACATAGAGAAACTCCAAACATTGTGGCTATGTATCAAACTTTATTTTAGCTCCATTTGATCTTAGAATTTCAATACTGCATGGTATATCTATCCCAGGGCATATATTTACCCTCATATAGTACTAATATTTGTCCCTTGTGTTATAACTCAAGTGCCATAAAGAGCTAAAAATGACCACCATGATTGAGGAAATACCAGCTATTGCAGATGGCTAACAAACAACCCTAATATATGCCAATTAGGCAACTAACCTTTATTTATTCAACCTTAGACCATTTCTTCAAAACAGCTCTAAATTTTTTTATCATAGGCACATCAAAATTGTACTTTTTCAGTAGCTCTCTAATTATATCAACTGCTAAGTATTGTAAGCAATGTATCAATATGAATGGTGGAGGACATTGGGTTACCTCATGTTCTCTAAGGCCTGGATTAACAGCCTTCTATAGCACATCTCTAACAGGCCATTAAACCTCACAAGCAAGATATTTGACAGTTTTTACTTTAGGCTTTCCTCTTCCTAGCAGCAACAGCGCCCATGTTGACAATAATAATGTTGACAGTGGCCATGTCAACACTTTGTTGACATGGCCACTGTTGACTCAAAACTCTAAATCTCCCATATTTTTTTGCTAGTTGCGCTAGCTTAATTTTTTTTTAAAGCGTTCAGGGGTGCAAACCCAGAAAACACAACAAAATTGTGGCCATCTTGACACAATTTAATATTAAGCTTAATAAAAAAACTTGATTTAACCAGATTTTTTCTTTACTTTTACTAATAAAAATTAGTTTATTTTTATTTGTTTTCACAATGTAAAAGTGTCAATGTTGACACTTTTTAAGCCAAACTTATTTTTAATAACAAAATTGAACATCTACAGTAAAAAAAGTGCACATTTAAAAATATTTTTTATTGAATTATTATATTGAAAAAGACAGTGCACATACATTTAATTGTTAAAATGTTCATGTTAAAATATTTATGTGGCACTTATTACGGCTTTAATATATTAAGTGGATTGGTGGCTAACTACAATCCAATAATTTAAGTGTGAGTTACTATGCAATTTACTATAGAATTTATTATTGAAATAATGCTGACACTCAGAAATGCTGTTTATTTTCTTGTGATCATCTACTGGGGTGGAGTTAAGCAAATTAGAGTGGCACAATTAAGCCTAGATTAATATGTCACCTCATATAAAGAATGTTGTAAGTGACATTGTCAACACTTTACCCTTTTCATTAATGAATACAACTTCTTAACAACTTCATATAAGCACAATGATAAAATATCATATTACCACTACCCAAATATTATTTTTAATAAAAAAATAAGGAAATAAAGAACCTTGATACTTTTTTACTTATTTCCATATGTTTTTTTAATTTGTATATGTGAACAAAAACACACAGAAAACGGTTAGTTTTTGCTAGCCTGCGTAAATTTAATTAAGTGTACTATGAAAAAACATAGTAAATTTTTAAAAAAATGTCAACAGTGACAATGTTGTCAAATTTTTTACTACAATTTTTGTAATCAACAGTGAGAATTCAGCTTTTTTTACTAATTGTCACTCATAATGATGACGCTTTTCAGTTCTTACATATAAAACTTTATGTTTTACATAATAAAAACTTCTCATTTTTTGATATGTTGTATTTTTGACTTTTCTTTTTCATATTTTTTAATATTTAAAAATAAAAATCTATATCTAAATATAATACTTTCACATAAATATCTTAACTTTTAATTTTTTATTTAAAACTATAATAAAATAAAACCTATACAAGTATTTTTTACCCTTTAAATGCCAAGAAAAGCCATCTAAGATTTACTTTTTATATATTATGCTTTTTAAGTTGTTTTGTTTGTTTTTTATATAAGTTGCTTTATTTTAAACCATTTTACTTATTATTTTAGGAAAAAAACACTTCCAAACAGCCCAAAGAAACCAAGCGTCCTTCAAAGCCAACCAAACCCACCAAAAAGAAGCCTGTCTCATCAAAGAAGGCCACCCCCAAACCATCCCCAAAGCCCTCACCAAAGCCCTCCCCTGAGAAGAGCCCTTCTCACTCCACTGGGGGAGAGGAATCTGATTGCTCTCTTACAGAGCACAGTTTCTACAATTTGCTTCTGAAAAGGAGCCAACCAAGATGAAGCGCTCAGCCCAAAAGTCCCCACCCAAAGATAAGTCTCCTGCACATGAGGAGCGCCACAATAAGCCCCCTTCTGCTTCTCCACACCCAAAAAACTCCTCCCTCCTTCAAGCTCATCTGGGGATGATTCAAAGCCCTGCCCCAATTACTTCCCTGGCTTCTGCCATGCTCCTGCTGGCCCCTGGGACCCTCTGTTGGCCTACAACATCTGCAACATTACAGCAAATTCAAGGTTCCCTCTTCCTTGCCCAAATACTTCCCAATCATGAGCGTAAAGGGTGGGCCAGCCATGGTGACCAATGGGTATATCTTCAGCTGCAACAATGCCAACTGGGGCTTCAAGAGCCGCCATTACACATGTGAGGACTGCTCCTGCCCAGTGCAGCTCAACACTGAGCGCTGGGACCTGGTCCAAACCATCAAGGGCAAGCATACCTGCATCATGCCCAACACCACCATAGTCCGCCTTCTCAAGTGATATCTGGTGCAGGTGATGCCCACCTCCAAAGATCTTTCTGCCACCCAGCTGGCCGTGCTTGCTTGCAAGTACCTCTCCCCAACCAACTTGAAGAGGGTTTCAACTCACAATCAGTTGGTCAAGTTTGTAAGTGATAGGCCTCAAGCCTCTAAATCACATGGCCAAGAGTACCACCAACATCAAGGACCTTATCCTCACAGATGCCCTCAAGAAGATGGAGGATGGTGAGATGTTCCTGCTCCATGACAATGGGTAGGAAGTGGAGGATAGAATTGTAGCCTATGTCACAACCCAAAACCTGGAGCAGCTGAACACTGCTACCACCTGGCTGTGCAACAGCACATTTGCTACTTGACCCTCCCTATTCAAGCAGCTTTGGGTCCTGGATGGGCAGTTTAATGACCAGGCCATCCCCCTTATGTTCTTTCTCCTTCCTGGTGCCAAGACTGAAGTCTACACCAGAGCCTTCAAGATTGTCCAGGATTCTTTGAGCTCCCTTTCCACCAACCAGCTCCCCCCTCCCACTCACGCCACAAGGGCAAATCCCTCCTCTGCTGATAAGAATGAGTCCACCATATCCGCTGAGCAGCTAGCTCATGTGCGCTCACTTGGGCCAAAGGTTATCATAATGGACTTTATAGCAGGCTCAGTTCAGAGCCTTCAAGACCACCTTTGATGGAGATGTTCAGGGCTGCTTCTTCCATTTTAGGCAGGCACTTGTCAATAATCTCAAGAGTGAGAAGGACCTTTTTGAGAAGTATCTCAATGATGGTAAGGGGAAGTGCTGCTTTGTCCTGACTCAGTTTTCTGCCTTGGCTTTTGTGCGCCCGGAGCATACTGGGCTTGGCTTTGAGGCCCTCCTGGAGGATGCTTATATCAATAAGCACCCCACCATCTTCAAAGGCTACCAGGATTACTTTGAGCACCAATGAGTGGTCAAGAATGTGACTGCCCAGAGAGGTAAGAGTGGGGCTACTGCCCCTTGGAACTGTCAAGGCAACTGCCTCAAGGGGGAGATGAAGACCACCTCTAGCCTTGAGGTTTGGCATAAGCACCTGAAGGTGAAGTTTGGATCAAACTCCAAATATAACAAGTCCATCTCTAAACTACAAGAGGAGCAGGCCTGGACTGTCTCCAAGTTCTGCGGCCTGGCCAGCCAGGTGGCCTCCAAGAAGCAAAAGTCCAAGGAGCAGTACTACCAGGAGGACGTGTAGAAGGTGGTAAAGAAAAAGTATAAGGTGGCAGAGATTAAGAAGTACCTTGAAGATGTTGCCACTGCTCTTGCTGGTGGCTTCAATTAGCCAAATAAACTTTGCTTTGCTTTACCTATATATTTTTTACTTTTAAACTTTTAATTTTTTAAATTATTTATATAGTACTAATCTTTTTAGGTATAATGGTAAGTTTCCGATACAGTTTTAATATGGTTTTGTAAGAAAAATCTTATGTTTTGTTAATTTATCTTTAAGCTGTGAGATATTTTCAGTTGTGCTTATAAAAAGTATTTAAAATTAAATATATAATTTTTTATATTTTTAGTTATTATGATATATTAAATATCTTTATTTTTGGTTCATTGGAATTTTTAATCTTTATGGGAATAAAAAATAATTTTATAATAAAGAGTGTAATTTACATAGTAAACTGAAAAATAGTTGATTATATTTTTTATTCTTATTAATTATGATAATTTTTTTTCAGTTTTGAACTCTCTGGGGTCATTTTAGTATAAGGTATTTTAAAATATTTTTATATTAAAATTGTTCAGGGTAAAGTGTTTGTTAATTAAAAAAGTGTTAACATCCAGAAGACAACATTAAGTGAAACCAGGTTGTCACTTTACTATAGTGTTGACATTAAAAGTGTTGACATGGGCGCTGTTGCCTTCCTAGCACATGATCTTTGGGAGAGGTATCTCCCCTCCAAAACATACACCAAAGGGCTCCACAGCAAGCCATTTTTCAAGTCAAGGATGTGACCTCACAGCTAAGAGATCCAGCATTAGATGTGCTAACTTGGGCTGAAAGTGGAGTCAATACATGCAAATGCAATACTTAAATTGAAAAGAGAAAAATACTAATATTTTTAGTAATTTTAGATGGAAAGAAAAAATATATTGATGCAGTATGTGCTGTTTAAATTTTATGGGAAGATTAATGATGTTGTCAGTGATCAGCAATTTTAACAGAAGAAGAGTACAAGCATCTGACATTGATATTGCTGGTTGATACCCATTATCATATACTTAATTAGATAGGTTTAAGTTTCCAGAGTATTTTTCTATATGGATTTTTTGGTCTATACTCAAGAACATATGATTCCTCTAGAAGATGTTCTGATTCCTGATGTGCTTAACTCAAAAATAGTTTTTTTTAGTTTTTGGTTGAGGACCTCCCTCATATCACAATCAATACTTTGAATCAGGGGGAAGAGTGGCCATGGTTTAAGTACCCCACTCAAATTACTATTTCATACCTTATAAGGAACTTGGATGTAACTTTTATCAACTTAACTATTGTGCACACATGGCTATGTGTTAGAGTGAAAGGGCTTTTTTTTGATTTTGGGTCTGTTTGGGCATGTAAATTAGAAGAAATCCTGAAAAGAATGGTGCACTCATTTTTTCATTTCTCATAAAAATAATATCTGGGCTGTGTGTCAGGATACCAATTGTTGGTGGGAGCAGTGTTTGGCTCAGGAAGTGGGACCTCCAGGGCAGAGGGTAGTGTCCACCATAGGATGGGAGCCAATTTAATAATGTATGATAGAGATTGACCAAGCAAGGACCAGGGACCAGATTTGGGCATCATTGAATCCACCAAGACTATGAGAGTTATATAGAGTACTTTAATCATCTGGGTGGAGGTGATGTTGTTGTTAGAGGTGACTTCTTGTAGGCAGTTGGGCCGCAGAGTAGGGGGTGGAGTCATTGGTACCAGGTACGTGGGCAGGTAGTTATACTTATTGTGAAATAATCTGGGAGAGTCAGTGTACCACTTTCCTTCAAATTTGATTGTTTATGTGACTCTAGTTCTTGCTAAGGAGTCAGAGAGAAGTATATTTTACAGGGTAAACTTGGAATAGACTGGGTTTGGTGGGTACTTGGTGAAATGTACAGGTCTAAAGGGTGCTCCTGGTGGATGGAATAATGTGGGCAAGGGGTCTGTGGGTTGGTCAGTGGGAGTGAAAGGGGCTTGTGTGCCTAAAGGTCTTGAGTTAAGATGATAGAACACTAAAACTAGATAAGGTGGAATTTGTGTGAACCAAAGGTACATTTAGCTTTATTATCAGAATGACAATACTGCTATTCTCACCATAGCAGGATCTTTTATACTATTGAAATTTGTGTCTCCAAAATTCTCAGGATTTAGGTCTGCAGGCATTCTTCCAGTGGGACTTTGGCATCTGGGGGGGGGGCTTCACAGACAAATATTTCTGGATTAGCTGGCACTGTAGAATAGAATTGACAACACTCTATTTCTCTGTCTTTATTCCCTATACCAGACGGCTTAGCTAAATACATCATTAATTTGGCATTGGGGCCTGATGTTAACAGGCGTCCATTCTAGGGTTTGATTTTAGGTCCAGTGTTAACCTCCTTTTAGCAAGCAGCTACCTCAGCATAGGTCAGATTCTTCTGTGGTGTGTATTTAACTGTGGTCAATGCTCCATTTGGGGAAACTTCTTGGCTTTTTGGGCAGGTCATCAAACAGCCTTCAGATCTGAGCCCAAAAAATGCAGGCAACTAGCCCCTTTTGCCCTCTTGGCTAGCAGCCTGTATTTCCTGGGGGGAAGGATTTGATTCTTGGATTTGGCTTGTTTTTAATATTAGAACCAAATTGACTTTCATGACACTGTGCACAACAAATTTTTCAAGCTCTCTTATACTTATCATGAGTAGTGGTTACACCTGGTGGATTAATTTTAGGTGGTTGTTATATGTTGAGACCAATAAGAGCAACAAGGATCTAGAAAGAGTTGTGCCTGCCGTTGGCAAGATAAGGCGCCTATTGGATGGAGAAAAGGTATCAGATGGGTACTGCTTTTTTGATGAGCCCATCCAGGATGCTCTCATACTGGCTGAGCTAGATGGGTTTTGGGTGTCACCTGAGAAGCTATTACTGGCAAGTATGTTTATGCACCTCCTCTTAACAAACATAATGTTCTCTTGGGATGTTAGGGTAAGCAGCATCATGTTAATGGCTACAAGAATCTCCCAGAAGATCCAACATGATGTCTAATCCTTTTGTTACAATCAATGGATTTATAATAATCATCTTGCCTTTAAATTACTCTTTATAAGTATCTACATTTAATAAATTTAAAAAAATGTTTCCTTTTAAAACCTATACTGTATTTAATTTAACTTTATTTCACTTCTTTTTGATCTTGGTAAATTGGCTCTGGATTTTTATATAAGTTGAGATAAAAACCAAAAACTTGTATCATTATCAAATACTCCTAAACTAATAAATAGGCTATATACTGCACTTCTATTCAAATCTAGAGGTTATACCAGTAAACTGTATCAAAATAAAGATGTAAGAAACTGTTATAAAAAGTAGGATGGCCGTCAAATCTATTATATTTGGATCAAACTTAAACATCTATCAGCAGAAAAACCCAGACAGGCATAGAAGTCACACACAGTTTCAGATGGAAGATCCTATAGCCCTGTACATAGAAAATTTAATTAGGTCTCAGGTCCATTAGACCTCTGCATCTGAGAACCCAATTGATCCACCCAATAGCTCCTCCATTGGGTTCAGGAAAGACAAAGATGAAAGAGGGATAAGAGGTACATGGGATATGTACTCAACAAGCTTTTGCTAATTGGGACACTAGTGTCAATTAAAGATAATTCATTAGAAACTTCAGCTACTTTGTAGAGCCCCATCTCATCTAAAAAATTATGTTGATGGTACCAGTCTTTCTTAGATGACCATTCATATTCTGAAGAAAGGTCAGAAATGTGCCGCTGCTGCAGAAGCCCTTAACTGTTTAGTTGATCTCAATGACCTTTGGACCAAGGGATGCCACTATAGACTAGGTCATTACACAAATTGATGCTTGATGAGATACTACATTGTGGATGCCTTTTTTTACATGGCCATAGGAGTTGTTGAAGAAAGAAGTGAAGAAAGATTTTTCAATGGAAATGAAGATATCTATACTGGCTTTGAGGGATGCATGCACCCCTGTTTACTTTCTTCAGCTTTTTATTTCACGTGGGCTGTTTCAGTTATATGGAGCTATCATAAGCTTCCTGTAGGAAGCAGAGCCCTCTAACAGCTGGTTAGAGTTATGAGATTAAATACATTGATATCAAATGCTGATTTAACTAATGTCTGCATACTTTCTCTTTCAGGGTGTCAGTGCTGGTTGACCTGCTGCAATTCCCACCTGGTCTTTCTATCCAGGATTATTGACAGCTGTTTGGGTTTCTTGATCAGGTTGGTTCCCCAGTTTCTCCATATGCTTGATATAAGCAATTGGTCAATTTCAGAGAATCTTTAATGATACCCATTAACTTCTCTTATTCATCAAGGTACTTCATCAGCTTGATGATTATGGTACATTTGGTGTTGGGGATGAGCAGCTTGGCTTTTGGGGTGCACTGTATATTGGTTTTGGACTAGGGGATAATGAGCATAGGCACCCAGGTATAACATCCAAAAATCTTCTTAAACACCTCCTTCCCCTTTTTATTGTGATAGAATTTCAGTTATTCCCCTCATATTAATCTTCTCAGCTTAAATAAGGCTTGGATCTAGCACCAAGGATAACTTCACACCTCTTGGGCATACTTAAACTAGTTTCATCTTTGTGGAAATCATGCAGGTATACCAGAGAACATGTGGTACTGGCTTTCCAGCAGTGACTCTGGATAGTTTAAAGTTTTGAGCTTTTCTTGTAAGCTTTAAGATCTTGAGATTGATGCTCCTGGCTCTCTTATCATAAACTTTGTATCTCTATGTTTGATTTACCAGATTCTCTTCTTCACTGGATGTGCTATTGGCTGCTTCAATATCTTTGCATACAGGGGCTCTGTTATTAGGCCCTCTTGGGCGCCTGTGGACTTGGCGCTCTCTTCTGGATGCACTTGGCTGTTGTTTGGGCTTTGGTATGTTCCTGTTGAAATGTAAAAAAGTTGCCATCACTATTATTATCATTTATATTGGACAGTTTGTACTATTTTGAATACAATATTTTTACCCCTGCAGCCATACCATCTTTCCTTGCCTACTCTTCCCTATATCTGCCCAAATAGACCATTATTGCTACTTCTATCCCTTCTAGAGTATCCTCTAATTCTGCCCAACCTTTACACCCAAGAGAGATTGTGGGGTTCCTGTCCATCATTCCCCAAAGTGTGTCCTGGTCATGGCCAGGGACCAACTGAGAGGAGATGTCATTTTCTAGTAAAAGTAATGTATCTCAGAAATATGTACAGGGGTAAAAATGGGCTTGTATTCACTCTCAGAAGGAAGATCCTCTAGAAACTTTCTGGTATATAGCACAGAGGCCAAGGTATCCATTGATATGTGCTTATACTGGGGGTCCTCCAAACATATCTTGGACTTCTTAGAATTAGACTTCTGCTCCTTAGTCTTTGACTCCTTCTCCTTAGTCCTAAGTTCCAGCCATTTAGTCTCGGGTTCCAGCCTCTTATCCTGAGCTTTAGCTTTCTCATCTTAGGCTCCAGATCCTTTATCTTAGGCTCCTGTACCTTTATCTTGGGCTTCTGCACCTTTGCCTGAGGCTTCTTTCCTCTGTGTAGTCCTTGTGGTCTTTGAAATCCACTCTGTGAGTCCCTGAAAAGTGTCAGGAAGCCAGGCATAGGTAGAGGCATTGGTTGACTCAGGATAGGGTACTGCCGGGTCAGAGGGTAATGCCCACCATAGGATGGGTGCTAACTTGATAATATAGGATATGGATTGCTCAATCAAGGACCAGGGCCCTGATTTGGGCACCATAGTGTCTAACATTCCTATCAAAGTAATGTAGAGTACTCCAAACAGTCAGTGGATGTGGTCTTGGCAGCAGTGGGGGGTTACATTTGGCAGTTGGGTTGCAGGGTTAAAGGCAGAGTCATGGGGAAACATTATGCCAGTAGATAACTGTACTTGTCTTTAAACAATAAAGGCGGCACCTCAATCCTTTTTCCTTTGTGTCCTATTTATTCAGTCTTTCTAGTTCTGGCCAAGGGGTCAGCAATGATAATGGTCTCCAAGTTGTACTCCAAGTAGGCGGGGTTGGGCAGGTATTTGGTAAAATTCACATGTCTAAAGGGGGCTCCAGGGGGACGGCATAGTGCCTGAGGCAGTTTGGCAGGTTGATCTCTGGAGAGGGTGGTTGCCTGATGGTCTACTTGGCTGGAGTTGAAATGAAAGATCACTAAGACTAGATAATGTATGATTTTTTCAAACCAAAGGTTCATAAAACTTTATTATCAAAAATGACAATGGGCTCATCCCCATACTGCTGGGGTTCTTATATCAGATGGTTTTGCTTCTTTGCTTTTTGCAGACTTTAGGTCTGGGGACAGTTCACTGGCAGGGCTCAGTCCTTGACTTCTGGTTTTGCAGGCAATGGATCCTAGTTGTGCTTGCTCTGGTGAACAGAAGTGGTGATGCTTTGTTCTGCTGCTACTGTTCACCACATCACCTGAGCAGTCAATTTGTATTACCCATTCTGGACTGGAGGCTGTTATTAGCTGGTGATTATTGGTGGGACTGGAAGGAGGCCTTGTTGTAACTTCCTTTAGGCAAGCTACAACTTCAGCATCTGTTTGGGTCTTTGGCAGCACATGGTTAATAGCAATCTGATATCCATTTGAGGAATTGTCTTTAAGAGTCTGGCAGGTCTTGGGGTAATTCAACAACTTGGGTCTGCAACTTAGAAAGTTGGCAGGTTTCTGTTCATTTTGTGTGACTCAAGTAATTTTTGGAGGGTCAGGGTTCAATTCCAGGGTTTGCAATGTTGATTTTAAACCTTCAGTCTTGATACTTGTCAAGTTGGCAGGTTTGTGTTCCTCCTGGTTGGGGCAAGATATCTCTGGCGGTCCAGGGTTTGGCCCAACTAGCAGTCTGGCTGGCTCTTGTTTATCCTGGCTGTAACAAGGATTTTTCTGAGACCCCAGGTTTGATTCCCAGGTTTTCAATACAAGTATTGAAATGTACATTCATGACAAAAAGCCTCAGATAGCTCCCCCTTTTATAGCTCCTTGTTTCAGTCCAAAATCTCTCTCAGAACTCTTGTTTACCAAAGCTTAAACTATCCAGTTTTTTTCTCTCTACAATATATTAAACTTTATAACTTACTTCGGCCAATAAAAACCCTGAGTTTTATGCTCCATTTCCTCATTTTTTAGGCTTTAACTCTTCAGTTAAAGCCCTCAAAACACTGATCAAACAGGCTTTGACTTGCAGCCAATCAAACGCTCAGATTTAATGGATTTTGTTAAACAGTTCACCCAAATGACCTTCTCTTGACCATGGTTTGAACCTGGCACTTTCTCACTCTGGATAAAAACTGCTCTGTGTTTCAAACAATTTTGCTGTAATTCCTGTCATGTTTCTCTGAAAAATCTTGAGCAATTTTGCCTATATTTTACTTAATGAATTTTTGAACCCTCAATTCTTCAACATTTCTCCAAGTTTCTCCACATTTATCAAACCTTTCAGCACTTTGAACTTTCCTGTCACTTGCTTTCCACTTCTCACAATCATTTTGGCAAAATTATGACCTTTGTTCTCACAGTTTCTCTGACCTGTTTCCAGTTTCTTCCAGCTTCCGCATACTCAATCAACTCTTAATAAATTTAAATTTCAAAAACTGTAAACTTATTTTTTCCCTTTCTTCTTTTTGTATGATAATTAACTTATTCTTTTATCATATCTCTTGGCAGCCTTAATTTATTCTTTAACTGCTTCTTTCTCATTAACATTTTCTCTTTCAAAAGTACAAAACAAGCATCCTAGCTCCTGTATTTACTTCAGCTAGTCCTTCTCAGCTATTTTCTAGCTCATCATCTAGTCCTGCACCATGATCTTCTTGTCCTTCAGCTTGATCTTTTAGCCCTTCAGCTAGTTCTCCTTCATCCATCAGCTAGTCATCCTGTCAGTTCTTTCCAGAAATTTCAGGCCATCAACTAATCCACACTATGAACCACCTAGGTTCCAACTGCACTATGAACCATCTTGGTTCCAATCCTCACTATGATCTTCCAGTCCCTCAACTAGTCTTCACAGTGATCATAGAGTCCTTCTTACTAGTCTTCACTGTTGATCCTACACTATGAACCACTGTGGTTCCATTATCAGTCCCTGTTACCAATACCTTGGACTCAGGAAATAAGTCTACAAGGCTACTGGTGTCTGACTGGGCCCTCACAAGTGTCCTCCACTTAGGCCATTCAACCACAGACAATCCTCATGTCCGTGCAGTTGTCTTTACTCACTCAGGTGATTAAATCTGAGCTTTCAGTTGCAAAGTAATCAACTTCACTTCTCAGAGGCCCGATTATACCAAGTTCTACAGCTGCTTCCCCACGCAACCACCCTGGTAACACTCCTGAGCATATCCATGCTCCAAATGGTAGCTTTAGGACCTCCCCAAAGCTCTTAAGGAAACACAGACAATGACATCCTACCAGTTTTTTAGTTAAGGTGCTTGCTCAAAGACCTTCTGTAAGCGCACAAGGGCATGTAGAGCTATCTTATCTCCTCTCTTCCCTGGCAGCCCATGAAACCCGCCAAGGTCACATCATTAACCAGCCCTAGTAGCCTGTGTTACCCACCAGGGTGGTCCACTCCCCACTCTAGTAGCCATCATTCCCTGCTGGGTGGAGACACCTCACTAGCCCAGAGCAGCCAAAGCTCCCTGCTGGGCTATCACATTCCTCACCCCTAGCAGCCATTATTCCCTGCTAGGTGAGAACAACTAACCAGCTCCTAGAAGCCAAAGTTACCTTCTAGGCTGGTCAATTACTTGCCTCTAGTAATCCCTTGTTACCTACTAGGAAGGCCTTACCTTCCCTAGTAGCCAATGTTTCCTACTAGGATTATACCTGTCACAAAACCACAGTGCATTGTCAATTCTCAGCATTGTGTTTTTATTTGAAGCCAAATCAACCCTTGCCTGCAAAAAGGTTTCCATGGGATTTTCACAGAGATGCTAAGGATGTTTCCATCCAATGCTTGTTCAGTACCGCCTGGATTTATTTCTAAAGCTCAGCACAGCTATGCTTCCTTATGCTCTGTTTCTGTGCAATTTTTATCTTATCTGGTGGTACACCAATCTTTATGTATGGACCTTGGGTTATATCTGGCAGCCCTTTTACTTTTGCCCAACACTAGTAAGGGTGAAAGGTTAGGTATCCATGATCCAATCTGCCCATCCTATAAGGTCCAGACCCTACCCCACAGCTACAGTGCCCTCTGTACTGGTTACGGCAACAGCGCCCATATTGACACTAAAAATGTCAACATGGTAACTGTTGACTCAAAACTTGAAATCTCCTATGTTTTTTTCTAGTTGTGCTAGCTCAATTTTTTTTAAGCGTTCAGGGGTGTGAACCCAGAAAACACGACAAAATTGTGGCCATTTTGACACAATTTAATATTAAGCTTGATCAAAAACTTGATTTAACCAGATTTTTCCTTTATGTTTACTAATAAAAATTAGTTTATTTTTTATTTGTTTTCACAATGTAAAAGTGTCAATGGCAACACTTTTTAAGCCAAACTTATTTTTAATAACAAAACTGAAACATCTACAATAAAAAAATTAAGTGCACATTTAAAAATATTTTTTTATTAAATTAATATATAGAAAAAGACATTGCACATACAGTAGATTGTTAAAATGTTCATCTTATAAATATATATGTGGCACTTATTATGGCTTTAATGTCATAAATGGATTGGTGGCTAACAGGGATCCAATAATTTAAGTGTGAGTTACTATGCAATTTACTATAGAATTTATTATTGAAAATAATGCTGACACTCAGAAATGTTGTTTATTTTCTAACAATCATATCCCAGGGTGGAGTTAAGCAAATTAGAGTGGCACAATTAAGCCTAAATTACTATGTCATCTCATATAAAGAATGTCGTAAGTGACATTGTCAACACTTTACCCTTTTCATTACTGAATACAACTTTCTTAACTTTTTTCAATATATACAATGGTAAAATATCATATTACCACTACCCAAATATTATTTTTAATAAAGAAATAAAGAGCTTTGATACTTTTTTTACTTATTTTCATATATTTTTTAATTTTACTATGTGAACAAAAATACACAGAAAACGGTTAATATTTGCTAGCCCACATAAATTTAATTAAGCGTACTATGAAAAAAACATAGTAAATTTTCAAAAAAAATGTTGAAAGTGACAATGTTGTCAAAAATAATGTCTACAATTTTTCTAATTGACAGTGAGAATCCAGCTTTTTTTTACTAATTGTCACTCATAATCTCAACGCTTTTAATTTCTCACATATAAAACTTTATGGTTTACATAATGAAATCATCTGATTTTTTGATATGTTGTATTTTTAACTTTTCTTTTTCATATTTTATAATTTTTAAAATGAAATCTATTTATAAAGCTAATTTTTTCACATAAATCTTTTAACTTTTAACTTGTTATTTATAACTTTAATAAAATAAAGTAAAAAATACAAGTATTTTTTACCTTTTAAATGCCAATAAAAGCCATATGAAGTTTCCTTTTATAAATTATGTTTTTTAAGTTGTTTTGTTTGTTTTTTAAATACATTGCTTTATTTAAACCCTTTTACTTATTATTTTAGGACAAGAACACCTCTAAGCAGCCCAAAGGAACCAAGCGTCCCATTAAGCCCACCAAAGCCACCAAGAAGAAGCCTGTCTCATCAAAGAAGGCCACTCCCAAATCATCCCCAAAGCCCTCCATAAAACCCTCCCCTGAGCCCTCTCCTGAAACAATCCCCACTCACTCCACTGGGGGAGAGGAAACTGATGGTTCAGTTACTGACCACAGTTTCTACAACTCAGCTTCAGATGAGGAGCCTCCCAAGAAGCAGTGCCAGGCCAAAAAGACCCCACCCAAGGATAAGTCTCCTGCACATGAGGAGCACCACAATAAGCCCCCTTCTGCTTCCCCATCACCACCAAACTCCCCCCCCCCTTCAAGTTCATCTGGGGATGATACCAAGCCCCATCCTGATTACTTCCCTGGATTCTGCCATACTCCTGCTGGCCTATGGGACCCTCTGTTGTCCCACAATATCTGCAATAACAATGGGAAGTTTAAGGTTCCTTCTTCCCTACCAAAGTTTTTTTCCATCATGAGTGTCAAAGGTGGGCCATCCATGGTGGCCAGCAGTTACATCTTCTCATGCAATAATGCCAACTGGGGCTTCAAGAGCCAGCACATTACTGGCAAGGACTTCTCCTGCCCAGTGCAGCTCAATACTGAGCGATGGGACTTGATACAGACCATCAAGGGTGAACACACTTGTGTAATACCAAACACAACCATTGCCCAACTTCTCAAATGGTATCTGGTGCAGGTCATGCCCACCTCAAAGGACCTTTCCCCAACCCAGCTGGCCGTGTTTGCATACAAATACCTCTCCCCCACCAACCTCAAGAGGGTGACAACCCACACCCAGTTGGTCAAGTTTGTGAGTGATAGGCGCCAAGCCTCAAACCCCTTGGCCAAGAGTGCCACCACCATTGAAGACCTGGTCTTTTCTGATGCTCTCAAGACAACTGAGGATGGAGAGATGTTCCTGCTCCATGACAATGGGCAGGAAGTGGAGGATAGGATCATTGCCTACGCCACAACCTAAAACCTGGAGCAGCTGAACACTGCTACCACCTGGCTGTGTGACAGCACATTTACAACCTGCCTAACCATCTTCAAGCAGCTTTAGATCCTGCATGGACAGTTCAATGACCAGGTCATTCCTCTTGTGTTCTTCCTCCTGCCTGGTGTCAAGACATAAGTCTACACCAGAGCATTCAAAATTGTCTGGGATGCTTCGAGCTCCCTTCCCACCAACCAGCTTCCCCCTCCCACCCACGCCACCAGAGTGAACCCTTCCTTCTCCAAGAAGGATGAGTCCACCCTAGCTGCAGAGCAGCTAGCTCATGCGCGCTCACTTGGGCCAAAGGTGATCATAATGGACTTTGAACAAGCTCAGTTCAGAGCCTTTGAGGCCACCTTCAATGAAGAATTTCAGAGCTGCTTCTTCCATTTTAGGAAGGCCCTCATCAAGAATCTCAAGAGTGAGAAGGAGCTTTTTGACAAGTATCTTAATGATGGTAAAGGGAAGTGCCGCTTTGCCATCACCCAGTTTGCGGCCTTGGCTTTTGTGCGGCCAGGGTATACTGGGCTTGGCTTTGAGGCCCTCCTGGAGGATGCTTGTGTGAAGCAGCACTCCACAGTTTTCAAGGGTTACCTTGAGTACTTTGAAAGGCAGCCTCCAGAGTTAACTCATACAGAATGGAACATCCTGCATGTCAATAATTCTCAAAAATGTTCTTCTTATTCTCAATATTAAAGAATTTTTTTCTTGATTAAATAATTGACACTGATAATAGAAGCAATGTTTGACTTTTATTTTGAGCTTTTAATCAAAATTATAAAGGATATAGCAAAAACAATTTTTGAAATGGTCAGCATGGAGGATGTTTCACTCTGTATGAGTTAATTCTAGAGGTTGCCCTTTGAGAAGCAATGGGTAGGCAAAAAGGTGACTGCCTTAAGAGGAAAGAGCAGGGCCACTGCCCCTTGGAATTTCCAGGGCGCCTGACTCAAGGGGAAGATTAAGACCATCTCCAGTCTTGAGGTTTGACACAAGCACTTGAAGGCCACAATTGGGTCCAACCCCAAATACAATAAGTTCTTTGCTAAGCTACAGGAGGAGCAGGCCAGAAATGTCTCCAAGTTTTGTAACCTGGCCAACCAGGTGGCCCCCAAGAAAAATAAGAGTAAAGAGCAGGAGTACAAAGAGGCAGTGCAAAAGGTGGTGAAGAAGAAGTATAAGTTGGCAGAAATCAAAAAATACCTTGAAGGTGTCACAACTGCTCTTGCTGGTGGGTTTAATTAGCCTAATAAACTTTGCTTTGCTTTGCCTGGTTTTTTTGCTTTTGGATTTTTACGTCTTTAATTTTTTTGGATAGTGATAATCTTTTTATGTATAAATGGTAAGTTTCAGATACAGTTTCAACGCAGTTTTGTAAGAAATACCTTATATTTTGTTAATTTATCTTTAAGGCATGAGATTTTTTCAGTTGTGCTTATATAAAGTATAGTGAATTTAAATCAGAATTCTCTTGTAATCTGTAGCTATTATGATATATAGGATATCTTTATTTTTGGTTGATTGGAACTCTAATTTTTATGGGAATAAAAAATAATTTATATTAAAAAGTGTAATTTACATAGTAAATTGAAAAATAGCTTCTTATATCTCCTTATTATTATTACTTATAGTAATTTTTTATTGCATTTTTGAACTCTCTGGGGTCATTTTAGTATAATAAAATGTTTAAAATTATATTTTATATTTTAAAAATGTCCAGGGTAAAGTTTGTAGTTACTTAAAAAAGTGTTGACATCCAGGAGAAGGCATTATGTAAAACCAGGTTGCTACTTTACTATAGTGCCAACATTAAAAGTGTCAACATAGAAAGGCGCTGTTGCCCCAGGTACAGATGCTACTTATCTATGTCTCCTCATAAGAGCCATGATCTCCTATGATCTTGGCCAGGCCCAATGCTCAACCCTAGGCTCCCTCCCATACCCTGCTCCAGGCCTCCCTACCCTATCCTTGGTTGGCCCATCTCAACCGCTGTGGAAGCTGAAATGACCTATCCCTGCTTAAAAGAGCTGCTAGGTTTAGAGCCTATAGACCATAGATATCATCAATTCAAAGCTAAAAGGGTTAGGGAAGTTGGATCCCTGTTATATTGATACCATAGCTGTGGTGTATTGGCAGGTTTACAGAGAGGGGATAGGGTTAGGGTTGACAGGATCTTTGCCGTGAGGAGGGGGTGGTGTAGGGCTGAAAGTGGTATCAGGGGCTAGCTAGCCCCTGCTATGCTGGCATGATCCCCAGTAAGCTGCCCCAGTTCTGTATAGAAAGCCTTCATCTAGGATGTCTTGCATGGCAGCCTTGGCCATCCTTGGCCAGACTTCAGATGTTGGGCAGTCCAGCTCAATCTGCCGGTCCTTCCTTCTGGCCCAGAACCTTGCTGGGCTTTACCCTGCTGTCCCAACGCTGTTGGGCCAGAGAGTCCCCAGGAGCGCCAGCCCAGATGAGATGAAGCATCTGAGGGTTGTTGGCCCAGAGGATGTTAAGCCCCAATGGCCACCCGTCAGAAGGGACAGCCTCCAGCTATACTTGGCAGTGTTCAGCCAGGGGTCCAGTTCTCTACCCTGGATCCTGGGTAAGCATCAGGTCTACAGGTCTTGGAGGTAGCAAGGTATGGTAGCCTCCATCCAGAATCCAGAGTCCAGGCTGGTATAAGGATCTAGTCCAGTGTAGAGATACATTGACCTTTGTAAGTTGGGAGTGAAACCTTGTTTCAATGGGTTACCCCACCAAAACCCTTTCCTGGGGGCTTGATGTCAGGATTCTCCTTCATCATGCATTTGCTGCTATTATTTTTGCTAGGACACCAACTTTATTTTATCTCTCTAATTTTGGTTATAATCACATTATTCTGCTCTTCAAAACCTTCCCTCTTCATTCCCTTACTTGACTGGCCAATTTTATCTATTTTAATGGTTAGTTTCAATGTTCAAAGCTTACCTTGTTCCTTGGAAAATTCTCAAACCACAGACCTATACGCTTAGTTAATTTTAATTAAGTCCAAAGTCAATTACCTTTTGCTTTTTTGCTAGCTTCCACCAGCACTTTTGGACCAAGTTTTTCCCGCTCTTCCACTGTCTTTTGCTCTTTCCTAAAGTTTATCAAGCAGCTGCCACTCCCCTTTACCTTGGTGCTTAACTTTTTAAAGTTAAGTTGCATGAAACATGTGATTTTGTTTTGTTTTTCAACACCAAGTCACCTAATCAATCTTGATTAGACTTTCCACCCCAATTCCTGCACCTCACAAACCAAGTAAAATAAAAAGGCTTAGTTTTTCAATCTTAACAGTAAGTTGAGATTGTTTGACTTACACCCCAAAAAGGTACTTGTTAGGCTTTATGGCTTGTATTTTCTTCTTTTCCAATCTTTCTTTTGCAAATTATCTTCTCTTTGAATTCTTGGGTTTATGATTCCTTTTGAATACATTTTTCACCAGCTAGGCAATATTTATAGTGGTACACACACTTTAATAGTTGATAGTTTTAACCCTCCAGCTAATGCTGATCATTAATCAGACCTAGAAATTGACTTCTTGACCCAATCTTCAGTCATTAAGACTGGTCTCTATTTCCTTTTCTTATGCTTAATAAATTGTCTTAGTCCTTACTTCACTTCCTGTAAACTTTTAGGAGCTTTAGTGCAGTTGTTGGTGCAAACTTTACTGACCTTTTTATACTTAACAAAGATAAATATTCTTGGGTTAAAGGCTTTAGTCTACAATAATTTACCCCAAGCTTTAAGACCTTACACTTGAACTTACCTGGATCTAAAGGCAATGGTGGCAATCTCAGCTGGAGGGATAAAAAGGTAAGGTTTTGAAAGCAGGTGATCTAAAAGTGCTAGGCCAACACTGTTCAGATCTTCAACCCATCCCTTTATACTCAACTGGTTGATCTCCTTGGCTTCTTCAGCAGAAAGGAGGGATGAGAAGCATCCTGTACGGTGTAATAATTTTTTGTCCCCAGGTAGGCGGCTTTGATTCCACTTGGAAATCTAAACAGTGTCAAGCTGGCCACTTATAGATTCTCAATTTTGAATTCCTACAGGCAAGCTTGCCACTGTTGTCTATTTGAAGGGGTGGCCTTGGCTAGCAATATCATCCCTGAATGGAATCACCAATGGTAGCTCTATCTAAGCAGGTAAGTTGGAGGGATCCGTGCTTGCAGCAGCTGACCAGATTAGGGAGAAAATTAAAGGGATCAGTGCTGTTCATTTGGAAGGGATGGGTGATTGGTCCCTTAAGGGACCAATCCATCACCAGTTCTTGGGATATGCTGGCTCACACACTTGCTGGCGCTGGGCCTACCTTATAGATCCCCCTTGGTAAGTAGTGCTGCTGTTGGGTGGGCTGCTGAGCAGCGCTCTACTGCATTGAAATGGGAGAGAGTGTGGCGGGAAGCCTCTATAGAGAAAGGCGTGGGGTTCCAGCTGAGCGGGGTTAGTGACCTTGGCGTTGGGACAAGGTAAAGTGGATGACCTCTTTGCCCTGTACTTGGGATAATGTAAGTGTAGGTCTTCTTAGACAACAGGAAGAGAGCGCCTGAAGTTTAAAGATGTGAAATTAGAATAGGGATAAGCTTGGATTTATTTAAGGAGAGGATTTCCCTTAAATACATGAAGGGTTGATCTTTGTATCATTAGTGGGGATACCAACATGGCATAAGGCTGGTAGAGGCACGGGCAACTCACCAGTTGATCTTGATCCAAATTTGGGGGAACTAAACAATTCAGTTCAAAAAGAATCCCCTCCATTTTGAATTCAGTAGTTTGTGCTGGACCATATCCCAGTCCAATCAAAAGTAACTGTGAAGTCGGGTTTATGGCATAGATGGTGGCCCTTAAGCTTGATCCATAAACTAAACTTGGGACAGCCCCTTGGTTTTCCAGAGAGAGATGCCTATCCAAGACCATGATCTACATGGTCACTGTATGGTATACCAATAGGTACATAATTCTCTTACTCTATTTAAATATACATCTCTTCTAAACATTTCTTATTTTTGTAGTGTAGACTCCCCAGAAGCAGAAGCTTGGCACTGGTATGGCTGCTTGACCCATGGATTATTGGGACGGGAGTGGGTCTTATTGGAGGCTATTGCGGTGAGATGCCAAGATCGGTTGGTGTGGATCCTATGTGAAGTATTAAGTTTTGAGCTGACCTGTGGTTAGGAGAGCCTATGGTAGCTTGGGTACTAAGTTTAGAAAGGATCTGCTGGTAATGATGTTTCTTGGGTATTGGAGAGCTTGCTCTAAAGCTTTGATAAAGCTTATCTTATAATAAAGCCAAAAGGGTTGTGGTTATTTCTTGATCAAAAGTATATTTGGGATGGAATTTATTGGGAATTTAATAAACTTTTAATCAACCTTGGTGAGTTTGGGTTTTGGGTGGAGAATGATGGAAAGTCGGGTGAGGAGAAGGTAGAGGGGAAGAGCTAGTACGAGGAAGAGTGTGGCTTGGATGTAGCTGAGGTGGGTGGGGGTGGGGATGAGGTAGGCTAGTTCGCAGGGCGGATGGGTGGCGTGGGGATCAAAGGGGGATGCCTTGCGGCAGACGGTGGCGGTGTTGAGGTAGGCAAGGATGAGGTTGGCGGCAGACTGGAGGGAGGTGGGGTCGGAGTGGGCAATGGCATGGATATTGGCAAGGTTGTGCTTGGCTTGAAGCGTGGTCTTGATGCTGCATAGGATGGTGGTGGCATCGCAGTTGATTGGGATTGTTTGGCCGATGCCGAGAGCCGAGATCCGGTGGGCGTTTCTTGGCTGATCAAAGACAAATGGCATGGCAAGGGAGGGGGTCTTGGTGTCAATAGCTTCCATTAGAGACTCTAGGCCTGCGTGGGTTATGAATAGCTTGGTGTTTGGATGGTTCAGGATGGCATGTTGGTTGGCCCAGGGAAGGATTTTGAAATGATTTAGGTTCTTCAGGGGGGTTTGCGTTGAGTTGATTGCGAGAGTGGAAGGGAAGCTAGTCAAGTCAGTGGCGGCAGCACCCCATATGACACCGTCTAGAAGATCCGCCTCCACAGACGCTTGGAGAGCATCCAAGATGCGTTTGACTTCTTGTTTGGTTAGAGCCAGAAGGGATCCAAAGCCGACGTAAGCAACGCGGGGATGGGCAGTAAGGAAGTCCAAAGAATCAGAGTCAAGGGTTGGAGTAGCCATGGGCAGCGGGCCGACAAAGCGCAAGGAAGGAGGGTAATTCATAGCAGGCTCCAGCCCGAGGTATGATGTCGAGATGAGCATACCGTAGTCCAATATAACATGTTTTCTTTCGATTGCTTCCAGTTGCTGAGGATTGTACGCCTGGGCACTGATGATCAAAGGGATGCCAAGTTCACGTGCCAAGTCCTGGCATGCATATGCAATTGCGTCACAGACCAGCAAGTCTGGGGGTGACTGCAGTGCCCTGGCGAGCCTCGGGTGCTCCGCCTTGTAGCAGGCATCCAGCACATTTTTATGAACATGCAAGAATGCCCGCTGTATCGAGTAGCGGTCCTGCATCAATCCTTTTTGTGCCATTTGCTTGAGGCCTTTGTAAACACCAGCAGCGCCTAGATCGCATCTCTCAAGGCGCGTACCTTCAGCAAACACCATATTGTCGCTCAATGCTACGTAGCTGACATTATGTCCCAAACGCACAAGCTCGTCTCCTATGTCCAGCATTCGCCCAATATGGGATCGACCGCCAAAGCTGGAATGCATCCAGATGCTATACCCCAAGCTCAACCCAACAAAGACAAGCAACTTCATCTGCCCTCCAACCTTGCATCTTCCGCCTTAAATACCTATCCTTAAAATGCATGATAATTTCCATCCATCCCAATAAATTTTATAAATCAACTCTAAATTGAATAATTTAAAATCAATTTAAAGCACCAGGTCCGCAGCTCAGGATAGATGATCGAGCTTATTAATACCAGTTCCACAATCCAAGTCTAGAAAGGCAAACCAATCCCTTCTTTGGTGTAGAGGAGCGAAATGGCATTCTTGTATATTTAAAACTCTTACTTGATCAACCAAGTGGAGGCTAGATTCATCATGTATCCACCATCAAATCTTCATGGCAACTGTGGTAAGTTCGACTCCCTGGTGCTCGACACTATAGTAAAGTGAGAAATCAGCTTTTTCCCTGGTCGCCAACTGGAAATCGGCACTTTTTTAATTAACGGATCTTGATGTACTGAAAACTTTTAATATAAAAAATTAAGCTATACAACAATGTTATACTAAAGTGACCCTAGAGAGTTCAAAAATGCAATAAAAAGTGTATTTAACTAATGTAAATAAGGAGAAATAAGCAAATGTTTCTCATTTTACTATGTAATTTACACCCTTTATTATATAAATATTTTTGATTACCATAAAAAATAAAATTCCAATGGGCCAAGGATAAACATAAGCACAACAATAGAAGTTATGCAAAATACGAAGAAATATCAATATTTATTGGATATAGTTCATATAAGTACAAATATGAATATTTTATGTTTTACTAGTAAACTAACAAAAATTAAGATATTTCAGTCACTTTCAACCATAACTATTCATCTCAAACTTGCCATGTCTACATAAAATAATCAGTGCTGTCTAATTAAATCAAAGAATCAAAAATTAAGACTAAAAACTGAATGATTGAAACTAAAAAGTAAAAATTAAAGCTGAAAGGTTAAAAGTTAAACATAAAAATCATATAACCAAGCAAGCAAGATTTTACTCTTCATCCTTCTTTCCCCTTTCCATTTTAGCCCCTTCCAGGAGAGCAGTGGAAATAAGCTCAAGCTGCTGCTTAAGCACAGAGGCCTTATACTTGTGCTTGGCTGCACCCTGGATGGCCTTGGTGAAGAGGATGGAGCAGGTTGTAGGTTTGGTAGGGGGGATGAGGTTGGCGAGATCTCTGCAGCTTGGAGATGGTTTTCTCCTGCTAGTGCTGCAGAAGGGAGAAGAACTTATTGAACTTTGTATGAAGCCCAAAGTTGGCCTTAAGATGCTTGTGATAAGCCTCTAGTGCCAAGGTGGTCTTGAGCTCCCTGTTGCTGGCTGCCCGTTAAATGTTCCAACTGGCCTTGGTGCAGGCCTTGCCTTGCCTCTGTGTGATGACCTTCCCACTCCACTGGGGCTCAAAGTACTCAAGGAAAGGCTTGGACACCAGATGCTTTGCTATGTAGGGATACTTTGAGAGAGCCTCAAACCCCTGCACAGTGTTCTCTGGCTTTAAAAAAGCCAAGGCACTAAATTGTGCCAGCACAAATTTGCAGGTGTCCAAAGTGTCCCTCTGGCTCAGCCCACTAAGCTCGGCATAGGCCTGCACATTCCAAGCAACTGCTTGGCGGAAGCGGAAGTGGCACCCCTGCACCTCCCTGCTGAACAGCTGATCAAATGCATTGACCTGAGCAGGCTTGAAGTCCATGATGGAAATGTGAGGCCCCAGAGCTCTCAGCCTTACCTTTTCCTCCAAGTCCAGGGTGGCTTGGTCCTTGTCAGCAGCAGGAGGGTTGGTGCAGGTGTAGGGGGTCTTCTTTGGCATTGTCATTGTCAGGAAGGAGGGAAAGTGCTTGACAAAGGATGGATAAAGCACGGGTGTAGATGGTCTTGGTGGCCCCAGGGAGAAGGAAGAAAGCAAGTGGAATCACCTGGATGTCAATCTGGGCATGGATCATCCAGAGCTGTTTGAACATCTGGGGGCAAGTGGCAAAGGTACCATCAACTAGCCAGGTTGAAGCCCTTTTTAACTCCAGCAGGTTCTTCTGAGTGGTATAGCAGATTATGTGGTCATTGCTGCTGGGCCCATTGTTGTGAAGGAGGAAGCGCTCCCCACTCAGCAAGCTACTTGAGATTGTGGGTGAGTGCAAGCTCAGAGAGGACATCAGAAGCCTTGGCAGGAAGGGGATTGGCAGCAATTCTCTTTTTGCTGATGAACTTAACAAGTTGCTCCTGGGTGGGCACCAAATTAAGATTGTTGGGCTGCAGGTGTTGAAGGGCCTTGATGGCCAGATCTGAAGCGAGGAGGTTGGCAGAGGTGGGGATCACTTGGGCAAGGTACCACTTCAGCATACAAGTGATCAGGTGATTGGGGGGCTCACAGGTGTGCTTCCCCTTCTCAGCAGTAACCTGCTCCCAACCCTTGGTGTTCAGCCGGGCCCTCACAAGTCTTATCCTCACAGAAAAAGTGCTTGCTCTTAGTGGCACGCTTTTGATTATTACAGTTCAAAATATAATTATCTGCAACGTTGCCAGGGCCACCCTTTACTGACATGATTGGGGGAAACGGGGGAAGCGCTTGGGGACTTTAAACTCTCCATTCACATTACAGATATTGTGGATGGCCAGTTGATCCCAAGCCATGTGACTAGAAGCTTTGAACCTCTTGGAGTACTCCTCCAGGCTCATCTTGGGGATCAGATGAGGGAGGAGGGAAGAGCCATCAGGAGGAGGAGGGAAAGGGTTCTTTGAGGCCTGCTTGGATGCCTCCTTTTTTTACCAGAATAAGAGGTGGGCTTCTTGGCAGCCTTTGAATTCTTGGTACAGCGCTCCTTGGTGGGTTTGGAGTCGCCCTCTGACTTGTAAAAAGAGTGGTCAGTGAGGGAGTCATCACTTTTATTTGAGGAATTGGGGGAGGAGGTTGAAGATGAGGGGGGGAGTGGGAGGAGATGGGGTGGGGTGAGATGGAGTGGGACTTTGCCTTTGCAGGCTTCTTGACAAGCTTGTGGGTGGTGGCTGTGTGACAGATCCAGGTCTAACTAGTTGAACTTATCATTATCTTGCCCTTGACTCTTATTAATGGTACCTTCCTGTGATAAAGATCCAAGGAGCTTTGCCTCCAGGGAGGCAATTTTTTGAGACAATGCTTTATTGTCATCTCTCCAACAAGCCATAATTTTGACACTCTTTTCCTCCCTGTTTCTTAATGCCTCAACTTCAGTATTGGCTCTGTCCTTTATTTGTTGCAAAATTTCATTGACCCCTAACAGCAAGTTCCAGGAGTCCCATTCATAAACTTGATTTCCTTATGCCTGGGATTCCCTCTCTGGCAAAATAGTTGGAGTATAGTTCTCCAAAAGCCGCTTTCACTTCCACCAAAGACTCCTCCAGTGCAATCTTAGAGACCTCCAGACTCTCCCAGGCCTCTTCAAGCAAGCTGGTAGGAACTTCCTTTCTTGCAGCGGCAGCCTTGAAACAAAGCACCCCAAATTTTGCTCTTTCAAATAGTAATAAATAAGACATGATAATTAAAAAGAAGTTGAGGGGAAAGCGTCAAAGTTGACAATATATTTATTTAAAATTAGCTGTTTTTGCTTATATACAATTTGGGGCATATTCAGCTGAAACCCCCTTTGGTTCCTGAATCAACCTATGATTCATATCACATGGTCTATGACATTTGAGTCATCCAAACCTAGATCTTTACCTAAAAGATCACCAATATTCCTTAACCTATGAGAACCAACCTACAATGGGAAGAAGTCACCTGACTCCATTCATCCCAATGTACCAATTCAGCATGGAGCTTTCCCAGCTCTTGGCGCCAAAACCCTGTGGATTAAACATCCCAAAACTCAGCTATCAGTGTTCCAACTGGGAACCAGCTGATCAAACCTGAATTCCTAGGCATTATTGCCTTTATTCAGGTATTATTACATTTAATGGTTTTCTTGTGTTCTACTAATCTGTTAAAATGCTTTGAACCTCAAACAAAACACCACCACAGTGTTTTTAATCTCAAATTTGGGGGTTTGCCTATTGTTAACCTTAACCATACCTCTTGACACATTCAAGGCAAATAACTAATATAATTAAATCCTCATTAATTATATTGCAATGCATTTATTAATTAACCTTCCCAATCAATTAACTTGTCTTTGAGATACCTAGTCTCCAAGATTGATTTGACCAATCTTGCCTTCTGTTCTTTTATTGAATATAGATACTCAGTTCTCAGGTATCTTTATCTGAAGCATTACAGCCAAACCTATCTACATAAAACAAACAGCAAAAACAGAGGAACTTTATATCTTGGAGTATTTATTTGGCTAAATACTTAACAGTGACTGTCGTACAATCACAAGGCCCATTCTTTCTCTTTGGGGAAATTGGCCTCATCTCCTTGGACCTTCATCAGCTCTAATTCCCCATGGAACAGCTTAAGGAATTGAGGATTAACATGGGACTCATTCTTCTCCTAAGGCAGCTTCTAACTCCTTTAACTAGGTAGTTTGGCCCTGGACTAACTAAGATAATCTTTATAGGACCTACCCATTGCTGAAGACCTCTTCTTGGGTGTTTTTCTTGGCGTCTTTGATAAAACCATACCAGATCTCCAACCTGGGAATGATCACAGGTAAGTACTCCAGGCTTTGAGTTCCACTTGGTGGAACAGTCTTTCTTGAACTTGCTCTCACTTTATTCCTAGCCTTGGAAAATAACTTCTGTATCTTGACTGCATATTCTTCTACAGTAGCTTCATAGGACCTCTTTTCCATGAACTCCCATTGACCAACCTCAGTGCTTGTTGTAGTTTCCCAGCCATACAAAATTTGAAATGGAGAAACCCCAGTAGCATCATGGGGCGTTGTAAAGTATGCCATGACGCTCATTGCCAGGTGATCCTTCCAATGGGTTGTGGCTCTATCAGCCAATTTCTCCATAATGCGCTTCCGTGTTCCAATGGTTCTTTTGGCTAAACCATTTGTCTTGGGATGATATGGAGCTGAGGTTAACTTAGAAATGCCTCATTTCAAGCATTCCTTAGTCAATGCTGGTCCTAAATAAGGTGGTCTGTTATCAGTGAGAACTTTCTCAGGGCATCCATGCTGTGCTATTATTTCTTCCCGGAGAAACTTAGCAATTGCAACGCTTGTTTCTTTGGTCAGTGCTCAAACTTCTATCCATTTTGTAAAATAATCAACGGCCACCACAAAGTACTTCTTTATAACCACTTGCTAATGTAATATGACCTGTATCTATTGAGACCAACTCAAACAGGATAATTTGACATCACTGATTTGAGCTGCACCTTAGATTTTGCTGCTGAGAATTTAGAGCAAATATCACATTCTTGCAAAATCTGAAGGACCGTAGCTCTCATCTCTGACCACCAGTACCAAGCTTTCACCACTTGCTATAACTTCTGTTGTAACTGTGCTGCTTTAGCAGAGTTACAAGGGGAAAATATTTAGAAACTAGATAATAATCTTGATTGAGAGATAGTAATTATATAGTCATTGTGAATCTAGGATAACAGGAAAATGATTGTGTTGATCACATGGTTGGATAGTGAAGGGGGTGGCTTGATCCTGGTAATGAGTCAAGCACCAAAACAAGGTATCCACCATAAGGGATTGTCATTTGTTCATGTTGTTGGATTTGGCAATTTGAGTTTACTTCCTAGTCTGGCTTTGAGTGGCCGGGTAATCAGATTGCAGGTCACAAACCCACTTGCTCAGAACCTTGCTGGCAGGTTGTGCCTGCTGTTTTGACACTTCTCATATCAA
>QTSX02001529.1:0-276582 GCA_014839935.2 Entomophthora muscae | reverse complement strand
AGCCCTTTGCTGCAACTTTTACAAAAAGCTCCCTTAAGTTGAATGGAATGTTGGATATGTTTTTCTGGAGGTAACCCAGGTAAATCCTCCTTGAAGATTTCTAGATGGTGGGCTACAAATTTGCAATCCTGAGGCGTGGTGGTGTCCTGGTGGTCTTTGAAGTGTATGATCTTGTATTGTAAGGAGTCCTAGTCAATTGTCTTCAGGTTTTCTCTTTTGTTCAGGATCTCTGTAATGCACACAAAGATGTGGTTGTGTAGGAGTTGGTCCACTGAGTCAGGGTAGATCAGGTGGTTGACACCTTCACGTTTGATGGTCAATAATGAGGTTGCCCGGTCTACGTGGGGATTGTTCTTTTACAGCCAATCCAAGCCCATACAATGTTGAATTTTGGGAAGTCAATGATGGGGCCTTGGATGATGGAGTGCAGGTTATCAAGCATGACAGAGAATGGGGCGGCTTCCCTTGTCACAGCAATGTGATGTTCATCAGCTAAAACCATGTTTTTAATCCGCAAAGGATTAGTGGCTAGCTTGAACTTGTCCACAAAGCTGCTGTTGACTAGGGTTCAATCCACGCCCAAGTCCAGGAGTGCCAAGCCTGTGTAACTGCAAAAACAGAAAGGATAGGCCATCAGTTTTTTGGGATGTCTGGTAATAGTGTACAGTACCAGATCTTCTGAGGGTACTTGGATCATTGGGCATTGGTCCACGTCCTTGGGTCAGTACTCATCATTGAGAGAGTCAGGAGTTGTGCAGGGAGAGCTTGGCTTGCTTAATTCTCTCCCCGGGCTTTTCCCTTGTCTTGATTGCCTTGTGTGGCAGTGATACAGAAATGGGTACAATTTGACTGGTCATTGTTCCCGCTTCCATGTCCATTTGAACCTGTGGGTTTATGGTTTGTGTTGTTTCTGTTGTTCTCAGAGGGTGGTCAATTGGAGCGCCCGGCTGGGTGAGAGTCTTTGGGTCTTTCTTGTTTTCTGGTTTGCGCTTTGTGAAGAGCATTGGATGTTTGTTCTGCTTTCTCTGCTTCCCAATACAGACTCTGTAGATTGGTCACTTGATCCAGGTTCACGTGTCTCATTGCATGAAACTTGAGTGCGCCATAGTACATGAGGTATGTGGCTGGGGTGTCAAAGGCCATGTCAGAGGGTGCACGTAGTCAGAGTTCCTCATAGGCGCGGGTGAGTTCCTTCACAGTGCCCGTCTGGGTTAGGTTCTTTACTTGGTGTATGATCATGAGTGTGGTGTTCTTAAGCACAATTCTTGCCAAGAAGTCTTGTTTTAAAGTATCCCAGTCCTTTTCAATATGTTCTTTGTGCCACTTGTTGCACCAAGTGCCAGTGTTATGAGTCAGTTGGATGGAGATTTCTGTAATCCATAATTGCTGTGGGCATTCTATTTGGGCCAGTTTGCTCTGGGCTAACTGGATCCATGCGGCAGAATGGTGTTGTTGGCCCCAGCAAAGGATCTATGGCAGCGCTTTGAAGTCTTTAGGCTATGTAGGCTGTAATGGTATTTTTGTCAGTTGCACAAGGCATGGCGGAGGAAGCCTGGAAGAACCCTTGGGCAGACAGGGCATTGAACGCGGGAAGGGGTATCACCATATTTTGGTAGAGGATAAATCCATCAGGTATCTTGGCACCAGGTGTGTACAGAGTCCAGTCTGCTGGGAGGCCAGACATGATTCTATCAAGGATTTATTGGCCGCGGCAAGTACAGGCAACAAGCAGAATTTTGGGGTTAAGGTAGGATGGAGAACCTACCTGTGCTACCAATGTCATAACTGTGCTGTTTTAGCAGAGTTACAAGGGGAAAAATATTTAGAAACTAGATAATATTCTTTATTGAGAGATAATTATTATATAGCTAATGTGAGTCATGGATGACAGGAACATGATAGTGTTGATCACACGGTGGGATGGTGAAGGGGGTGGCTTAATCCTGGTAATGAGTCAAGCGTCAAAACAAGGTATCCACTGTAAGGGTCATCATCTGTTCATGTTGTTGGATTTGGAAATTCTAGTTAACTTCCTACTATGGCTTCAAGTGACTGGATAATTGGGTTGCAGGTCACAAACTCGCTTACTCAAAACCTTGTTGGTGGGTCAAGCCTGCTGTTCCAACACAGCTTCCAAGTGGGAAGCACTTCCTTCTTCACAACAATGGGCCTGGCGTAAAGTACAGCATAATCTGCTATGCAACCCATCAGAACCTGGTGAAGTTTAAAAGGGCGTCAACCTGGCTAGTTGATGGTACCTTTGCCACTTGCCCCTGTATGTTCAAACAGCTCTGGATGATTTATACCCCTGATCAACATCCGGGTGATTCCACTCAACTTCTTACTTCTCCCTGGTGCCACCGAGGCCATATACACCTGTGCTTTCTCCATCCTTTGCAAGGCACTTTCCCTCCTTCCTCCTGATGACAATAACAATGCCAAGAAGACCCCCCATACCCGTGCTAACCCTCCTGTTGCTGACAAGGACCAGGCTACCCTGGACTTGGAGGAAAAGGTAAGTCTCAGAGCTCTAGGGCCTCACATGTGCATAACGGACTTTGAACCTGCTCAGTTCAATGTATTTGAGAAGCTGTTTAGTGTGGAGGTACAGGGGTGCCACTTCCTATTTTTCAAAGCAGTTGCTTGCAATGTGCAATCCCATGCTGGGTGTTGTAAATTACGCCATTAATTCTATTTTGATATGGCCTTCAAATAATGATAAATGCAAAGATTTGACTGGTTTTGCTTCCAAGTTTGGGAATCCCTCATTTTCTGTAAATGGGTCTGTGCCAATATTCACCCATTCAGGAATACCATACCTTCCCTTGTCTGATCCTGGTATGACCTCATCCCAATGTGACCTCTTTGGCCACTCTGTCTATCTAATGAGTGATCACTATCCCTTGTCTACTATTTAAGTAGAATCATTTCTCCTACTAAAGACAAGTTTATCCACATTTGTGTTGGCTTTAATATTCTTCAAGCTTTTTCCTGTCCTTTTTTCCAAAAAGGCTTTCACATCTTGTATTCCAGGAAATTAAGGTATGTGCCCTTAATTTTGCCCTGAAGGCTAACCCAAGGCTAGCTTCAAACCTCAAATCTTTTTTTATAAAGATTTCCTGCTGTGTCCTCCTGGATGTTGTCCCCAGGAGCAAAACACAACACTGAGCTTAGTAGGTTGAGCCAGAGGGACACTTTGGACATCTGCAAATTTGTGCTTGCACAATTTAGTGCCTTGATTTTTAAAGCCAGAGAACACTGTGCAGGGGTTCAAGGTCCTCTCAAAGGATCCTTACATAGCCAAGCATCCAGATTTAAAATCTTGGCTCAAGTACTTTGAGCCCCAGTGGATTGAGAAGGTTGTCACACAGAGGCAAGGCAAGGCAAGGCCTGCGCCAAGGCCAGTTGGAACGTTTACCCGGTGGCTATCAACGGGGAGCTCAAGATCATTTTGGCTCTAGAGACATATCACAAGAATCTGAAGGCTAACTTTGGGCTTCACCCAAAGTTCAACAATTTCTTCTCCCTTCTCCAGAATGAGCAAGAAAAAACCATCTCCAAGCTCAGAGATCTTGCCAACTGTGTCCCCCCCACAAAGCCTACCACCAGATCCACCCTCTTCACCAAGGCAATCCAGAGTGCAGCCAAGCACAAGTATAAGGTCCCTGAGATTAAGTAGCAGCTTGAGCTTATTACCACTGCCCTCCTGGAAGGGACCAAAATGAAAAAGGGTAAGAATGGGGAGGAATAAATTTGCTTGCTTACTTCTATGGTTTTAACTTTTAACTTTTTAGCTTTAATTTTTACTTTTTAGTTTTGATCATTTAGTCTTTAGCTATAATTTTTAAAAAATTTGATTTGATTAGATAGTGCTGATTATTTTGAGTATACATGGTAAGCTTGAGATGAATAGTTATAGTTTATAAGTGAGTGAAATATATCAAATAAAATTTAATATTTCTTTATATTTTGCATAACCTATATTATTGTGTTTTTTTATTTTTGTTTCATTGGAATTTTAATTTTTACAGTAATCAAAAAATTTTATAATGAAGAGTGCAAATTATATAGTAAACTGAGAAATAATTATGTATTTCTTCTTATTATCATTGATTAAGGTACTGTTTTTATTGTATTTTGTCTTTTCTGGGGTCACTTTAGTATATCATAGCTGTAAGGCTTAATTTTTTATATTAAAATTTTTCAGTATATCAAGATCTGTTAATTAAAAAAGTGTCAATTTCCAGTTGTCAATCAGGGAAAAAGCTGAATTCTCACTTTACTCTAGTATCAAGCACCAGGGAGTCAATCACCAGGGAGTTGAACTTACCAGAGTTGCCCAATAGGTAGTGTCATAGTAATTTAGGCTTAATTGCACCACTCTAATTTGCTTAAATCCACCCAAGTAATTGATCACAAATAAATAGTTAACATACCTGATTGTTGACATTAATATTGATAATAAATTCTATAGTAAATTACATAGTAAATACAACTTGAATTATGGGATTGTTGTTAGTCATCAATCCATTTACAATATTAAAGTTAGAATAGGTGACACAGATAGATTTAGAAGATGAACATTTTAACAATCTTTTATATGTGATATAATTATTTCTATATATTTATTTAATAATAAAAACATTTTTGAGTGTACTATTAATATTTTTGTTGTAGATGTTTCAGTTTTATTATTAAAAATAAGTTAGGCTTAAAAAGTGTCAACATTGACACTTTTACATTGTGAAAACAACTTGATAAACAAATAAATTTCTACTAGTAAACGTAAAGGGAAAATTGGGTTAAATAAAAAATTATTACTCTTAATATTAAATTGTGTCAAAATAGCCACAATTTTGTCCTGTTTTCTGGGTTTGCACCCCTGAGTGCTTTAAAAACAGGAATTAAGCTGGTGCAACTAGCAAAATCTTAGTAAAATTCATGAATCAAGTCAACAGTGGCCACTGTTGACATGGGTGCTGTTGCCCCAATAAGTATATAAAACAAAATAAAGGGCAAAATTAAGAAAATAATAATACTTTATTTGATTTATAAAAAAAGTTACTATATAATATCATGGCAAGCCACATAGTGTCAGGGAATTCTTCCCTGACTACCTTAATTTTATTAGCCATGATACATACTCCATAACAGCACCAACAACATACATCAGTGAATTGAACACTATTGTTAATTTTCACTTAATTCCAGACAGAAATCAAACTCTGAACCCTAAAGAGAAGCCAGATGTTAGTATACATTCAACAGTTCAATATAGTTTACCTATTTATTTGGGTTCCATTCAGTCAACTTTTGCTCTCGCTCTTGCGTTTAGTTCCACAACAATTAGTATTCCACTAAGATACATCACTTATTGTGTGAATGCTGATTGGCTGTAGGGTTTATGCCTGGCAATCACGGAACCTCTTCAGCTATACTTTATCATTGTCAAACAAATGCGGAGCCTTGTCAATGTGGATAATCACGGCTTATTTTGTGGATGCTCTTGTTGCTGGTTTCCTGAGCCTCTTATTTCAAGTTAAGGTTTACCAAATTATCAAGATTCATCTCCAAATAACCCTGGTAAGTCTAATATCCTTAGCCAACCATTTTATGAAACTTGATTTTAAACCCACTCATTTTCAATTACCCTCCTAAATGATTATATCCCACTACCAGAGTATTTAAGAAAGCTCTTTTCATTATTTTCAATTGTTCCAATAGTAAAGATTTTCTTTTTATTCAAACTTGATCACACTTATCTTGTAAATCCCTTTTGAAGCCATGGAATAAGTCATTTCCTGTTCTGGTTTCTAGTTCCTTTCCTTTCTGTGGTATTGACCTTGGATAATCTAACTCCCATCACAGACTGGCATAACTCCTCTCCTGATGACTCCCACCAGAGGGAGTCCCTGGTAAATGTTTGGTTCAAATATCCCTCAGGTCACTGGGGAAGAAAGTTCCATTATGGTTGCTACACCACTCCACCTCCACCAGCTGAACCTTCTTTGGTTAGACCTAACACATCCTTCTATCTGTTGACGTACTTGGTAGAATATTACCAGTTGGGCAGGCTCAGCTCTATGATGGGCAGGTTTGCCTACTTAGGTCACTTGGGTCACCTTGCTATGGTCACAGTGCCTATTGGTTTGGTTATTGCAGGGCTTAACTTAGGGGCCTTGGCTCACAATATTGGGGACTTGTTCCCTCTTAAGTGGGTCCCTGACACATAGTGCCCATGTATTGTTCCTCATAGCATTTGAAATGCTTAATCCTTGTAAAATGTGGGAGTGTATTAATAATACCACCTAATATTTGGTAGCCAAGTCATTTCTTGGGGGGAAAAATTCTCAGGAGGGAGTGATCAAGGATGTTGCAACAATAGTTATAATAAACCACATATAGAATGATGGAATTTATATCTTCTTGGCTGTTAATACTTTCTCACAAAACACATAATACAGTTATTTTCAATGCTGTGGCAATAAGAAAAATCAACTTTTATGCAAGTAAAATTAACTCAACTACAAAAGAACCAATTGATATCAGAAAGTAGCAGAAGGTAGCCAAACCTATTGTTAATCGATATAAATGTAGCGGTTTTAGTTTTGTTCTGAGTGGAGTTGATTTAGTTTGCATCTGAGTTGGTTTTATTTATTGCCACATTAAACTTCTAACAGTCCTGGGTGATAACTAATACAGTTATTATTGACACATCTTTGAATACTACTGTAGTTATTTTTAATTTGAAAACTTTCACTTGTAATATTTTACCAACATTAAAAGCTACAATCTTAATTTTTTATAATGAATTTTTTGAAAAATTTCATTTCCGCCAAAAATCAACTATAACTTTTGATTTTGATCTTAAAGTTTTTCGAATAAGCAGAAAATAATAATACAATAAAAGTATAAACTATATGATCTGTTGCTTGGGCATAATAAAATAATGACTCAATATTTTGAATTTTTTACTTTTAATCTAATTATTATTACAACAGTTTTTGACTCAATAGCAAGGATAAGAAAAATTAAAAAAGTCTTGATACAGAAAACCTTTACTTATTTTTGTCATGCTTTATATGCTTGGTTTTTGGAATAATTTTGCTTTTAAAATTAAATCAAATTTAAATAGTGCCTAAACTAAATTTAAGAGAAAAAAACACTTATGATTTTTGAGCAGATTGATATTTGATAAGATGTATTTGGCCAACTAAGGATTAGTTTCTCTATCGTGAAAGTGGCCATGGCATTCGCATTGACGCATAATATTTCAAAGCCACCTTGTCGACAAGGAAATTACCTCTTATTTTTGGGACTGTACGATCCAGTGTATCAACTTTTGGCTTAAAGGTGATTGACGCTGTCAACAGTATAAATTCGACTTTAAGTTGTTGAACTGGATGTATTAGCTTGATTCGACAACTTATCAAGCGTAAAAGAATTCGAAATAAAGAAGTCTTATTTTTTAGCAGGTATTTTAGCCACCGTTATTAACCGAAAAAAATCCGCAGTGGATTGACTTTCAGTTGGGGCATCTTAAGCGCGGTAAGATCATCTTGCTTTTGTTTCAGCTGACAAATAACTTCCATCAATTCCGTTACCATCCTCATGCCTGGAAACCAAACGGTTAAAAAAATTTTAAGAAGTCTCTATGAAATCAAATCAAACCTATTTTTGTTTCTAGAGGAATGTGAAACGCAAGGTTAAAAAGAGTTGTGTAGATCACTTATCAACTAACTTGCGATGCCAGTTTCATGTTGACTATAAAATGACAGAAAATCAAAAAGAAAGAAACATCAACCAATTTTAAATTAAGATGCAATTCTCTAACACTCTTTTGAAGCTTGCTGCCCTTGTCTCTGCCGTCATGGCGGAAGGCGAGCTCTGCAATGCAAACCACAGCGGACCCAAGCAACGCTGCACCATCCAATTCAAGAGTGACCAGAAATCCCTTGGAAAGTACGAGGAGATTAAAGGCAACCTGAAAACGATGGAATGTTCTTGGATAAGCCCAAGCGATCTCACCTTCTCGGAATCTGGGCACATCACTTCCAACTTGCCTGTTGGATTTGTTGATACCGTCTTGGCCAAGATGCCCCAGTACCAGCCTTATGTTGAAAGCAAGAACTGTAACTAGAATATCTAATAAATTTCACTTTTAATTGAATTTTTATCAATATGTAAGTTTTGCTTGGGCTTATATTCATTCCGATTAAATAAAACTTAACGTATGAATCATTACGCGAGGTTAGCTAAGAGTTTAAAGTTAGTTACAGGGTGTCGTATTTCCGCGTAGAGTTCGTAGTTGCTTCCACTTAACTCAAAATATGATCCTTCTTATTACTAAAGATTAGGTCAAGATAAATATCTAACCTAATGTGTATAATAAAGTTAAAGTATGTAAATTCAATCTTTTATTTAATCAATCAAGAAGGGAGTTATATAGTAACAGAAGAGATTAACAAGAGACACAGAACACCAGGATCATCTGGTTACAGCCTTGTTTCCTCTATCCTTAGCCCACTATTAAACTAATAATTGGCTGATCATTAGTTAATATTGCCTCAGGATACAACTTAGTTGATCATTTGACCTTGTTATCATCCAGGAAAATAGTATCATTGTTCCATGATTCACCGAGCTTAATGGATCAATGCATGATTCTTGTGACAGCTAGTTTACAACCAATCACTTCACGACACAGGGATTATAATTGAAAATAAGTTTAAAATTAAAAAACAATTGGCTTTAATACAATTAACTATGTGAGTAGTGAACAGAAGCTCGGAGAAGTGACATTAAATAATGAGGCCAACTGAGGTATGTACAACCGGGAACAGCCAGCATTCAAACTGTCTACATGTGACATCCTCCATGTCAATAATCTCAAATTTTATTTTGGCTTTACTTATTACAATTTCACTTAAAACTTGAAAATTGAAATCAAATTTAACTTTTGTCATTAGGAACAATTATTTAAGGTAAAAAATCAATAAATATGTAATAAAAAACAAAAATATTTTTTGGGAATTGTTGACATGGAGGATTTACATGTAGACAGTTTAAATGCTGACTGTTGCTGTACAACCACCTTAAAGATGGCTATCTCAATTAGAGTAAGGATGGGCATCAAAATTGTCACAATTTGTGCTGTGACCCAGCTTCAACCATCACAATCTGTTTTGTGATTTTGACAGTTGGTCACAAATAATTTTATGATCTTCATGTCACATCACAATTCATGCAGATATTTGTGGCTTTAGGAGTCAGTCCACAATTGTAACCGTCACATTTTGTGGCCTGCCTCCTAAACTCAGCACAATCTGTATGACTGTGCTGTGACCAAGTACAATCTTATGCAGCAGGAAGATATTCTACCAATTATTTTTCCAGCCCCAGATTTTCTGTCACATTTGATCCAACTATTCTTTTTTCATATGTAATTTTTTTAACTTTGCAACAATAAAAATTAAGAAATAAAGAAAGTATGTTCTATAAAAATCATTCTTTAAAACTTTGAATGTTATTATTTTATTTCTGGTAGTGAAATTTAAATTGATTAGCTTTTAAAAAAGTAAATATTTAAAATTAAACCTCTTATATACAAAAAATTGAATTAAAAATAGTTGTATGTGTAAAGCATAGCTTTTATTAGTAAGTAAAGTATATTTAAATTTTTTGTTTAATTGTAAAGCTAAAAAATTACTTATGAAGAAAATTATAGCTGGATCAAATTGACAGAAAATAAGCTAACAGGAAAATAATTGACAGAATATCTTCCTGCCCCCAATTGTTGCAGCTGAGATTCCCTCCTTGCCTGCTAATGTATCTCATGATACACAGGGGGCACTTAATGAGTCATCCCATGACGTATCTAACAGCACAATTAATCTGATGGTGATGTCAAATTGCAGGCACTATCTTCTAATTAGGAGAGCTACCAATTTAATACGCTGATCCCCATACAAGTTATTCCTTGATCCTGAACCTTACATGGAACCTGCCACTGTGCCACCCCATGGTGGCCTTGTAGCTTTTCCATATAGTATATTAGTCACAATGCCAATTAATAAACCTTATCCTATTCTTCTTACTTCTGTCCTTTCTATTGGGTTGTTGTCTTCCCCAATCAACTACTGAACTATCATTAGTTCAGTTGCAACACAATCTTATCTGATTTTTGCTTTGACTAATTGTCAGGAATTTATACTGACTTTGTTCTACCTTGTTAATCTTGGCAACCTGCCAAGCCACTAATTGTAGAAGCTTCTGATATATAGCTATTAGGCTTGATTGATCTAAGAAGCCTTCATAGAGTAGATTTGGATCACTCCTGCAAGAACAACCAGGAATACAATAAATCTCTAATTATGACTGGTTTCTGATTGGCTAGAGCTATTCTGGAATACTCTAGCAAACTGCCGGGTTAGTTACAATGGGTTTCTTCAAATATCAAAAGGATGTGATCAATTTGCTTAGCAAACCGCCAGTGATATTGCAAATTAATGCAGGAAAGGTTGCTCAGGAACAAAATAATATGCGCTAAAAATAGAGTGATAAATTAGCGCCGCCACTGCCGGCACGCTTATAGATTATGCTCTATTCTATGACAACAAAGTACCCAGCGCAGGGTACTATGATATGGAATCACATGCCATTGCATGGATGCCTGACTCCGGGGGTTGATGCTGGCGGTCTGGGGACAAAAAGACTGACCAAGCAAGAGTCAGAAGCGCCAGATGATCTTATCCTGGCAAGAGAGCGCAAGCTCTATAAAAGCCCTTCCATTGGACTAATGGAAGGCAGACAATAATACACATTTCCTACTGTAGAACCTTTTCATAGTAGAAGAAGATATCCAAGTTTAAAGACTGTTGTCAGTAATTGAAGAACTAAGCAAGCCACCTGTATAGTAAGCCGCTTGGAAGTTGCCTCCCTTGCCATTGCTTGCCGTTGCAGTGCCAAGGAAAATCCAGACGTTGCAAGTAACGCTTGTTGCCATACAAGCTAATATCAACATAATGAGAAATAAATCCATATCACTCAATAAAGCAAACAATAATCAGGCCTCCAGGTCTGAGAGCAGAACCAAAATTTCTGACACTAATAAAATCATGTAATTTAATGCTATCTATTATTTTTAGCTGTTATTTTTAAAATATCTAAATAAAAAAGGATATAACTGATTAACTAAATTAACCTTTGATTGAAACCTTTATTTTGAGATATTGTCAGATAAAGAATTTTAATAAATTATGAGTTAAAAAATAAAATTTCAATAACTTAAACTTCTCTAATTTTAAATCATGTACTTTGCACAAAATAAAATTATCTGTTATATCCTTGAGAAGATACAATATATTGTCTCAAAAACACCTTCTTAAAAGGTGAAATCTCATTATTTTTCAAAATAAGGACACAATTGTAATAATCAAAATGAAAAAGGTCTAAAAAATTATTAAATAGTTATTTTCATAGTGGTTTCTATAGTTGCATATCAAAAAAGGTTATCACAAAAAATGATATCACAAAAAACATTCATGTTATCTAAATAAGGGTTTTAGTATACAATTTTTCAGAAAACACATTTCTGTAATGACTTTTCTTTACCTGAGTAAAATGATTAACAGTCAGACAGACAAAACCCTTTAACCTGCTGATCTGCCAAGATACCAATCTAATGCTGTAACTGTGCTGTTTTAGCAAAGTTACAAGGGTAAATATTTGAAGACTAGATAATTATCTTTTATTTGAAGATAGGAATTATATATTTGCGCTGAATCATTATAAGAGGAACATGATTGTTTTGATCATTTTTCTGGATGATGCAGGGGGTGGGTTGATCCTGTTAATGAGTCAAGCGCTAAATCAAGTCATCCACCATATGGGATCATCATTTACTCATGTTGCTAATTCTGGGGATTTAAGTTGACTTCTTTGTTTGGCTATGAGTCACTGGGAAGTTGGATTGAGGGTCTTGATCCACTTAGTTGGAACCTTGTTGGCAGGTCTACCCTGCTGTTTCAACACTAAGAAGCCTTTTGGTATATTATAATCAGGATAATTGAACCCAGAAGCCCTCAATGAAATAGGCCTTAGCCAATAAATGCCAAGACAACTAGGAGCATACAAGGTCATCAATTGAGTTCAAATCCTGATTGGCCACAATTATTCTGGAATTCTATAGTGTCCTGCTGGTTCATAAGTAAAATAGGGTTGATATCAAGACACCAAGAGATTTACAAGATTCCTAAAGAATAAGAATTTTGGCATTAATTTGCACTGACAACCCACCAGTGCCACCAAAAATTCACATTGTCAAAAGCTCCTAACTATGTCAAAGTTATGTGCTAAAAATAGAATAATCAGTTGGTGCTGCCACTGCCTGCATGCTAATGGATTATGCACAGCTATGAGGTAAATAGTACCCATTCAGGGTACTATGCAATTGAATCCCATGCAATTGCATGAATGCCTGACTCTGGGGGTTGATGCTGGCAGTCTGGGGATGAAACAACAATCTAAGTGAGAGTTAGAAGCGCTAGATGTTGATCCTGGCAAGAGGGTGTTAGCTCTATAAAATCCCTTCCATTGGAATAATGAAAGGTAAACAAATAGGACATATCTAATGTAGAGCTTTTTCACAGTAGAGTAATAATCTAAGTTTGAAGATTATTGTCAGTTCTTGAATATATCAATAATCAGCCCCTTAGAGATGCTGCTGCTTCACTTATATTGCCTCCTCTGATTGCTGTCCTGCTGCCGTCAAATCAAGGACTTGGATAGACATTGCAGTTAACAGCTTGTTGTCATATAAGCAGCCATTATACAAATAGCCAAAACTAATATTAAAATAATAATGTGGATGTTAATCAGACTTCCAGTTTCAATAGCAGAACTAAAAGTTCTGAAACAGTTACATAGAAAATTCTAAAAAAAATCAATATCACAAAATAACTATCTAGAAATACAGCATTTAGAACCTATTATTAGTATGAAGTCTGGTGGTAAATATGGGCATTTCTTTATTATATGAGAATAAACTATGGTATTGGTGCTAAGAAAGAAGATTTGAACCTTCTATATTTTATAAGCCTCACTCTCCCACTTACTGTCATGATAGTTCATTTACATGACAATTAACCACACTATCATTCTCATTAATGTCACAACATCTTCAATTACTCCCTCTTGGGGAATTAACGCCCCAATCAGATCACTGAATGATTCACCTGCCAGCCAGTAAAACTGGTGGCACCATTATCAGTCAACCATCTATGACAGGGATCTCCCAATCCAGATCCTAAATGAAACACAACTTGAGTAAGCCTTGTGACCAAAGAGGACATTACTTAGATAAGCCTCATGACCCCCATGATGTACATGGATAGCATGTTGTCACAGTAGGTTCCATCATGCCAGGTATTTCTGCCCAAGCAAGAAGGCTCAAAAAGCTGGAAAACCTTTATCAAAATTGACCAGGTTAACGGATTTAAATCAAATGGTTGATTGGAAATGGGTTATGGGTTATGGCTGCTCCAGTCTATCAGCTGAAACTGGTTCTCCCTTGCAAATTGACATTGATAAATTGGCATAATTTGAGGGTCACCCAATATGAGCTTGTCAATCAGCATGGTCGTCAGAAACTAGTCACACAAGGCTTCTTTGCAACCTGGACCAGATACTTACTTGAAAATGTGGAAGGAATATGAGGTCAAGACTCAGGTGATATTGCTTAGTCAATTTTTCTGATATATATTGAATAATTTTCACTGTTTCAACTCTAAGAGTTGAGTCCTCCCAAAATTTTACTCAATAAAAATCATTTATCCCAAGTTCTAATTTACTTTTCAAAATGCATCCTGTGGTTGGTTTGTTACAATATATTCCGTACAATCTGATTCTCAACAGAATCATTTCTGGAAGATGGGGCCTTGTAGTTGGAACTTTGTTGTTGGTGCTGCCCAATGTTAATTTTGCGCCAACCAATTTTGCAGCTCCTCCCCCCATTCTTGAAACTTAAAATTGTGTTGCCTCCCAATGTCCAGAATTTTATTCTGAAGATTTTTTGATGTTGTCTCAGGCCATTTATCTTGGGCTACTTTGGTTAGGATTAATTGTTTTGCTTAATCCTGGTATTACAATTGGAAATTTTACAAAAAGATATTTGAAGCCACATAGGTGGTTAATCATTAATTCTATGTGGATTTGGGTGGTAATTACCCATCACTTAGAAACGGCTTCATACTATCCTGCAATTTCCATCACACATGTGGCTTCCCATGATAATATTTAATACCCTATATTAATATCCAATAAAGTATCATTCTCTTCTTAAATCTTCCCCTTTTTACGTTTATTATACTTCCCAGAAGTATAAACTTGACAGTGGTAGCACAGGTAGGTTATCCATACCTACCCAACTCAAAGGAAAAATTCCTCCTAAGAAAAAAACCCAAGCAATGGTACTCCCTAAGGGCTTGAGAGACTACAAAGAAGGACAAGATGTTCCTGCAGGTTTTGTTATCTACAACAACATTTTTGTAGCCATCAAACAATACAACACTCTCAAAGCCCAAAGACTGTTCCCCACAACACCAACCACAACAGTACCACAGCAGCCTGAAATACCCAATATTGTATTCCAGTGCCTGCGCACAGCTGGAATTGGCGCCTTTGTGGGACTACACCAAGAAAACGCCTCTCTTTGGATTAGCACTACACAAAGCAAGTTTGAGCAGTGGAATACCCCCCAAAGACTCTGGGTCAGTGAAATTGCCCTCCGCGTTACAGGAACTGACTTGCATTTTGTAAGTGAATGGATAGCCCAACACCCCAACTAAAAGGGAGACTTAGAAATATTCAAGAGTACATTCCTCAAAAAGTTCTCCATAAAGGATTCCAATGTATTAATCATGACAGAACTTCAAACCTTCAAGATGACAGGAACAATCAAGGAATACATTGCTGCATACAAAGACCTACATGACCGTGCACCCAACACCATCAGCTTTGATGAACCTGGGTCACACTTGGACTTCTACAATGGCCTTCCCATACACATTAGACGTCAGTTTGAAATGACCTGCTGCAAGAACCTTGAAGATGTATTCTTGGAAGGCAAACATGCAGCTCAAAAATCTGATAATCTACACGCAACCAACAAGCGCAAAGAGAGTCCTTCAGCCAAGAAGGATCCTTTACCTAATAAGCAAAGCAACCAAGCCAACAACACCCATTCTCAAACTGGGGATCAAACTGCACAAGCCAACCAGGCAAGCACCAAAGATACCAACAAGGAGGGAAAAGCTCAGGGGAGTGCTTAGGCAAGCCACCCTCCCCCAACCTACAAGACTTGTACAGGGACCAGGACATGGATTCAATCACCATGGTCCAAGTACCCTCCAGCAACCCTCTACTGTTTTCTGCCAAAACTGGAAATAAACTCCTCACTTATCCTTTCCATTTTTACAGATATCAGGGCACTGCACTATTTGACACTGGAGCAGACCAATACCTAGTTTAAAAAAAATTCCGGCCTCATGAGATTACCAACCACTTGAAGCAATATCACAAGAGTTATTATAGTGGACAACAGAAGCACACCAGTCACTCAAGAGCCAAAACCTTTCCGCGCCCAAATTGGAGATGTACAAACCATACTCAGCGGTCCAATCATACCAATCCCCAAGTATGATGTTATACTTGGCCTTTACTGGATGAGAAAGACCAAACCTCACATTGACTAGGACAGTGCTACCCTCACCATACAACAAGGAGAAGCACACCACCATGTTTATTCAACTCACCTTGAAACGCTTATGAGGGACCATGCATCTGTGAAAATCATAGAAATAGAAAAAGAAGTCAACCCTAGCAAAATTGATTGGAGTACCTGCACATATGAGGTCATCCACTTTAAGAATACGGAGACTTGACATGAAAAAAACCCCATCCAAGACCAGACAGTTAAAAAATTCCTCACTGTTTTCCAAGAAACACTGTCAGGACTACCTCCTGACCGCAGCATACAACACAAAATTGACCTCTAAGGTAGTATACCCAAAGCACAACCTATCTATTGCCTCACACCACAAGAAGACGGCGCCCTAAAGGCTTACCTTGATGAAGCCCTTTGAAAATGACTCATACAACCATCAAAGCCACCTTTTGGTACTGATGTCTTCTTTGTGGCAAAGAAAGATGAAGGACTCCGCCTTTTCACTGACTACAGAGCGCTCAAAGAGGTCACAATTAAGAACAGATATCCCCTACCCCTAATTGACGACCTTTTTGATGTCCTGGGGGGTCCCAAATCTTCACAAAAATTGATTTGACAGCAGGTTACCACCAAATTTGCGTGAAACCTGAAGACATTCCAAATACTGCATTTAGAACTAAATACAGATCCTTTGATTGAGTTTTTCTCAACTTTGGCATGACAAATGCTCCCAGTACTATGTGACATTCATGAACAAAGTTTTCAAGGAACATATCAGAAAACAAGCAATCATCTACCTGGACAACATCATCATTTACAGCCCTAACCTGGAGCAACACTGGAAAGACGTTTGCCTGGTCCTCTGTACCCTTGAAGAAAACCAACTGGTTGCAAAACTGTCAAAGTGTGAATTCTTCTCAACAGAACTCCCATTCCTTGGTTACATTATCAGCAAGGACAGAATCAAACCAGATCCAGACAAGATATGTGCCATAACCAAGATGCCAGCTCCAAGAAATAAAAGTGAACTATGCACCTTCCTTGAAATGGTAGCCTACATAGGAAGATTTATCCCTTATTGGGGTGCCCTAACATCCCTCTGTCTGCCATCACGGGCAAAACAACCAAGTTTGCCTGAACACCACTACGTGATCAACACTTCTGCCAACTGAAGGAACGCATGGTCACCACCCCTATCCTCCAATATCCTAATTGTGAGGGAATCTATGAGCTAGAAACTGATGCTTCTGACTTTGCCATAAGAGAGTACTCCTTATTAAAATGGCAGAAAAAGAATTCCTCCCTGTGGCATATGAGTCAAGGAAGCTAATTGACAGAAAACAAAGATATCCCATACACAACAAGGAGTTGGTAGCCATCATACACTGCCGCATGAAATGGTAATGCTATCTGGAAGGAGCCCAAACATTTAAAGTACTCACTGACCACAAGTCGCTTATATTCTTCAAAACACAATAACACTTGTCAAGGAGACAAGCCAAATGGATGAGTCTCATACAGAGATACCCCATGCAAATCAAATTTAAGCCAGGTAAAAAAATGCTTACTGCAGATGCCCTGTCAAGGCTATACAGCAAACATGTCCTCTGTGCTGATGGTGGCCCCAACTGGCCCATGTTAATCATGGGGAATCTCCAGGAAGGGTTCCCACCTGGCAAACCAATGGAGATCCAAGAGAAGGGCCTTAAGAACAAACATCTGTTCAAAAACGTATATGGTACACTACACTGAATACTTCCAAATGATGACACTGTACCTTACGTTCCGTCAACTCAAAAGATTGATACCATCCTCCAATATCACAGAGATCTTGGACACACCTGCAGTAGAAACTTGCATGAATACCTCAAGACACACTACTGGTGGCCCAACATGCTAGATGATATCAGAGAGGTACTGGAACAATGCAAAGTCTGTGAGAAGTACGCCCAAACCAAAGCACCACCCAAGTCAGTATTACCTGTATCCATCACACAACCCTTCAAGGTATGGCCACTGGATATTGTGGGGCCAATGCTTGGCAAAAACAGGGGCAAAAATTACATCATCACAGCTATTGACTATGCAACCAGATGGCCCATGGCACAAGCCACTAAAGAGCACAAAGGCAATGATGTGAGACAATTCATTGGGAAAGAAAACATAGCCAATTTTGGTAAACCTGACCTCCTAATCACAGATGGAGGCACCAAACTTAAGGCCATTGACACCAATATCTATCTTGCCAAAAATGAGATACAACACATCACAGCCAGTCCATATCACCCTCAAGCAAATGAACAAGTAGAATAACAAAATGGTGTGCTTGTAGAAGCCCTCAGTAAGTTATCTGCTAATAATCCAAAGGTCTGGGTTGACATGCTCCCAACTGCACTCATGGTCTTTAAAACAAGAGTTAACTGCAATACAGGCAAAAGCCCTTATAAACTTGTCTATGGACAAAAGCCTGCTCTTGTTAGTACATCTACAGGACCACAATTACCTCTGCCCAAAAAGGTGCCAGATAACGGGGACCCTAACATATTACAGGCCAGAAAAGACCAAGAGAAAATGTAATGCCAAAGAGTTGAAAGGGAAATAATCTCATTGCAACAAGAGAGATTCCAAGTCAGGGACAAAATCTGGGTTGTCAATCATGACCAACACAAATTGGACCCAGGATTGTACAGACCATGAATTGTCATGGAATTCAAGCCCAAAAACACCTATCTCATCAAAAGAATTTGAGCTTGGAATGAACTGAAACATATGCACCACAACTGCCTCCACCTGTGCAAAGCAAGAACAGCTCAACAGAACTCCAGGCTCCCTGTTCTAATGCCAAACAGGATCAATACCAAGTACACATCCCTGACACTCTTAAGAAAATCCCCAAGGCTCCGCCTTCCAGCACCCCAGGGGGAGATATTGCAGCATCTTTGATTACTCCCTCTTGGGTAATTAACGCCCCAAGCAGATCACCAAATGGCTCACCAAATGGTTCACTGGCCAGTCAGTAAAACTGATGACACCATTATCAGTCAAGCCATCTATGACAGAGATCTCCTAATCCAGATCCTAAATGGAACACAACTTGATTAAGCCTTGTGACCCAAGAGGAACATTACTTAGATAAGCCCCATGACTATCATGACGTACATGAATAACATGTGGCTTCCCACAATATTATATAATACTTTAAACTCATATCCAATAAAGTATCATTCTCTTTTAAATTTTTATCTTTTTACATTTATTATACTTCCCAGAAGTATAAACTTGACACTAATATGTCAGGATACCAGGAGTACCACAACACCCCTTCAGGTGAGGGAGGAGCAGATGCAGGTATGGGCATGGCCCACCAGATGATGGTACCTAACTTTACCAGATAAGAGAGAGCCTTCCCAGCCAAAGCCCAGGGTCCAGCCACTAGCAAGGCAGAATCAATCAACCCTGTGAGTGCCAGGTACAGCACTCCCAGGAATTGACTACTCTGACCAGTGGCATCAGAAGTGGGGGGGTTAAGATAGTTGTTTTGGGTGTCAGGTTGGTTCCATTGGTACTAAGTAGGCAGCAGTATTTTTGTATTTCCTGTTGAATATCAAAGGGTATACAGTGATTTCTTTGCCGTCACAGATTATTTGATAGAAGTCCTTGGGAGAATCTGAGCAGTGTATCACTGCAAGTCTTCTAAGATCCAGGGTTTGTGGTCAGGGTTTTGGGGATACTCAGTGAATTGAACAGGACCAAAAAGAGTGTTAGAGGCAGTAGTAATTAAACACTGCTGGTTTGTCAGCTGGCGCTTGGTGTTCAATCCCTGAGAGTGAGTACTGATGCTTAGGTGATTGCAGATGGAAGAGTATCAGAAATATGTATTGAATTATATTTTTGAACCAAAGGTTCATAACAACTTTATTTGGTAAGAATGACAATACAGAGTTTTTTCTGGTGCTTTTGGCTTATACAATCATTCACATGAAGGTGCATATTAGCATTCTTCTAGTGCTATCTGGGTGGCAAGGATTGCATCTCAAATTATGCTGGTTGGTTGGCTGTTTCATCATCATTTTTGGGGTCTTCAAGAACAGCTGCTTAGCTTGATGGTGGCCTATATTTGCTTGACTGGTCATTGGTTCTGCAGGGTTGGCTGCAGGTGTCATGAGGTCATTTTCAAGTTGATTAGCATTTTTGGGCTAGCTTGACAGGAATTTTGGAGGCTAAAGAACTTGATTTAAAAAGGGGTTCCCAATTAGGAGCCCCAAATTACTAAATGGAGGATGAGCTTGAGCTGGGAGCTCTGGGCAGCTAAATTCATCTTACTCAGGCCTAGCCATACCCATCAAGGCTTGGGCATAGCTTTTGGGGCCCAGAGCAGGAGAGGTTCACGCCACCCCCACCCCCACCCCCGTCTGGTGGCTGGGAGCAGGTTTGAATCCTGTTCAGAGATTTGAACATGTCACTTCCATAAAATAGTACTGTAAATTCAGAGCCTAAATGTAAAAATGCAGGATTGTCAAATCCTTGGTCCAAATTTTGAATCACTTTTGCGGGATGGCCTTTTTTAATATATTGAATTCATTGTATTTTTATTTGAATTTTTAAAAATGCGGGATCTCATAGACACTTTTCAAAGTTCAAGTTGAACTGCATATTTCCAATGGACAAAATGAATTAACTGGAATCAGATTTGAAGTGTTCAAATCCATCAAGCATTTTCATTAAGTTTACTATGTTTTTTGAAATTGCGGGATTGTCAAATCCAAGAACCAAATTTCAAATCACTTTTGAATGCCACTAGTAAACACAGATATTAATTGCAGGAACTGGAATCCAAATTTAATTAACAGTAAACAAACTAGGAAGCACTAACCCAAATCAGGAAGCTCCACTACAACTAAAATCAAATTAAAAGTTCAATCTTAATAACCATGTTTATAGATAAAAGTGCATAAACATTAAAATTACCCAAACCCAGAAAGTATACAATATTATACACTTCAAATCACAGATATAAAAATTCTGTTACTATTCAAGGCTAAATCAATAGAAAACAACTATCCACAAATAACCCTAAAATCTAAATAAATATGTATTTAATCTAAAACATATATTTTTTATGGACGGCCAATACTGTTCCTAACCAGCTCCTGCACCAACCTGCGGGGCAGTCTGTCCACCAGGGCATCCCAGAGAGTCCAAATATAGACCCAAAACACAACTTGGGGGAGCAATGCCAACACAGGCCTCCCAAGGCGTCAGCGCCAGGCAACTACCTCCTGCATCCCTGTTGTGATCTGAAGCACGGCACAGTCACAACAGGAAATCCTAACTTTAAGATTGGATTTTTTACTAAGTCTTGGTTAGAATGGTAGAGAATGCTATACAATACCTTGTGGCCCTGATTAAATAATATCTGCTAGGCGTGGCTAAAGAGGCGCCAAAGTATGTGAAGACACAAAGACAAAAATGTGAATAGAACTTAAATTTTATGGGTATAGAAATTGGGACTATATACTGTGTAGCTTTACCACAAAACAGTACATGAAAAGTAGGATCACTTGCCAGAAGCATAAGTGGGGAAAGTGAGTTGCGCAGAATCAGGAAACTGAACAATTGAGTTTACCAATTTGGAGCTAGACTCATTTCAAAGGGCAAAAAGCAAAAGGGAGAGATTTTTCCTCAAAATAACCCATCAAAGGCAAAATTGAAACATGGTGAATGGTAGCATTCACAACATTGCCCCCCTCTAGATTGACCTTAGGGGGGTGGTATTTGCGGAGGAACTTAACATGCACGCAGGCAAATGGTCAACTGCTAGAGAGGAGTTTCACAGTGTATTCAGATCCTTTTTTGAAGGTCACTTACAAAGGTCCAACCCACAAGGTATCTAACTTGTGAGCGCGTCCCCCTTCTCTATGCTGATAGTAAAGAACTTGATCCCCAATGTTGTACTCAGACAAGGGAGATTGTCCAGCATTATCAGGAGAGAGTTCAAGCATCTTGGTCTTATATGTGGACCTGTAGGCAGAGGCCTGAATATCAATGATTTGGTTGACTAGATCTTTGATATGCTCATCAGGGTCATGGCCTTATCAGAGGAGAGTAGGGGGCCCAAGAGCAACAGAGTGGTGGCTTCACAACCATACAACATAGCAAAAGTGGAATATCTGGTGACACAATGTTTTCTAAGTCAATTGGCAAAGAGAGAAGCAGGTAAGTATAGATCCCAGTTGGCAGTGTCAGAGTAAGTGAGTTTCCTCATGATAGAAACCATAGTTGAATTGGCGCGCTCAACCGCCCCATTGGTGGAAGGATTATAGGGAGAAGAGAAAGACTGGCAAGACCCCAAGGCTCTAACAACAAAGATCACTAACTTGGCATTGAAATAGTCCCATTGTCAGACAACAACACTTATGGCAACCGTGGCAGAAGAATACATCTTGTAGCAGAAAGGAGGAAATTGTCTTGGCAGTGATGTCTTTAGTAGGGTAAGCTTCTACCCACTTGCTAAAATGATCAACAGCAATTAGGATAAAGCAGCAATTAAAGCAGGAGCAAGAGAGAGGCCCTACAGCATCAATACTGACAGTGTGAAATGCGTGTTGAGGGGGGACTAGCTTGAACTCATGAGCGGTGGCTTTAGGTTTTGGAGTTGGCAATCATGGCAACTAGTAATAGCATCTGGGATCAGCAAGCAAAGATTTTCCCAGAAGTAATTCTTCTGAAGCCAGGCATGGGTCTTGGTAACAACTCTGTGTCCTGTCTCTTTATGAGCTTGAAGCACCAACAAAAGGCAAAGACTAGGCCTTACATAGGGCAAGTAGTGGTCTTGTACTTTCTTGAAAAGCTGGTTGTCACAAATGAGGGTGTCTTCAGATAACTTAGAAAGGGAAACTCAAACTTCTTCTTTCTTGTTCTCCCATGACAAAGGACATCCAATTAGTTCATACAACCTGTCAGCCTTAGCAGAGTGTAGGGTGAGGATGGGCATTCTGGACAGTCCATCAGCATTCTGATGTTGAATCCCAGGGCAGTGCAGCACAGTGAAGTCATACCCTTGCAGTTGGAGAGCCCATCTAGCTATTTGTCCTTCTACTCCCTAAACTTCTGTAATCATTTGAGCAAAGAGTGGTCAGTAACCACCGTAAAATGAGTGCCATAAATGTAATGGCAGAACTGCTTGACAGAACGCAGCACAGCAAGGCACCCTTTATCAGTCACACTTTAATTTTTCTCATGCTTATTCAGGACACAAGAGGTATAAACCACAAGGTAATCCACACCTTCATCATCCAATTGAGTTAAGATGGCTCCAATGGCCAGGTCACTAGCATCAGTATATAGGATGAATTCCTTATCATAGTCAGGATATACTAAGATAGGGGCCTCCTTAAGTTTTTACTTAAGTGTCTCAAAGGCTTGTTGCTGGCTGGCAGTCCATTTAAAAGGGACATTACACACCAGTTAGACCAAGGGTTTGCTAGTGTCAGCAAAATCAGGGAATAATGTCTGTAGTATCCCATCATGCCCAGAATTACTTGAGCTTCTTGCAGGTTGGTGGGCAGAAAGCATTTTTCAATGGCCTTAACTTTCTTAGTAATGGGGCAAATTCCTGTCTGAGTCACCTCATGTCCCAAGAATTCAAGGTGTTTCTTGAAGAAGGCACACTTAGATGGTTTTAACTTAAGCCCTTATTCTCAAATCTTTATGAATACTTCCTTGAGATGAGCCAGGTGGTTGGTTAAGGTAGCACTAAAGACTGTTATATCATCTAAGTACACTAGGACACACGAGAGCTTCAAATCACAGAGGATGGAGTCCATGGCTCATTGGAAAGTAGCTGGGGCATTGCAGAGCCCTTGCAGCATTTGCATAGGCTCAAAAAATCCTTCATGAGTGATGAGCACAGCTTTCTGTCTATCCTTGGTAGAGAGATCACTTTTCTAGTACCCAGAGACTAGTTCCATAGCAGAGAAGAACTTGGAACCTCCCAGGCGGCGGAGAGCATCATCAATGTGTGGTAAGGGGTAGGAATCCTTTTTGGTTAAAGAGTTCAATTGTTGGTAGTTCATCACAATATGATGACCTCCATCCTTCTTTTTCAGTATGAGCAGGGGAGAGACCCATGGACTTTGGGAAGGAACAAGCATTTCAGCGTCTAGAAGTTGTTTGAGCTCTTTAGACACCTGAGCATCCTCTACTCAACTGCAGTGATAGGGTTTAGCGCAAAAGGGGGAGCATCATCAGTATCAATCTAGTAATGATGTCTTTGGCTAAACCATAATCAGTAATATCCTTGGCAAAGATATCTAAAAACTGATCCAGTAGGTCAATCACCTCTTTCTGTTGAACCAGAAATAGCTGCAGGAAGTCTTGAGCAGTGAACAATGATAGGACTTGTGGCTCATCCTCAGATAAGTTAAAGTCCTGGAACGTATCAAAGGGATGTAGTCATAGGATGCCAGGAGCATTCAACAACCTGCTATGGCCAATAACCTGTCCTCTAGACACATTTATGGGTAGAGAATTTAGGTTGGTGACCAGCAATTGAACAGGGTCTTTATGAGAGACATCCAAGATTCCTGGACAGAGATGGGGCTTGTTGCACCCTAGCAAGGGAGGAGAGTATAACTCTAGGAATGTACACTCGGGTAGCTCATACAATATTTGGGAGTCTAGGATAGCCTGAGACCCAGGGGGAATGGTTACAGTGGAAGTGGCAGGAGATGAATCCCTTCAGACGCAGGACAAGCTATAGGAGGACACTTCATGTTGGTAGAATGGGTACAGTATTTTAAAGTGAAAACACCTGTGGGATATTCTAAGGCACATGTCTTGAGGCGCTTCCCAGTAACTTTAACTGGCTCTTTAAAGATCAAAGGGACCTTTTACCCTAAGATAGAGAGGAGGCTGTCCTTTAAATTGATGATCACATTATATTCCCTAAGAAATTGAGTACCAACTAGCATGCCTTAGCTCTCATTCTCCAAAACAACGTCAGGCGCAGTCAAGAGTAGTTTGTCAAACCACATGGGAAGAGCAGAATAAGCTCCTATAGCGCGGATCATAGATAGCTTAGCTGTGACATACAACTGGTGATAGTTAAGATCAGGGGCAAGTTTGAGCTTCTTGACAAGCTTCAAGGAGACAACATTAACAGGATACCCCATGTCTAAGACAGCCTTAATCTTCACTTTTTGGATGGATATTTCCACACAAGTTGTAGTATGACCAAAGGGAGGGAGGACAGCCAGAATGTCTTGGGCTACTTCTAGCTCTTTGTCTCATTTCTAAATCATGCATCTCAAGCCTGGAAACTCTTTATAGACTGTCTGGAGAGGAAGCAAGACTGAAACATTCTTGAATACAGCGTCAGCAACCTCAGCAGCTTTCTTGGATGACTCTAAAAAGCACAGGGGACCTCTTGGCTTGGGTAAGGTATGGGCAAGAGACAACCTCCCTGGCTTCAGTCAGAAGCTTGGTGGCTGTTGTAGTCTTCCCAGAACGTAACTTATAAGGGACTGCAATAGCTTGAGAAACAACAAGAACTGAATACCCGTAGGCGTCAGGATCTTCTATATCAGAATTTTCCATGTCAGAGTCATCAGAGATGTTGTGGAATAGCAGCAGAATGAGAGGAGCCTCAGTGTCAGCAGGCTCAGAGTCAGCAATAGAGGGGGGAATTGAAGGAGACTAGGAAGAATTGTCAAAAAAGAGCATCTCTGCCTCTAGGTTGACTTTTCTTTTCATGCCTGATCTTTGGGATCAGCTCTTTCAACTTGAGTATTGTTGCAGACTCAGGAATGGTGACCTATCTGTCCACAGTTATGGTAACCCTAGCGTCAAAGGGTATTCTGTGAGTTCATGGTGAGGATATGCGGGCCATGTGAAGATGAACCAGAGGTAGAGGCGGCATTATTCTCCCTCACAACTTCCCCAGAATGGGTAAGGTGCATATCCTGTAACAATGTCTTTATGCTCTTCATAGAGGAAAGCATGATTTATGAGCCTTAAAGTGAAGACACAGAAGCTGTTTAACCTTGAGGGCTTGAGCGCAAGCCATGTATGCTTCATTTGCAGTCAGCTGGTAATCATTTGTTGTCTCTTCATGTAGAATCTTTCTACAAATTTAGTTAGGGTCTCTTTTTTTTGAAAGCAATGTGCATGAAGGTTTCCTTCTTCACTTCCAAACTAAGATCACCACTAAATTTGCTGATCAGAAGCTGCTTCATATCTTTCCAGGTCTCAATGGTGGGCAGCTCTGGCACAACTACCTCTTGGCAGGTCAGGTGCAGACAGGTTAGAATGTGTTCCTTCTTACCCTCATATGAAGCTCTTTTCACGGCAGTTTAATAGATAGTTAGGAAAGCTTCAATGGTTGAGGTTTTGGGGCCAAAGACTTGCTTAAAGGTAGGCTTGAAATGTGCTTCTGGAGTCAGGCCATCATTGTTGCTATCAAGTACATTTATACGCGGGGAGAATTCTGCTTTGGATTTGATGGGGGGCTACCTGGCCCACATCTGGCAAACACTTTCCTCAAGGGCAGTCAAGGTTTAAGTAGTGTGGGTGCCATATTATTAGCTATGGTGGTCTGCCGCTGAGTGACATCTAGGTGTTGGTCTTGGGCAGTTACTACCAAGGACAGTTCATCCAGTTGAGAGGTAAGAGACGGACCCACCATAAGGCAAGAAGCAAACCTGTCATTCACTGAATCAATTAACTCTTTAATCTCCTGTACGTCTTTATCAAGCTCAGAGTGGTATTTCTTCAAATGGTCCACCTCATTAGCTAGAGCTATCAACTCTCTAGAACAGGGGATGTGTGGAGCTCCTGACAAGCCAGGGCAATAGCCATCTTTATCTGTAACCCCAGTTGGACTAACAGCAGATGCCATCATCTCATGCAAGGTAGCAACCTCTTGTTGTAATTCAGCAAGTTGAGTTATCAATGCAAGTGCCGTAACTGTGCTGTTTTAGCAGAGTTACAAGGGGGGAAATATTTAGAAACTAGATAATATTCTTATTGAGAGATAATGGTTATATAGTTGGTGTGAATCATGGGTAACAGGAACATGATAGTATTGATCACATGGTTGGATGGTGAAGGGGATGGCTTGATCCTGGTAATGAGTCAAGCGCCAAAACAAGGTATCCACTGTAGGGGATCAGCATTTGATCATGTTGTTGGATTTGGCAATTTGAGTTGACTTCCTAGTCTGGCTTCAACGTGGGTGGGTAATTGGATTGCAGATCACAAACCCGCTTACTCAGAACCTTGCTTGTGGGTCAAGCCTGCTGTTTTGACACCCCCCAACTGAAGGTTGGCCTCCTCTGGGGGTAGGTTGTCAGGGAGGTTGTCAGGAGCCCAGGCGCCATACTGGACTAGCTGTTGTTCTGTGGCGGGCAGGGTGGTTTTGCATTGTTTTTGTCTTGCTTTGCAGGGTCTCAGGCAATCATGTTGGAGTATTTTGTCTTGTTTGCGCTTAAAGTCCTTGTACAAGATAAGTGTTATTTTTGTTTACCTTATGAATAATTGCTGGACCTACTTTCTTGGATTGTAGTTTGCTTATATCAACGTTCATGACCCAAACTTTGTCCCCAACTTCATGTCTATCTTGGATGGGGACAAAAAATTTTGCAGACGCTTGTTTTTCTTTTCTGTTTAATCACAATTGGCCTCTATAACTTGAGGATCTGAGCAAGGGGGGACTTTGCTCAGAATTTCCAACTTGGGTCCTGTCAATTCTTGAATGATATTGGGCTGTGTGCTGTATACCAACTCAAAAGGACTTTTTCTGGTAAATCTGTTCACCTGGGTTTGGCACACAAGTAGTGCAGTTGATAGCTGCTTATACCAGTCTTCAGGTCTCCCGGCGGTGAGCTTGGCCAAGGCTTGCACAAGACTTGCACAAGGCTTACATTTAGCTGCTCTACACGTCTATTGGCCTATGGGTGGTATGGTGTTGTCATAGTGTGTTTGACCCCATTTTTAGCCAGGTATATGTTGGTGTCTTCAGAGGTCAATTCTTTCCCTCTGTCAGTTATCAGGAGTTCTGGCTTTCCAAACTTGCTGATTATTTCTCTTCCTATGAATTGTCACACGTCAAGCCAATGTGCGCCTTTACTGCTTGGGCTACTGGCCATTGTGTAGCAAAGTCTATAGCGGTGATGATGTATTTCTTATCATTACGTTTCCCTGGAATGGGGCCAACAATGTCTAGGGCCCACACCTTGAATGGTAGATGCAACAGATGGGTAGTACTGATTTTGGTGGGGTTTTGCTTTTTGCAAATTTATTGCATACTTCACATTAGTCTAGGACTTCTTGAACGTCACAATACAGAGTTTTCCACCAGGGCTTGTGCTTAAGGAACTTGTATAAGTTGCAACTCTTAGTGTGTCCTAGGTCTCTATGATATTGTAGGATGGTGTCTACTTGCTGGTGTGTGGGGATGTAAGGAATGGTAGTCCTGTTGGACATTTTTTGGTGCAAGGTCCCATATACGTCAGCAAATAGATGTTTGTTTTTGATAACTGTTTCCTTTGTTATGTTGGTTGTGCCAGGGGGAAAGCCCTTGTCTTTTGTCTGTAGTACCAATAGGGGCCAGTCTGGATTAAGCCCATTTTCTTCTTTTGTGGCATGGACATACAGGCGCAAGAGTGTGTTGCCATGGCAAGTTCTGGACCAGGCTTATATTGTATGATCATATTGAATCTCTCCAAGAGTTCTATCCAGCAGGCCTGACAGTGGGATAGATTTGCTTGAGTTTTGAAGTATATGAGCAACTTGTGATTGGTCAATGCCATGAATTCTTCCTGTTGTTCTAGATAACAACGCCATTTAACTAGGCAGTGTACAATGGCCAATAGTTCTTTGTTGTGGATAGGATATTGACACTTGCCATCTGTCAACTTATGTGATTCATAGGCTACGTGTAGGAAGTCATCATTATTATTTTTGATTTGTAGTACTCCCCCAATGGATTTTTCTAAGGCATCAGTTTCCATTTGGTATTCCCTGTCACGTTTGGGGTATTGCAGGATGGGAGCCGTTGTGAGTTTCTCTTTGAGGCGTCTAAAACAGAGGTCACATTGGGAGGTCCACACAAATTTGGATTTGGCACCAGTTTTGGTAGATAAGGGGGCCATCAAGACGCCACAGTCAGGTATAAAGCAGTGTACATAGGCCACCATCCCCAGGAATGTGTGGAGTTCTGACTTGTCTTTGGGTGGTGGCATCTTGCAGATGGCCTGTATCTTTTGACTGTTGGGTTTGATGCTGTCTTTTGAGATTATGTGTCCCAGGAAAGGCAGTTGCTTGCGGAAGAACTGGCACTTGGAGGGCTTGGCCAGCAGCTTGTGTTGTGCCAGGATAGCAAAGACTGCCTCTAGGTCTTTGTGGTGCTGCTCTACCAAGGGGCTATAGACAATGATGTTGCTAGGTAGACTAAGGCATGCTTCCCAATGTGCGGGGCAGACACCTCAATCATGAAGGTCACAAAGGTTGAGGGGGCGTTTGTCATACCAAAGTTGAGTACCACACACTTGTATGAGCCGTAATTAGTGTGGAAGATTGTTTTGGTAATGTCTTGCTCCTTAATACAAATCTGATTGCAGCCTGCAGTTAGGTCAAATCTTGGAGAAGACTGTGGCTCCTCCCAAGGCGTCAAAGAGATTGGCAATCAGTGGTAGTGGATAACAATTCTTGATGATAACTTTTTTTATGTCTTGGTAGTATGTGACCAGACGTAAGGTACTGTCCTTCTTGGCCACAAAGAATACAGCGGCCCCAAAGGGAGATTATGAAGGGCAGATAAGTCCTTTCTCCAATGCTTCCTTGAAGTAAGCGCGTAGGGAGTTGTCTTTGTTTGGGGTCAGCCAGTAGATAGGTTGTGCTTTGGGTACAGCTCCTTTGAGTTGAATGGAATGTTGGATGTGTTTTTCTGGGGGTAACCCGGGTAGAGCCTCCTTGAAGATTTCTGAATGGCGGGCCACAATTTTGAAATCCTGAGGCATGGAGGTATCCTGGTGATCTTTAAAGTGTATGATCTTGTACTGGCAGGAGTCCCAGTCAATTGCCTTCAGGTTTTCCTTCTTTTCCAGGGTCTCTGTAATGCACACAAAGACGTGGTTGCGTAGGAGTTGATCCACTGAGTTAGGGTAGATCTGGTGGTTGACACCTTGACGCTTGATGGTCAACACCAAGGTTGCCCAGTTTATGTGAGGATTGTTCTTTTGCAACCAATCCAAACCCAGCACTATGTTGAACTTTGGAAAGTCAATGACAGGACCTTGGATGGTGGAGTGCAGGTTATCAAGCATGACAGAGAAGGGGGCAGTTTCCCTTGTCACAGCAATGTGGTGTTCATTTGCCAAGACCATGTTTTTAATCCGCAAAGGATTAGTGGCTAGCTTGAAATTGTCCACAAAGCTGCTGTTGACTAGGGTTCAATCTGCACCCAAGTCCAGAAGTGCTGAGCCTGTGTAACTGCAAAAACAGAAAGGATAGGCCATCAGTTTATTGGGATATCTGGCAATGGTGTACAGTACTGGGTCTTCTGAGGGTACTTGGATCATTGGGCATTGGTCCACGTCCTTGGGTTGGTACTCATCATTGGGAGAGTCAGGAGTTGTGCAGGGTGAGCTTGGCTTGCTTAATTCTCTCCCTGGGCTTTTCCCTTGTCTTGATTGCCTTGTGTGGCAGTGATACGGAAATGGGTACAATTTAACTGGCCATTGTTCCCGCTTCCATGTCCATTTGAACCTGCAGGTTTATGATTGGTGTTGTTCCCATTGTTTCTAGGGGGTGGTCTAGTGGAACGCCCACCTGTGTGAGAGTCCTTGGGTCTCTCTCATTTTCCAGTTTGTGCCTTGTGAAGAGTGTTGGATGTTTGTTCTGCTTTCTCTGCCTTCCAATACAGACTCAGTAGATTGGTCACCTGGTCCAGGTTCATGTGCCTCATTACATGAAATTTAAAGGTGTTACAGTACATTAGGTGTGTTTCTGAGGTGTCAAAGTCCATGTCAGAGGGTGTGCATAGTTGGAGTTCCTTGTAGGCGCGGGTGAGTTCCTTCACGGTGCCCATCTGGGTTAAGTTCTTTACTTGACATATGATCATGAGCGCAGTTTCCTTAAGCACAAATCTTGCCAAGAAGTCTTGTTTGAAGGTATCCCAGTTCTTCTTGGTATGTTCTTTGTGCCACTTGTTGCATCAGGTGCCAACATTGTGGGTCAGTCAGATGGAGATTTCTGCAATCCAAAAATTGCTGCAGGCATTCCATCTGTGCCAGCTTGCTCTGGGCAGACTGGATCCATGATGCAGTGTTGTTGTTGTTGGCCCTGGAAAAAGGTTTCAATGCAGCGCTTTGGAGTCTTTGAGCTACGTAGGCAGCCATGGTGTTTTTTTCAGTTGGTTGCAGGATGGTGGCAGCCATCTGAAAGAACCCTTGTGCAGACATGGCGTTGAAGGCGGTTAGTGGAATGACTGTGTTCTGGTACAGGACAAAACCATCAGGTATCTTGGTACCAGGGGTGGACAGAGTCCAGTCCATCAGGAGGCCAGACATGATTCTTTCAAGGATTTGTTGGCTGCGGCAAGTACAGGCAACAGGCAGAGTTTTTCAAGATGCAGTAGGGTGGAGAATCCGCCTGTGCTACCAATGTTGTAGATGTGCTATTTTAGCAGAGTTACAAGGGGGAAAATATTTAGAGACTAAATAATATTCTTTATTGAGAGATAATGATTATATAGTTAGTATGAATCATGGGTAACAGGGACATGATAGCGTTGATCACACAGTTAGATGGTGAAGGGGGTGGCTTGATCCTGGTAATGAGTCAAGCACCAAAATGAGGTATCTACTGTAGGGGGTCAGCATTGTTCATATTGTTGGATTTGGCAATTTGAATTGACTTCTTAGTCTGGCTTCAAGTGGCCAGGTAAACAGATTGCAGGTCACAAATGTAAGAGAGGGGGCTAGACTAACAAAGTCTGGCTCCCATCCTGGTGGGACCAACCACCAGGATGCCATCCAGTGCAAGACTAGGATAGTCGCTCAAAGGGGCCTCCCAAAGGAGACTGGATATGAAAGGGGAGGGAAGTACGCATCCAAAGCCATGACCAAAGCTCCAGTAAGTAACCACAGAGAGCAATCCCAAGTGAAAGGGGCCTCTGCATTCAACTCAGGGATTTGGCTCAAGGGGGAAGGATTGTCCAAGTCAAAAGAAGGAGGTTCAGTAGTAACAGATTCTAAAGGGGGCAACAATATGTAGGATACTGGTTTGATGGGAATCTGGGTGAGATGTTCAATTACATTTACAAACAGACCAGGAATAAACTCAGAAGATTGAGTAATCAAGGAAAGTTTGCTCCAAAAGACAGGGTTTGAGGACCAGAACAATAGGGAAATAGGCACCAGCATCCACATAGCCATCTTGTACTAAGGTGACAACATGATTCCAGTGGGTGTCCTTTTGCTAAAACTTCTGGGCAGACAGACTAAGTGCACAGGTAAATTTCAGGGAATGATCCAAATTAATATTCTTGGAACAACTCCCATCAAAAAACAACAGGCAGGCAGGCAGTTGGGCCAGGGAAAGTGGGAGGCAGGGACAACAGCGGGAGTTGAGATAATTACCTTTATTATTTAATAAACTTCAAAACTACAAAAGGATTTGCAAAGTCAGGAGTTTACTCAACAATTGGAATTGATAAGCAAGGGACCTGATGGCCCATGCTTCCATTTTATGCAAAAGGGGGGGTGATAGGACGGGAGGAGATATGAAAGGGGCTATCAGAGTGCAATCTAAAGGGGAGCCTATTAAAGAGTACTGGTCAGTCTTATCCTGGTTTGAGACCAAGAAAAATAGGGGCCACAGGCCTGGATGTAAAACTCAGCCCCTCAATTGGCTAGGAGCCTTCCAAGGACTCAGGGTGCACATTTCCCCCTAATGCCTTCCTCTGACTTCTCCATTAAAGAGCTACAGAACCTAATTATTTTGGGCCAAGGGATTTCCAGACTGGGAGAATTGGCAGCCTGGGACGCCACTGATTGCAGGATTTGATACCCAATTTCTCTGGGCCGCAGGTTAGGCTTTTCTGGATTCATGTGGCCCGCATTTTTCCGTTGGCCTGCTAGTTGTTTCAGGACCAGCCAACACCAGGACAACAAACAATCTAGCTGAATTAATGTCTTCTCCACAGTTGAAGGGGACTCCAAAGGAGAAATGGGAACTTCAGCCAGAAAAGCCAACACAAAGCGTTCATCCACTGTGTGGGCCAAGTCTTCCAGGTTTTGGAGGGGTTTTGCCTGCACACGGGCCACTTTTTTTGATGGTCTGGGAAATACATCCCAATCCAGGGTAAAATGAGGGCCACAGAAATTTACAACAAACCTGCTTACTTGGAACCTTGCTGGTGGGTCAAGCCTACTGTTTTGGCACAAGCACTTGAGAGTCTGGCTGAGGGGCTTTGGTAGGGCAATCATGACTGCAAGTGGATGCTCTTAACTCTCAAATGGCGTCCCATAGTCTTTGCTCTCTATCTGCCAAATCCTCAGCTGGAGGAGAAAGTGGGGAATCTGGCTTGGGTTTAGACAGTTTATTCACTTGAGTCTGGAGTTTGGCACTGGTAGCAGCGGTAGCAGCCCTTTCTTGATTGAATTATTTGCCAAGTTTGTGGAGGTCTTTTGCAGCAAGGGCTGCTACTTGCTGCAATTAGTCAAAGGAGTAAGCACTGAACTTGTTGAGCTGCTGCACAAGTCATTTAGAACTGGTAAGATAGCATTCAGATTGGAATCTAATTGGGTGCGCCAGGGCTGTTCCAATTGATGAAACTCATGTAGACGCTCTCTAATGTACTCAGGGATAGACTGGCACATTTGACTAATGGAATTGACCAAGAAGGTTTGGGAAGTGACAGAGTCCCACTGATTGTCTGATACTAGGGAAAACAAGGAGTGGATCCACTTCTGGTAGGCTGCAAACTGATCCAAGTGATGAGTGATGGTGGCTTGTAGAGATAAAATCTCCTGAATGTGGAGCCCCAACACCATCTGGTGGTGGGCTAAGTCAGGTTGTACAAAAGATTAAAATAAGTGGTCAGTAGAGCCAGCCAATGAGAGGATATTCTGTGGAAATTGTGGAGCTACAATCAATTTATAGTATTCTGCTTGTCTGAACTGAAGCTGGAGGCAAGGGATGGCCCCATCATGGGCTAACCCAAGGGCTACTGCCATGACTTGCTCCAAGTCAGGGGTACCCAAAGGGTAGGCCACTAGGCAGAGACCGTTTCCAATGTTCAGCACAGTAGGGACAATAGGCAGGCCGGCAATATCTTCCTCAATAGAAGGACTGTTAATTTCAGACAACGTTGGCTCTTGTATGGGAGGAGACAAAGGTCCTGAAAATGTGTTGCAAAAGGGATAACCAAGAGGATTACAGCCCTGTAGTGAGAACCTTTTTTGTCATGATCTGAGGCACAGCACAGAGTCACAACAGGAAATTCTAACCTTAGTATTGGATTTGTACTAAGTCTTGGTTATAATAGCAGGGAAGGCTATGTGATTACCTTGTGGCCCTGAGTGAATAATATCTGCTAGACGTGGCTAGAGAGGCACCAAAGTATGTGGAGACACAAAGACAAAAATATGAATAGAACTTAAATTTTATGGGTATAGAAATTGGGATTATATAATGTGTAGCTTTACCATAAAACAGTACATGGACAGTAGGATCACTTGCCAGAAGCATAAGTGGGGCAAGTGAGTTGCGCAGAATCAGGAAACTGAACAATTGAGTTTCCTAATTTAGAGCTAGACTCATTTCAAAGGGCAAAAGCAAAAGAGAGAGATTTGTCCTTGAAATAACCCATTGAAGACAAAATCAAAACATGGTGAATGGCATAATTCACAACAATCCCAAGCCAGAATAACCAGCCTTAATCCCAGACAGAAACTGCTCTCAAGGCCTGCCACCAAAGTCTCCTATACTAAGGTCACCGGGAACAATGAGGTTACTTACACCTCCACCATATACCCAGCTGTCACTGTGCCATTCACTCTGGATCCAAGAGTTGCCATTGCATTCCCCTGCGTTTTCAACAAGTCTTATGAGCCATTAGCCACAACTGAGGAGCCATCTGCTCCTGTGATGTATTCCATCATTGACAGTGCCACCACAAGCAAGAGTGATCCCACCTTCTACACAAAGGTCTACATCCCCTGTGTTGAGCCTGATAGCCAGGATGCTGCAGTACCTGCCAAGGGCTGGCATCAGTTGACAGATAGTGAGTGTGAAGCTCTCCTAAACTGCTTGAACAGGGGAATGACAGTTTGGGATATTGCGTCCCAATTTGGTATCATGTCCAGATATATTGGCAACATCAACAAAAATTATGGCAACACCCAGAAAATTGCCAAATCTTCTAGGGCAAAAAGACAGCCCAAACTCTTGCAGCATATATATTTCAAGGCAATAAAACAGTGGGTAGCCAAGGATTGCCACCTGGACACAATTGCTGTCAAATCAATGCTGGCCATGGAGTTTGGGCTTTCTATTTCCAAAACCCTTATCTACAAAGTGATGGTCAATTTGGTCTTCTCATGGAAAGTACTGGGGGTTTCTCTGTGCAATAGGAACAGCAAGAAGACCATTGAGGATTGATGCATTATGACCGTACTACAGTCACATTGGGCTGTGGTTTCACAAAGAGATTGAATTGTGATGAATTTCATAGGTTGAAATTCAAAACAATAAGATTGGCCTTGGAGAGATTTTACAGTATAGTAATGGATTACCCAGGAATCAATTAGGCTGTACTAATTGAGGGCCGTAATGAATAATCTGAACAATTCAGATTATGAGGCTGGGTGTCTCAAACTGTCTAATTAACCATGGAGGTTAATTGATACCCAGGAATCAATTAGGATGTACTAATTGAAGGCCAAAATGAAGATCTGAATGGTTCAGATTATGAGACTAGGTGTCTCAAACCATCTAATTAACCATGGAGGTTAATTGATACCCAGGAATCAATTAGGTTGTACTAATTGAGGGCAGAAATAAATAATCTGAACAGTTCAGATTATGAGACTAGGTGTCTCAAACCAATTTATTAACTGGGAAGATTAATTGATTGATACCCTTGAATATGATTAATGGAGATTTAATCATAGGGCCAAAATATACTTGACTGTGTCAAGTAAAGACTTGTTGTCTTCAAACAGATTAATTAACTAGGAAGGTTAATTAATATATGCTTGGAATATAAATAATGAGGATTTAATTATATTGTTTAATTGCCTTGACTGTGTCAAGAAGTTTGGTTAAGGTTAGCCAAAAGTAAACCCCTTAATTGTAGTTTAAAAGCGCCGTTTTGGCAAATTAATTAGGTTAAAAGCACCGCCGCGCCGCCTAATGGATTTGCAAAGCGCCAAGGCGCCGCTATCAAATTTTTCAGGCGCTGGGCGCTGCCTGGGAAAGTTCCTGGGCGCCTCAGAGGCGCCTGGTTTGAGTTTCAAAGCGTTTTAATGGGGTTTTAAGGCAAAAAATCATTAAATGCAAAAATAACTAAATGTAGACAATGGTGTCTATGCATTCAGGATTGATCAGCTGGTTCCCAGTTGGAACAAGGATAGCTTGGATCAGGATTACGTATATTTCACAGGGTTTTGGTGCTTGAAGTCTGGAATGCTTTAAGCCAAAGTGATACATTTCCACAGAAGGAATCAGGTGATTCTGGAATTCATTAGAGCACATTCTTATAGGTTAAGAGTGTGAAGATCTTTTTGGTAAAGATATAGATTGGATGACACTGTTATGTCATAAACCATGTGATAGGAATCCAGGTGTGATTCCAGAACCAGAGGGGTTTTCAGCCAAATGTACCCCAATTGGTATATAATGAAAACATGATAATAATTAATAAAAAATGATACTTATGTGTGACAATGATCACTTTCCCCTCAATATTTTTATGTTTATGTTTTTGGCTTTTAACTGAAAGAAGACTACCATGGAATGAAAGAGATGTTCTGTAGTTAAGACTATGGGAAGCAAAAAACGTGAAAGTGATCACCAGATGGCAACAAGTTTAACACCAAGATTGCTTGCCTGGAATCCAAGCTCATCAAAGCTTACATAAAAGATTCCCTGTCAAACTGTAAAAGAGTCAGACCAGGATAATGAAGAAGCAAGCATGAGTTTCCTGGATCTGTCACATGCATTTATGCCAAGACCTATCTGGCTCTTAAGCAGACTGGGAATTTCCAGTTCTTTTATATTGATGAATTGTTGTTTTCCTCCTCACTTAGGTCTAGGCATGGGTGGGTTGAGAAGGGGTCCAAGGATGGTGTAGCACATTGTGCAGCTGTCTGTTCCCAGACCTATTACATGGTAGCGCTTCTTGGTCCTTGTGGCTTGGACCAGTATCAGATGATCAGGGGTTCCCATAATAGCAGGACATTCCTTGATTTTCTCTGAACCGTCAAAGAGTACCTTTGTATTAATTACTAGGGCACAACTAACATTATTGTGCTTGATAATGTCAGGCTCCAAAAAGTGGATCTGGTTGTTTCTTAGTTCCCACCCATAGATAAAAATAGCCATTCTTCCAGCCACTGCCTTGCAGACTTCCCAATGAGACACCTCTTCCTCCCACCATATTCTCCATTCCTTAACCCAATTAGGGAAGTCTTTGGGTGAATCAATAATAAGATTAAAGAAGGGCTCCCACAGGACACCAAAGATCTCTTCAAATCCTTGAGGTCAGTCAATTTGCAATGTCACCTGATGTGGTGGCAGCTTTTTTACAAGCACTCTGAATTCTTCCTCCACAAAGCTCTTAACTCTGAGCCAATCTGATAAATGGGTGCTCCATTTTTTATTTGCTTTCATTTTTATTTATTTTGTTTTTAATAGGTCTTGAAAATTATTATTTATATATAATAACTTGATGTTGAATTGTATTATAGACATATAAGAATTTGTACAAAAGTTAAATAAACTTAATTATACTAGATATAGAGACATATTTTTATTATAATGTACCAAATATTGTATTGACTGTAGAGCTAACAGATAAATAAATTAAATAAGATAAAATAAATTAATTTTATTTAAATAATTTTAAACCCTTTATTAGTACTTTGGCTTTTTTAAGCCACAAATTGGACCTTGTGATTCATCACCTGATCTTATTGATTTAGTGCCACTATAGCCACACAACACAAAAACCAATGATTTCTATGTACTGTAGATTCAAAACCTAAAGGTAAAAATGCAGGATTGACAAATTCTTTTGTGTAAACTCACCAACTTACTGGAATATTTTTCATCCTTTTATATAAAAAGTAAGTTGTTCTGGGATTAAATATACTCCACTAAGTTGATGAGTTCACACAAAAGAATTTGGCAATCCCGCATTTTTACCTTTAGGTTCTGAATTTACAGTATCTCTTACTAATTAGTACTTATGATACAGGTTAAGCATAGCAAATATATTTATCAAATCATATTAAAAGGGAAAGTAATTTGACTCTAAACAATCACTTGTTTAAAACATAATTGGAGCAGGCAGCTTGATGCAGATAAATAGAGCTATTGTTGTTTAACTACGTAATATATGAACCTGTACTTGACAATCAACTAAATAAACAAATTTATAAATCATATTTTACTATTACACATGTTTGCTTTATTAAACTGTCTCTTTATTATTATCAACCTAATTATATATTACTATTATAATTAAAAATTAAAAATTAAAATTAAATTGCAAGAGAATATTTTTATTAGGGGGATGCAAATTGCAAAGGGGAATGTGATTATTCCAGGGTATTATACCCCAAAATTATATTTTCTGCTAATGTGTCCAATTGTGACCACATATGTTGTGAATGCCACTATTCACACTGTTTTGATTTTGCCTTTTTGTGGTTATTTCTAAGACAAGTTGCTCTCTTTTGCTTTTGCCCTTTGAAATAGGTCTGTTTTCAAACTGGGAAATTCAATTGTTCAGTTTCCTGATTCTGCACAACTCACCTGCCCCACTAATGCTTGTGGCAAGTGATCCTACCATCCTGGTAGTGTTTTGTGGCATTTTCAACCACTATATATTACATTTATTATTCACCAATAAAAATTAAGTTATATTCACATTTTTTTGTTTCTCTAGCCATGTCTAGCAGATACTATTCACTCAAGGACACAAGGTAATCACATAGCCTTCCCTGCCATCTAACCAAGACTTAGTAAAAATCCAATCCTAAGGTTGGGATTCCCTGTTGTGTGTCTGTGCTGCGCCTCAGAACACAACAAAAATGGTGCTTGCTACAGGGGCTATAAGCCCCTTGGTTATCCCTTTTGCAACTACATTTTCAGGCCCTTTGCCTCCTCCCATACAAGAGTCAACTTTACCTGAAATCACCAGTCCTCTTATTGAGGAAGACATTGCTGACTCACCCATTGTCCCTACTGTACTGAACCTCAGGAATGGTCCCCTGCTAGTGATCTACCCCTTGGGTACCCCTGACTTAGAACAGGTCATGGTGGTAGCCCTTGGGATAGCCCATGATGGGACCATCCCTTGCCTCCAGTTACAATTCTGTCAAGAAGAATACAAGAAATTAATTTTGGCTCCACAGTTTCCACAGCATCTCCTCACTGCAGCTGGTTCTGCTGAACACCTATTGTCTTCCTTTGTACAAACTTCCTTAGCCCACCATCAAATGGTGCTAGGACTCCACATTCAGGAAATTTTGTTCTTAAAAGCAGCCGTCACCAACCACTGGGATCAATTTGCTGCATACCAACAATGAATCCACTCCCTTTTTCCTTGGTGTTCACTAACTAGCGCAATTCTGTTACTTCCCAAACCCAATTGATTAATTCTATTGAAAGAATGTGCAAGTTCATCCCTGACTATGTTAGGAGCATCTACAATAGTTTCACCAGTTAGAACAGCCCTGTGAACCCAAGGAGACTCCACCTTAAACTCCTACCTCACTAATTTCAAACATATTGTGCAACAACTCAATGTGTTTAGTACCTATTCCTTCAACCAACTGCAAAAAGTAGCAGATCACGCTGTGAGGGGTCTACGTGACCTCAATGAAGAGTTTGATCAAGAAAGGACTGCCACAGCTGCCGCTATAGCTAAACTTCAGGCTTGAGTTAATGAGTTATCTGTGCCAACCCCAAGGCTCATTCCTCTCTCCCATTGGATGATTTGATAGGCAGAGAGCAGAAACTATGGGATGCCATTTGTAAACTATGTACATCTATTTGCAGCCAAGGACATCCAGCAGTCCTGCCACACCCAGACCCTCAGGTGCTTGCATTAAGTGCCTAAGTTGCTGAGCTGCAGCAGGAGGTTGCTTCTCTGTGTAAGATTGTGGCAGATACTGCTAGGCCAGTTGAGGTTGTCAAAGGAGATGGCTGCTTCCCTGGACTGCCAGGGAACCCCCACATCCAATGTTCTAGAGAGTTGATTGCTCTAGCTAATGAAGTGGACCACCTGAAGAGGGATCACAATAGTTTTGACAGGGATGTTCAGGAAATGAGTGAGTTAATCAACTCAATCAACAACAGGTTTGCCCCCTGCCTCTTGGTTGGACCTTCCCTGACCTCCTAACTGGCTGAGTGTTCCATTGTGATAACCATGCAGGGTCAGTGTTTGGATACTACCAAACAACAGGAAAACCAGGCCAACAATGTAAGTGCTTGCACCTCTGAGACTTTAACTATGCTTGTGAGATTAGGCTGATTGACCAAAAATGATCAGGCTAATCATCACACACAGATCCTTACATTTACACGCTGTATTATCATCTGGTTATCACTTCATTAAGTGTGGTAATTATGCACTGTATAATAATAGTCTATTATAATTGATATGGCAGTTATACACCGTGTAATTTTTATTTAGTTATAATAGATGCAACAATTATATGCTTTATTATCACAGATCATCATTATATCATGTATAATGATTATACACTGTATATTACTAGTTTATTACAATTGATGTAACAATTATACAATGTATAAATGTTAGCCAATATTTTAATTATCATTGATTATATTTTGTGTAATCATGTAATCATCAATTATATATTGATCATTTCATCCTACTGGATATTTTATTAACTCAGTCCCACCCAGCCTGAAGGGTGCATATTGTCAAGGCCCAAGGACTCCCAACTCTAATCCATTTAAACTATAGTCTAAGAGAAGTCTGTTATTTATTATTCAGACCAAGAATGATCACAATGGGGAAAAGGGGAACTAGGTTCTTTTTATACCATTTGCATTGGTCTTTGAGATTCTTCCAGATTATTCCTGAAGGTCCTTGTCTCTCTATCTGGAGGATTATGCTAAAAGTTTGAAACATCAGCTGACTAATTCTAGTCATATTCTTTTGGCCAGATTTGAACTTTGCGGTTTGGCTCAGCTGGTTGTCTAAAAATACTTTGGATGGATTCTCCTTATCTGGGGCTTTTGTTTGAGCGTAAAAACATCTAAAACTGATCACTGGAAGCTGATATATAGTTGAATTTTCCCGCTTACTAATTGTTGCTTGTCTTGATTTGAAATCCAATCTTGCAACCATTTTGGGACATGCTGACAGGGTTTTTGAACTTGGCTCTTTAAGTTGCCATAACTTTTGATCTAAGGTACCTAGGGAGATCATCAAGGTAGCTTTCTGACGGCAAGAAGTATCTTTATTGATCCAAGCTTTTTAAAACGTGACTTTTTATAGCTACTATTTCATGGCAGACCATGACCTATATGATCATATCAAACAATTGATGTGCAAATGGCAAGGAAATACTGAGTTTGGATTAGTATCACACGGTGTATAATTGGATTCCTTATTGGTTTAAGTCAGCATTACATGGCGGATAATCCACAAGTTGATATTGGATCAAGTCTGCTAATATATGGCGTATAATCCTAAATTTGACCTGTTGCATTAATAAGCAGAAGGCTTGCCAGCCAGAAAAGGATCACTGATTAAGCACTGGAAATGGAATACTGGAATTCTACCTTCCAATGTAAGAGAACAGATTAGGGACCATTTCTAAGTGTCAACTAAATAAGGTGTAGTTTCCAGCGCCATAATAAACTCTTGAGATACAGCCAATCAATAATTGACAGTAGGCTAGCTCAAGAAGAGCATAGGCTATAGCTGAAGTGCCATGTACGCCTTGCTAAGGCCAGCAGCAGCACACATGCCAAGGACAGCCAATCAGGATAGACACAGCCAGCAAAGATGGACCTATTGCAAAGGTAGTTACTGAGAACTGTCTGAAAAGACAAGAACAAAGGTTGTTGTAGTATATATTGATACAGACTCCTGAAAGGATAACAACAAGTTCTTAGTTACACCTGGATAGATTGCAGCTGCTGGCTAGATTGTACTCCAGTTTCAATAAATGTAATTATCTTCAAAGTTCTATTCTATTACAGTCTGTAGTGCTATTGCATAGAATTAGGTAGAGTAAATTGGCAAGGCTAACATCTATCTGTAGCTTTGAACATACCAGCAATAACCCAAGTTGCTCAACAACGCTCAAGGAAAGTGTTTGCCAGCTGTGGGCAAGACATCCCCCTACAGAATCTGGAGGTGAGCTCTCCCCCCGCACAAATGTCCTTGATAGCAAAAATGGTGATCCTACCCCCCCCCCCCCAAAGAACACTTTAAACATACCTTTAAGCAAGTCTTTGACCCCAAAACATCCACCATTGCAGCCTTCTTGACCATCTACAAAACAGCTATGAGACAAGCCTCAGAGATCAAGAAAGAACACATTCTAACCTTCTTACACCCAACCTACCAGGAGGTGGTGGTGTCAAAGTTGCCCACCATTGAGACGTAGGAAGTCTTAAACAGCTGTTGATTAAAAAAATTGGTGATGAGCTTAGTTTGGAAGTGAAAAAGGATGCTTTTATGCACATTTCCTTCAAGCCCAAGGAGACACTGGCTGAATTTGTAAAAAGATTCTACATGGAAGGACAACAGTTTATAACAAGTAGACAGTTGACAGCCCATGAAGCATACATGGCTTGCGCTCAAGCTCTCAAATTTAATCAGCTTCAGTGCCTTCATTTTAAAGCTCACAAGTCCATGCTCTCCTTGATGAAGAGCATAAAGACGTTGCTCCAAGATATGCACTTGACCCACTCTGGAGCTGTTGTACACAAGAATCAGGCTGCATCTAACTCTGACTCCTCTTCCTGTGGCACACGCATCCTCACTATGAACTCTCCTAGGCATCAAGGTTGCCATAACTGCGGCCAGATAGGACACCACTCTCAAGTCTGTACCAATTCTTGAGTTGAAGGTGCTGACCCCAAGGAGCAGGCGGGAAAAAAACAGTCAACCTAGAGGCAGAGACACTCTTGGTTGACAATTCTTCCTAGTCTCCTCCAATTCCCCCGTCTAAAGCAGACTCAGAGCCCTCCAAAACTGAAGCGCCTCCCATTCTGCTACTGTTTCATTATATCTCTGATGACTCTGACATGGACAATGTTGTGTTTTGAGGCGCAGCACAGACACTCAATGGGAAATCCTAACCTTAGGATTAGATTTGTACTAAGTCTTGGTTAGATGACAGGGAAGGCTATGTGATTACCTTGCGGCCCTGGAAAAATAATCTCTACTAGTTGTGGCTAGAGAGAGGTGCAGAAGTACAGAAGACACAGAGAAAAAAATGTGAATAGAACATAGAGTTATTGGTGAATATGAAATGGAATATATATTGGTTAGGAATAATACAAAACACTACCAGGACAGTAGGATCACTTGCCACCAGCATGAGTGGGGAAAGTGAGTTGTGCAGGATTAAGAAACAAAACAATTGTATTTCCTGATCCAGTCATCAACTCATTTTGAGAGGCAAAAGCAAAAGCAAGAGATTTGTCTTCAAAATGGCCCACCAAAGGCAAAATCAAAACATGGTGAATAGTAGTATTCACAACATTGCCCTCCTTTAGATTGGCCTTAGGGGGGTGGTACTTGAAGAGGAACTTTGTGTGCACTCAAGCAAAAGGACGGCCACTGGAGAGGAGCTTTATAGTCTATTTGGACCCTTGCTTAAAGGTCACTTCTAAAGGGCCAATCCACAGAGAGTCCAACTTATGCATGCAACCACCTACTCTGTATTGGTAGTAAAGTACATGGTCACCAACAGCAAATTCAGGCAGTGGGGAGTGTCCAGCATTATTGGGAGAAAGCTCAAGCATCTTAGTCTTGTATGCAGAAGTTTAGGCAGTGGCCTGTATATCAATTATGCAGTTGACTAGATCCTTGATGTGGTTGTCAGGATTCATGGCCAATCAGAGGTAAGAATGGGGGCCCAAGAGCAAGGGGGTAGTAGCCTCTTGCCCATATACCATAACAAAAGGGGAGTATCCAGTGACACAATGTTTGCTAAGGCAGTATGCAAAGAGAGCGGCAGGTAAGTATAGGTCCCAGTTGGCAGCTTCAGAGTAGGTGAGCTTCCTCATGATAGAAACCAGTGTTGAATTTGCATGCTCAACTGCCCCATTGGTAGAAGGATTGTAGGGGGCAGAGAAAGACTGGTGTGATCCCAAAGCTTTGATAACATAGGTTACCAGCTTGGCATTAAAGTTAGTCCCATTATCTGAGAGCAACACTTGGGGACAGCCATGGTGGTAGAAAACATCTTGTAGCAGGAAGGCAGCATTTGTCTTAGCCGTGATGTCCTTTGTAGGGCAAGCCTCTACCCACTTGGTGAAGTGATCAACAGCAATCAGAATAAAGCAACACCCAGAACGTGAGCAGGGGAGAGGACCTACCGCGTCAATGCTGACAGTATGAAAAGCATGTTGCAGGGGAACTAATTTGAACTCATGGGCAGCAGCTTGAGGCCTCTGCAGCTGGCAGTTGTGGTAGCTAGCTATGACGTCTGGGATCAGCAGGCAAAGTTTCTCCCAGAAGTAATTCTTTTGAAGCCAGTCAAAGGTCTTGGCAATGTCTGCATAACCAGTCTCTTTATGAGCTTGTGACACCAACGAGAGGCAAAGACTGGGCCGTACATAAGGCAGATACTGGTCTTGTACCTTCTTGAAGAGCTGATTATTGTGTATCAGGGTATCTTTGGATAGCTTGGACAAAGCCAGTTTTACTTCTTCTGTCTCACTTTCCCAAGAAGAAGGGTACCCAATTATTTCATATAACTGATCAGCCTCTTCAGGATGCAAAGCAAGAATGGGCATTCTGGAGAGCCCATCAGCGTTCTGGTGTTGAATCCCAGGGCGGTGAAGCACAGTGAAGTTGTATCCTTGTAGACGTAGAGCCCATCTAGCTAGGCGCCCTTCAGGCTCCTTAAGCTGTTGTAACCACTTAAACAAAGCGTGATCAGTGACAACTGTGAGGTGGGTACCGTATATGTAGTGATAAAACTGTTTGACTGCATGCAACACGGCAAGACACTCCTTCTCTGTGACACTATAATTCTTCTCATGCTTGTTTAGCATGCAGGAAGTGTAAGCCATAGGATGGTCTACCCCCTTGGCATCTAGTTGGGCCAGAATAGCTCCAATAACAAGATTGCTAGTGTCAGTGTATAGGATGAACTCCTTATTGTAGTCAGGGTATACTAGGATGGGAGCTTCTTTGAGTTTTTGCTTAAGGGTCTCAAAGGCTTGATGCTGACTGGCTGTCCATTCAAAAGGGACATTGCATAACAGATGGACTAGAGGCTCACTAGTATAGGCAAATTCAGGGATAAACTGTCTATAGTAGCCCATCATCCCTAGAAAGACTTGTACCTCTCGCAGGTTGATGGGCGGAAGCATTTTGTCAATGGCTTCAACCTTCTTAATCATTGGGCAAATCCCTATCTGGGTTACTTCATGACCCAAGAATTCAAGGTGTTCTTTGAAGAAAGCGCACTTGAAAGGTTTTAGCTTGAGGCCAGCTTCTTGAATCTTTATGAACACCTCTTTGAGATGAGCCAGGTGATTGGTGAAGGTAGCACTGAAAACTGTTATATTGTCCAAATATACTAGGACACATGACAGCTTCAAGTTGCAGAGGATGGAGTCCATGGCCCTTTGGAAGGTAGCTGGGGCATTGCAGAGTCCCTGCGGTATGCAAGTAGGCTCAAAAAGCCCTTCAGATGTAATGAGTGCGGCTTTTTGGCAATCCTTGGGGGATAGATTAACTTGCCAGTATCCAGATGCCAGATCCATTATGGAGAAAGACTTAGACCCTCCAAGACGTCAAAGAGCATCATCAATACACGGCAAGGGGTAAAAGTCCTTCTTGGTCAAGGAGTTCAATTGGCAGTAGTCCATTGCAATACAATGACCTCCATCATTCTTCTTTAATATGAGTAGCGGGGATGCCCAAGGACTTTGGGAAGGGGCCAGCAGTCCAGCGTCCAATAGTTGTTTGAGCTCTTTTTATATCTGGGCGTCCTCCACGCAGCTGCGGCAATATGGTTTAGCACAGAAGGGAGGAGTGTTTTCAGTGTCAATCTGATAGATAACGCCTTTGGCTATCCCATAGTTGGTACTGTCCTTTGAAAAGATGTCAGAAAATTGGTCTAGTAAGTCTAGCACCTCTTTCTGTTGAACTGGGGACAGCTGTGGGAAGTCTTGCGCAGTAAACAAGGATAGGACTTGGGGCTCATCCTCAGGTAGGTTAAAATCTTGGAATGTGCCAAAGGAATAAAGAGACAGGACATCAGGAGCGCTCAACAACTTGCCATATCTGACAACCTGCCCCCTAGACATGTTAATGGGGAGTGCAGTCAGGTTGGCTACCAACAATTGAACAGGGTCCTTATGGGAGACATCTAGGATCCCAGGGCAGAGATAAGGTTTGTTGCGTCCTAACAAGGGGGAGAGTACAACTCCAAGAAGGTTTGTTCAGGTAGTTCATATGATATCTGGGAGTCTAGGATGGCCTGGGAGCCAGGTGGGATAGTGACAGCAGACGTGGCTAGGAGAGGGATCCCTCCAGACGCAGGATAAGCCATGGGTGGACATTTCATGTTTGAGGAGTAGGTGCAATATTTGAGGTTGAAAACCCCAGTGGGATATTCCAAAGCACATGTCATGAGCCGTTTCCTGGGAACTTTAACCAGCTCTTCAAAGATCAGAGGGACTTCATACCCCAGAATAGAGAGCTAACCATCTTTTAAGTTGATTATCCCATTATATTCCCTAAGGAACTGGGTGCCAACTAAGAGATTGTAACTCTTGTTTTCCAAGACAACTGTAGGTGCAGCTAGGAGAAGCTTTCCAAACCGCATGGGTAGGGCAAAGTATGCCCCTATAGTGCGGGTCATAGACAGTCCAGCTGTGCCATATGACTGGTGATAATTAAGGTCAGGGGCAAGTTTGAGCTTCTTCACAAGCTTGGAGGAGACAACATTGACTGGCAAGCCAGTGTCTAGAACAGCCTTGATCTTCACTTTTTGAATGGATATCTCTACTCAAGTGGTAGTGCAACCAAAGGGTGAAAGTAAATCCAAGATATCTTGAGCCTCTGCTAGTTCCCTATTCCACTTCTCAATCATGAATCTTTTTCCTGGGAACTCCTTATAAACAGTTTAGAGAGAGAGCAAAACAGATACATTCTTGAAGACAGCGCCAGCAACCTTGGCAGCTTCTTCTGACAACTCCACTAGCATGAGGGACCTCTTAGCCTGAGTGAGGTAAGGGCAAGAGACAACTTCTTTGGCTTCAGGCAAAGGCTTAGTAGTAGTCATATTCTTTCATGATTGCAACTTATAGGGGACTGTAATGGTTTCAGGAACAGCCAGGACAGAGTACCCATATGCGTTGGTGTTGTCAGTATCAGAGTCATCCAGGTCAGAGTCCTCAGAGATATTGTGGAACAATAGGAGGATAGGAGGAGCCTCATTCTCAGCAGGCTTGGAGCCAGATATAGAGGGAGGGATTGAAAGAGACTGGGAAGAATTGTCAACCAAGACCGTCTCTGCCTCTAGGTTGACTGTTCTTTTCTTGCCTGCTCTTTTGGGTCAGCTCCTTCAACCCAAGGGTTGGTGCAGACTTGAGAATGATGACCTATCTGACCAAATTTGTGATAACCTTGGCGTCAAGGAGGATTTTGCAAGTTCATGGTAAGAATTCAAGGACCACAGGAAGACAAACCAGAGTTAGAAGTAGCTTGACCTTCCTTAACAACTGCTCCAGAATAGGTAAGGTGCATATCCTGCAAAGGTGTCTTTATGCTCTTCATGGAGGAAAGCATAGCCTTATGGGCTTTGAAGTGAAGGCACAGAAGCTGGTTAATTTTGAGGGCTTGAGCGCAAGCCATGTAAGCTTCATGGGCTGTCAATTGTCTGCTTGTTATCAGTTGCTGTCCTTCCATGTAGAATTAGTCTTCAAACTCAGCTAGTGTCTCTTTAGGCTTAAAAGCAATATGTATGAAGGTGTCCTTCTTTACTTCCAGGCTAAGATCACTGTTGTGAATACCGCTATTCACCATGTTTCAATTTTGCCTTCAGTGGGCCATTTTGAAGACAAATCTCTTGCTTTTGCTTTTGCCTCTCAAAATGAGTTGATGACTGAATTAGGGAATACAATTGTTTGGTTTCTTGATCTTGCGCAAATCACTTGCCCCACTCATGCTGGTGGCAAGTGATCCTACCGTCCTGGTAGTGTTTTGTGGTATTCCTAACCACTATATATTCCATTTTGTATTCACCAATAAAATCTAAGTTCTATTCACATTTTTTTATTTGTGTCTTCTGTACTTCCACGCCTCTCTCTAGCCACAATTAGTAGAGATTATTCTTCCAGGGCGCAAGGTAAACGCATAGCCTTCCCTATCATTTAACCAAGACTTAGTACAAATCCAATCCTAAGGTTAGTATTTCCCATTTTGTGTCTATGCCGCGCCTCAAAACCCAAAAATCACCACAAAACTTGTCAATCAGAAGCTGCTTCATATCTTCCCACATCTCAGTGATGGGTAGTTCAGGCAACACCACCTCCTGGCAAGTTGGGTGTAGACAGGTCAGAATATGTTCCTTCTTAACCTTGTCTGATGCTTATCTCATGGCAGTTTCATAGATAGTTAGGAAAGCTGCAATGGTCAAGGTTCTGGGATCAAAGTTTTGCTTAAAGGTAGGCTTAAAATGTGCTTCTGGAGTTGGACCACCATTGTTGCTATTGAGTACGTTTATACGCAGGGAGAACTCTGCTTTGGATTCAGAGGGGGCTGTCTAGCCCACAGCTGACAAACACTCTCTTCAAGGGTAGTCAGGGTCTCAACAGCGTGGGCACCCGTATTGATAGCTTGAGTGGTCTTTTGTGCAGTAGCATCTAAGCGTTGACCTTGGGTGGTCACTATTGTGGAGAGCTCAGCCAGTCAAGAAGTAAGGGATGGCCCCACTGAAAGACAAGGGGCAAACCTGTTGTTCACAGAGTTAATCACGTCATTCATCTCTTGTACGTCTCTATCTAGTTCAGTATGGTCCTGCTTCAATTGATCCACTTTGTTAGCTAGGGAAATTAGTTCCCTAGCACATTGGATCCAAGGGGCTCCTGGTAAGCCAGGGAAGCAGCCATCTTCCTTGACAACCCCAACTGGACTAGTAGCAGTTGTCATCATTTCATGTAGGGCGGCAAGTTCTTGCTGTAGCTCTGCAACTTGAGCAGTCAACTCAAGCATCTGGGGGTCAGGTTGAGGAGCCTCAGTAAGACGTCCTTGACTGCAAGTAGTTATACGTAGCTCTCAAATAGCATCCCATATTTTCTGCTCTCTATCCACCAAGTCATCAGAAGGGGGAGAGGGCAGAACATCTGGCTTGGGCGTAGATAATGCATTCACTTGACTCTGGAGTTTGGCTATAACAGTGGCAGTGGCAGCTCTCTCTTGCTCAAATGCTGTACTGAGTTCATTAAGGCCGCTAGCAGCAAAGTCTGCTACTTGCTGTAGTTGCTCAAAAAAATATGTGCTGAATGCATTGAGCTTCTGCACAAGTTGCTTGAAGTTGGAGAGATAAGTGTTCAAGGTGGAATCTAATTGAGTTTGCCAGGGTTGTTCTAGCTGGTGAAACTTGTGTAGACGCTCTTTCACGTACTCAGGGATGGACTGGCGCATATGTTCAACAGAGTTAATCAAACAAGTCTGGGAGTTAACAGAGTTGCGCTGATTGTTGAATACCAAGGAAAACAGGGGATGAATCCACTGTTGGTAGGTAGCAAACTGATCCCAGTGATGAGTAACCGCTGCTTGTAGAGACAAGATTTCTTAGACGTGGAGCCCCAACACCATTTTATGGTGGGCCAAGGTAGGCTGCACAAAGGACAATAGTAAGTGCTCAGCAGAGCCAGCCGCTGAGAGGAGATGCTGTGGAATTTAAGGAGCCACAATCAATTTTTAGTATTCCACTTGACTGAACTGCAGCTGAAGGCAAGGGATGGCTCCTTCACAGGCTATCCCAAGGGCTACCAACATGAATTGTTCCAAGTCAGGGGTACCCATAGGGTAAGCAACTAGGCAGGGACCATTCCCAAGGTTCAGTATAGTGGGGGTAATAATTGGGTTGGCAATATCTTCCTCAATAGGAGGGCTAGTAATTTCAGGTGAAGTTGGCTCTTGTATAGGCGGATGCAAAGGACCTGAAAATGTGGATGCAAAAGGGATAACTGAGGGGCTTACAGCCCCTGTAGTGAGCACCATTTTTGTTGCGTTCTGAGGCGCAACACAGACACACAACAGGAAATCATAACCTTATGATTGGATCTGTACTAAGTCTTGGTTAGATGACAGATAAGGCTATGTGATTACCTTGCGGCCCTGGAAGAATAATCTCTACTAGTTGTGGCTAGAGAGAGGCGCAGAAGTACTTGGAGACACAAAGACAAAAATGTGAATAGAACTTAGATTTTATTGGTGAATACAAAATGGAATATATAGTGGTTAGGAATACCACAAAACACTACCAGGATGTTAGGATCACTTGCCACCAGCATGAGTGGGGCAAGTGATTTGCGCAAGATCAAGAAACCAAACAATTGTATTTCCTGATCCAATCATCAACTCATTTTGAGAGGCAAAAGCAAAAGCAAGATATTTGTCTTCAAAATGGCCCATCAAAGGCAAAATTGATACATGGTGAATAACGGTATTCATGACAGACAACTCAGAAATTGATGATTCCAATGCCTATGGATATTCAGTTCTTGCTGTCCTTGAAACTATTGTGGTCCCTTATAAGTTATGTTCTGGGAAGACTACAACAGCTGCCAAGCCACTATCTGAAGCCAAAGAGATTGTTTCTTGCCCTTACCTCACTCAATCCAAGAGGTCCCTGTGTTTTTAGAGTTTTCTAAATAAGCTGCTGAGTTTGCTGACAATTTTCAAGAATGTTTCAGTCTTGCTCCCTCTCCAGAATGTCTACAAGGAGTTTCCAGGCTTGAGATGCATGATTGAGAAGTGGGACAAGGAGCTAGCTGAAGCCCAAGATATCCTGGCCGTCCTCCTGCCCTTTGGTTGTACTACTACTTGTGTAGAGATATCCATCCAAAAGATGAAGATTAAGGCCGTCTTGAACACAGGATCTCCTGTTAATATTGTCTCCTCAAAGCTTTTCAAGAAGCTTAAACCCACCCCTGACCTCAATTACCATCAGTCTTATGGTACAGCTGGGTTATCCATGACTCATGCTATAGGAGCTTATTCTGCTCTTCCCATGTGGTTTGGCAAGCTACTATTGACTGTGCCTGCTGTTGTCTTGGAGAATGAGAGCTATGATCTTCTAGTTGGTACCCAATTTCTTAGGGAATACAATGGGATCATCAATTTAAAAGACGGCTATCTCTCCCTTTTAGGGTATGAAGTCCCTCTAATCTTCAAGAAGCCTGTCAAGGTTCTTGGGAAGTGCCTCAAGATGTGTGCCTTGGAGTACCCCACTGGTGTCTTCACACTAAAGTACAGTACCCACTCATCCAATATGAAGTGTCTTCCTATGGCTTGTCCTGCATCTGAAGGGATTCCTCTCCTGCCACTACTACTGTGACTATACCCCCTGGCTCTCCAGCCATCTTGGACTCTCAGATATCATACAAGTTGTCTGAGCGCACATTTCTAGAGCTTTACTCTCCTCCCTCACTAGGTCGCAACAAACCCTACCTCTGCCCAGGGATCTTGGATGTCTCTCACAAAAATCCTGTCCAGCTGTTGGTAGCCAACTTAACTGCTCTCCCCATAAATTTTTCTAGAGGTCAGGTTGTTGGCTATTACAAGTTTCTGAATACTCCTGATGTGCTATTCCTACATCCCTTTGAAACCTTTCAGTATTTTAACTTACCTGATAATGAGCCACAGGTCTTATCTCTGTTCACCATTCAGGACTTCCTGCAACTATCCCCTGTCCAGCAGAAAGAGGTGATTGACTTGCTAGATCAGTTTTCAAATATCTTTACTAAAGATAGCACTGACTATGGTATAGCTAAAGAAGTCATTAATCAAATTAATACTGGTGATGCTCCCCCCTTTTGAGCCAAACCTTATTGCTGTAGTTGCATAGAGGACGCTCAGGTGTCTAAAGAACTCAAACAACTTTTAGACGCTGGGCTACTGGCTCCTTCCCAAAGTCCATGGGCCTCCCCCTGCTCATACTGATAAAGAAGGATGGAGGTCATCATATTTTAATGGACTACTGCCAATTGAACTCCTTGACAAAGAAGGACTTTTACCCCTTGCCGCGTATTGATGATGCTCTCTGCTGCCTTGGGGGCTCTAAGCTCTTTTCTGACATGGATCTAGCTTCTGGATACTGGCAAGTTAACCCTTCTCCCAAGGATAGATAGAAGGCCGCGCTCATTACTTCTGAATGACTGTTTGAGCCTATGCAAATGCTACAAGGGCTCTTCAATGCCCCAGCTACTTTCCAATGAGCCATGGACTCCATCCTCTGTGACCTGAAGCTCTAATGTGTCTTAGTATACTTGGATGATATAACAGTCTTCAGCGCTACCTTTACAGATCACCTGGCTCACCTCAAAGAAGTATTTAAGAATATTCAAGAGGCTGTCCTTAAATTAAAACCATCTAAGTGTGCTTTCTTTAAAAAACACCTTGAGTTCTTGGGCCATGAGGTAACTCAGACAGGGATTTGCCCAATGACTAAGAAGGTTGAAGCCATTGACAAAATGCTTCCGCCCACCAACCTGCAAGAAGTAAAAGTCTTTCTGGGCATGATGGGTTACTACAGAAAATTAATCCCTGACTCTTTCAATACTAGTGAGCCTCTGGTTCAACTGTTACGCAATGTCCCCTTCAAATGGACTGCTAGTCAACAACAGGACTGTGAGACTCTTAAACAAAAACTCAAAGAGGCTCCCATATTGGTGTATCTGGACTACAATGAGGAATTCATTCTCTACACAGACGCTAGTAACCTAGCTATTGGGGCTATCCTGACTCAACTAGATGATGAAGGGGTGGATCACCATGTAGCATATAGTTCTTGTGTCCTTAAAAACATAGGAAAAACTATAGTGTCACAGAGAAAGAATTCCTTGCTGTACTGCATGCGGCCAAACTATTCTGCCATATGTTTATGGCACTCATTTCACTGTGGTCACTGACCATGCATTGATCAAGTTCTTTAGCAGCTCAAAAAACCAGAAGGACAGCTATCTATATGGGCCCTTCACTTGCAGGGCACAACTTCACGGTACTCCATTGTCCTGGAATACAACACCAAAATGCTGATGGCTTATCCAGAATGCCTATCCTTGCTTTACACCCTGCTGAAGCCAATTGATTGTAAAAGCTAATTGGGTATCCCTCTTCCTGGGGGGGAACTGAAGAGCTTTGGTCTTCCCTGTCTAAGATATCTGAGAATACTCTCATTTGGGATAATCAACTCTTCAAAAAGATGCATGATCAGTACCTGCCCTATGTACATCCTAGTCTCTGCCTCTTGGTAGTACTCCAAGCTCATAAGGAGACTGGACATGAAGGTATTGCCAAGACTTATGACTGTAACTAGAAGAGTTACTTCTGGGAGAACCTTTTTCTGCTGATCCCAGATGTTATCACCAGTTGTCATGACTGTCAACTCCACTAACCTTGAGCTGCCTCTCAAGAGTTCAAATTAGTCTCTCTACAGCATGCCTTTCACAAGGTCAGCATCAATGCTGTAGGACCTCTACCTTGCTCTTGCTCCGGCTGTTGCTTCATCCTGATTGCAGTTAATCATTTTAGTAAATGGGTAGAAGCTTGCCCCACCAAGGATATCACTTCTAAGAAAACCGTGGATTTCCTTTTGCAAGATGTATTCTACTGCTATGGATGCCCTCAAGTGCTTTTGTCAGCAATGGATCTAACTTCAATGCCAGGATGATTACTTCTGTTGTTGAAGCTCTTGGGTCTCATCTGTCCTTCTCTGCTCTCTATAATCCTTCTACCAATGAGGCTATTGAGCGTGCTAATTTGACCTTGGTTTCCATCATGAGGAAGCTCACTTATTACAATGCTGCCAATTAGGATCTATACTTACCTACTGCTCTATTTGCCTATTTCCTCATTAAACATCAGGACACTGGTTATTCCCCCTTTGCAATGCTGTATGGGCGCAAGGCTGCCACTCTGTCTCTCTTGGGGCCTCCTACTCTCTTCAGATAAGGCCGTGGACCCTGACTCCCACATCAAAGACTTAGTCAACTGCATTATTGTTTATAAGCTACTGAGTATACTTCTATGTATAAGACCAAGATGCTTGAGCTCTCTCCTGATAATTCTGGATACTTTCCCTTGCCTGAGTTCAACATTGGGGATCATGTTCTCTACTACCAGCATAGAGTAGGAGGAAGCGCTCACAAGCTAGATATGTTGAGGGTTGGGCCTTTGGAAGTCAACTTCAAACAAAGATCAATAGTACACTGTTAAACTCCTCTCTAGTGGTCATCCTTTTGCCCAGGTGCATTCCAAGTTCCTCCACACGTACTACCCCTTAAGGTCAATCTAGAAGGGGGTCATGTTGTGAATGCTGCTATTCACACTGTTTTGATTTTGCCTTTGTGTGGTTATTTCAAAGATGAATCACTCTCTTTTGCTTTTGCCCTTTGAAATGAGTCTGTTTCCAAACTGGGAAATTTAATTGTTCAGTTTCCTGATTCTGTGCAACTCACTTGCCCTACTCATGGTTGTGGCAAGTGATCCTACTGTCCATGTACTGTTTTGTGGTAAAGCTACACAGTATATATTCCCAATCTTTATACACAATAAAATTTAAGTTCTGTTCACATTTTTGTCTTTGTGTCTCCACGTACTTTGGCGCCTCTCTAGCCACGTCTAGCAGATATTCTTCACTAAGGGCAACAAGGTAATCATATAGCATTTCCTGCCATCTAACCAAGACTTAGTATGAATCTAATCCTAAGGTTAGAATTTCCTGTTGTGTGTCTGTGCTGCGCCTCAGAACACAACAACATACTCTTCTGTATGTGGTAGACAACTCAGGCGCCAATTGCTAGAGGGGTGGCGCTCAGCACCCCAGTGGTGGCTGAGTGTCTTATAAAATGTAGTTATGAAAGTTAATTGATTAGGTTTTGGTTCTCAGGAGGTATTGTGTATCCATATAACAAGGCTAAAGTAAAACATCCATATAAGACATTATCTACTGTTTGGTAGCCCTGTGGCGTCTTCTGTTTATCCAGTGTAAGCCAACAGATATCTATTTGAAGGGGGACGTCCTCCAGCTTCTTCATGTTGGCCTTCATAATGCAGTGTAGTACTACCCTGAGGTGAACAGCAAGATGCAGTTGCTTTGAAGTATAGCTTTCTGCAAATAAGCATAACTTTTTGTATATAATGACTAATCTATTTGTATAGGATGTATTTGAAAATTTGATTAAAGGGGATTTGAGAATTTTGGAGGGATTGGCCACCCACGCCTCTACAAAAAAATATGAATTAAGGTTTCATCTTATTGGCTAATAATGCATCACCTATTTGATTTGATATTTATTTGATTAATTTATTGAAAATTGTTACTCTGATGTTTTCTTGTAGAACTTAAAATGAACTTTTTTTCAGGTTTATTTCATATGAGTTCATAGTTGAAAATTGAAAGTGTTCAAGATGTTCAAAGATATATTTGTCAAAATTCATGTTGACATTTATTTGAATTTCCATCATTCCTTTGAAATTGATACTTGCACCTACTTCATAGGCTTCTCTGACCCAAGTTGAACTTCATTCTGGCTCTTTGAATTCCCTATTCATTGCTTCTTTTTTGCATATTGATTGATGTTATTTTGAATTATTTTATTAATTTCATTTTTATTTATTTGTTTACAAGGGCTACCAGTGATTGGTAACCCCTTTAAAACCAACTGGGTGTGAAGGTCGCCACCTCAACAACCTCAGCCCCATTTCAGGTTATAAATAAAGTAAATTTAAGTAAAACATAAATAAACTTACTAATTGTTTCCCCTGTGGCCCCCTCAGCCATGGGTTCCCCTTCTGCAAGTTTCATGAGTGTTTGCTGCTCTTCATTTGATTTCCTGGGCTTGATTTTCCTTATTTTATATGCTACTTGTACTTCCTCTTGATTTTCATTTGTTAAATTTCCATTGTTTATTGTAGCGCTTCTGCTTCTTGATTGTGCTTCATTTTCATCTGTTTCCATTTAATCATTTTCCTCTTCATTTGTGTTAATTTCCTTTGAAAATTCAGTTCCTTCAATCATTTTGAATTTTTGAGTATTCTTTCAGTTGTTTTTTTGCAAACTCCCAAGAGTTGTAACTTTCATTGTTGAAATTCAAAAGTTTGATTATTTCCTTTTGTAGAATTAAAACTATTTCCTTGTGTTCTTCTTTGACTATTTTTCCCAGGCTATTTTTTGCGGTTTCATTTTGCTTTATAATAACAGGATTCTCCTTCTTAAACTGGGTACTAGCATTTTCAGGATTATCTTCACCACTTTTTCTATTCAAGCCTTGACATTTTACATCAATTTTACTATTTAACAACTTCACCTTTCATTCCCTTGCCCTAACAGTCAATTCTATCTATTTTAATGGTTAAATTTTCTTTCTAAAGTTACCTTTAAATCCTGGACAATTCTCAAACCTGGGACCAAATGTTAACTTTAGTTTAAACAGATCCAAACCTGCTTACCTTTTGCTTTTTGCTTTGGTTTACGCCAGCAGTTTGGATCTTGTTTTTCTGTCCTCTTGCTTGCTCTCTTGCCCAATATTAAGTTTACTAAGCAGCCGCTGTTCCCTTGCTGTCTCCTTTACCTTTGTTGTCAGGGCCTGGAATGCCCTGGATAATCATCTGGCCTTCCTAGAGGCAAAAAACCCACATCTTGGGAACCCTTACCAAGTATCTCCTAGAGCAAGAAAACCACCTTTCAACTAAAAAATGGCCCATAATTTGAGAGTCACACAAGCCTCAAATCCCTGGCTTTGATTCTATTATCAAATTTGGGCCTCTCAACTATCAGAAAATAGTACATTGATAGTGAAATTGTTTGATTGTGCAATCAGGCACTCAATTGCTTGTGGGTTCTATAAATAACTGTGGTGCCTTGGCATGCTGCAGTTCAAGAAAGGTTCATGTTATACCAACCAATGAGCACCCACCTCCTGGTCCAAGTATGCAAATTCCAGTGAAATTTGTAAGTTCAACTAAAATTGATGCCATCAGTTCTCTGGTGGCACAAAAGGCCACAAAATTACCAGTAAGTATAAATAGTGAGGAGGAGAAGCCCTCCTCACTGTTGACATCTTAAAATAAACAACTTTATGCTCAGGAATTATTATTTTCTTGCAATAACTATCTACTTTTGCACCAATTTAACTATTATGTTTGCATTTATTTGTAACTCCACTACACTTACAACCTTATGTATCTGCTCCCTCCTGGCCACCAAGAGTGATCATTTTGCCCTTCATGCTGGAGATTCCTCCTACTCCTCCCCTGCCAACTGTACCTTCTTCCCAGGACTTCAGTAAGTTGGGGTTTGTCTATATCACAGTATTAGGGCTGGCCAATCAGGTTGTGCCCCATACTGAGAGTTGGTGTTCCCTAGCTACTTCAGCCAACTATCTGGTCAGAATTGCACCCATTGTGTACTTAGTCTTCCAGGCTTGGCCTGCCTCCCCTGTGGGAGTTCAGCCGGACTCTGGTATGGGCCGTGACAGTATGTCAACCATATCAAAACTAGTAACCCTGAGCATCTATTCTTCTTTAATTATAGGGGCATCTTGTATGCTTTTATTTTTGATCTCAGCTTACTACCTAAGAAAGTATATAACCAAGAAACAAGAAACAAACAAAATCTAAGAAGAACTTGTTGCCAAGCCATCCCAGGTCCAAACTGTGACCATCTCTACCTTGAACCAAAATACTGCTGCCCCTACAACCTTTCCTGACCTGCCAAAAATTTCTTGGCTGGTTTCAGAAAAGTAATGGTAATGATCAATGCTCTGTTCTGTGCCCACCCAAGAGCTTCAGAGACAACGCTCAGAAGGCTATGATGGTGGCCGCCCAACTGAAGGATGACGCCAGAGAAACTTTATTGACCAGCCTAGAGGAAGACCCATACCTCATACTCTCCTACAAACAATTCCTGGAGAAAAAAAACTCTGCAACCGACCCTGCTGGGGTCAAGATCCAAGCCTACATGAGACTCCTCTGCCTGATCCAAGGAAGGGACAACCTGGAGACCTACATACAACAATTCCTACGCCTGGCAGAGGCAGCCAAGATTTCTGACAACACATCAGGTCTGCATTTCAGAAACAGTCTGAACCCACACCATGCCAGCCTAATGAGACACCACCAATGCAACCTCCCATAAAGACAAACTCCTGGCTATTGCCCAAGGTATGGACTTCAGCCAATTACAAGGATACCACACTGATCAACCTCAGAACAACCAAACCCCTGGTGCAAGTAGGCCCTGTTTGAACATTACCCCTGAATAGTACTAACCCCAGGTCAGAAGTGGGCTATGCTTCTATTGCCACCAGAGTGGCCACTTATCAAAGGATTGCACTAGCTGCTCCAACAGAACCCAAGGAACCACTATTTCAGCAATAAACAACGCTTCCCAGTCTTATCCTATCATTGACGCTACTTTATGTTACCATGACCATGAAGTGAACACTGTAGCGCTCCTAGACAGTGGGGCAATCCTCAACTACATGGAACATAGTCTAGCTGAGAAACTGGGTGTATCAATCCATGGAAGCTCCCAACTGGTAACCTTGGGTAACAAGAAAAAAGACCTATTGCACAAATGCAAAAAGTCTGTCTCCCTGAAGCTAAATGAGAAACTCCTGCCCACCAGATTCCATGTCATAGAGAAGCTTCCTAACCCTGTAGTGATAGGTTTTGAATGGTGGGTTGACCACCAACTGAACTTGGACTATAAGAACCATCAGGTGACTGTCACTCATTAGAGCCAAACCTTAGAGGTCCCCTGCTTGAATCCTCAGCATACCCCTGAGCTAAACAACATCACCATGGACTCCTGAAAAGCTGAGATCCCAAAATTTTTAAAGCCTTGGGAGTCTGTCTTCTAAGAAGAAGCCACTGCCTTGCCTAAACACAGCCAGTTTGACCATGCTATTGACCTCCTCCCCAAAACTCAACCTAAGCATGGGCTTTCTACAGTTGTAACATAAAGTAACAAGTCTCCTTAAGAGAGTACTTGGACAAGATGTTGATGAAGGGATATATACACATCTCTAAATCTCCTTGTTCATCCCCCTTGCTGTTTGTTAAAAAGAAGGGCGGTGATCTATGTCCTTGTGTCAATTACCAGGACCTAAACAGCATCACTGTGAAAAAAAGATACCCTGTATCTAATGCTGAAGACCTCTCAGTCCAGATTTCAGGATCCATTGTCTTCTCAAAGGTTGATTTAAGGGATGCATTTAACCAGATCTGGATCAGGCCTGGCGACAAATGAAAGACTGCTTTCAAGACTAGAAAAAGTCTCTAAAAATACTTGGTTATGCTGTTTGGGTTGTGCAACACGCCCAGCACCTTTCAAACTATGGTGGATGTGGTCTTGGCAGGACTCAAGAATCAGTGTTGTGTAGCCTACTTAGATGACATCCTCATCTATAGTTGCATCCCTGAAGAAATTTTGAACACCTTTAAACTGTCCTACAACGCTTCAAGGAACACAGACTATTTGTTAAACTCCATAAATGTGAGTTCTTCCAAGAAGAAGTAGAGTTCTTGGGATACAATGTATTGAAAGGAGGATTTTCTATGAAACCCGGCAAAATAGAGGCCATGATGTCATGGCCTGAACCTAAGAACTGCAAGGAGGTCAGAAGTTTCCTGGGCTTGGCAAACTTCTGCCAATAATTTGTCCAAAATTTTTCTTCAATCTGCTTGCCCTTGAGCCGCCTTACCTTTGAGAAACACCCCTTTGTGTTGCTGAAGAACGCCTTTGTTTCCACTCCTGTCTTGACAATGTCAGTTTACAATAATTCCTTCATTGTGGAACAGACGCCTCTGACTTTGCATTGGGGTATTGCTTCAGGAGGGACATGATAGTAAGCTGCACCCTGTAGCTTACTACTTGAGAAAGTTCACTCCATCTGAGTTGAGCTACCCCATCTACAATAAAGAGATTCTTGCTATCATCCAGTCCTTGAAACATTGGAGAAGATACTTGTGTGATGCCAACCACCCAGTGAGAATCATGACTGATCACAAGAACCTGACATACTTCTTCAAACTACAGCAACTGAATCAGCGCCAAGCTAGATGGGCCCTATTCATGGCAGATTATGAATTATCAATCAGCTACAAAACTGGCAAGATCATCATTGTACCTGACGCCCTAAGACAAAGAGCAGAACTTTTTTCCCAGCACCAAAGCAATTGAAGAATTCAACACTAAATCCTTGCTGTCCCCAAACATTATTGAGCCAATGCTCCTATTCCTGGGACTAGTCAGTAGAAGGAAAGAAATCCAACTATGTCAGGTCGTAGACCAGCACTGCATCTCCATCATGGAAGACTTAAATAAAGATAACATCAGTCAATACTATCAAACAGGTTACTCCTTACATGGAAACACCCTACAGCTACACAGGCGCACCTACATACCAGAAGGTCCACTGCACTTAGAGATACTGAAGGAATACCACAACTCCTCCATGTCAGGACACCCTGGGCGTACAAAGACTCTCAAAGAAATCCAGATAACCTACACATGGCCCAGGATGAAGCCAGAGATTGAAGGATACCTCAGTGGTTGTGAGACATATGGACATACTAAGCCTAAGCAAGGAAAGCTAGAAGGATTACTACAACCCCTCCAGATTACAGACAGCCCTTGGAAGTCAGTATCCATGGACTACATTGTGGAACTACCTAATTCAAAAGGATTCAATGCCATCCTTATAATTGTCAATTGTTTCACCAAAATGGCTCACTTCATTCCAACAACAACTAAAGTAACAGCAAAGGAAACTGTCACCCTATTTCAGAACCAAGTATTCATAAACCACGGACTCCCACAAGAAGTGGTCTCAGACAGAGGCCCACAATTCACCTCCAAGTTTTGGGCCCAACTCCTAAAAGACTTGGGAATAAAAAGATTGTTTTCTACTGCATATCACCCCCCAGAGCAACAGACAGACCAAGAGAGTAAACAAGGTCCTCAAACAGTATATAAAATGCTACATTAACTCAGAACAGAACAATTGGGTAACACACCTACCAATGGCTCAGTTTACGTACAACAACCAAGACCACAGCTCCACCAGTATGTCCCCCTTCAAAGCCAGCTATGGATTAAACCCCACATGGGATGCCCCCCACAGAGGAAGTCAACAACCCAGAAAGACAAGAATGGGTCAGCAACATCCACACGTGCCAAGAAGAATGTGCCCAGAGCCTGAGAAGAGCAGTACAAGTATACAAGGACTTTGCTAACAAGAAACAAATCCCTGGCCCCCAATCAAAGTAGGAGACCTTGTGTACCTCAGCGCAAAAAACATCAAGACCACTGCCCCTTGCGCTAGCTTGAGCCCCCAACAAACAGGTCCTTACAAGGTCTTACAACGCATTGGTACTGTGGCTTACCAACTAGAACAGCCCCCCAATGGAAGATTCACAATTTATTCTACTGCTCCCTGTTATAAAAAAAGAAAGGACTTTCTCTCCTGCACCAGATAGTGAGAATGGCACCCCCACCCATCAAAGTAGGAAGTTTCATGGAACACAAGGTCAAAGCCATCCTGGGACACAAACTCCAATACCAAAAACCTCACTTCCTGGTCAAATGGAAAGGGTACCCCAATGAAGAGAATACTTGGGAACCAGAATCCAACCTGGAGAATGCTTCTACCCTGCTGAATGAATACAAGTCTTGGGATAAAGAGTTGTGCTCTGCAAGCTTGACTATGGTAGAGGATGATGTCAGGGCCCAGAATGCCCTGGAAAATCAGCTGGCCTTCCTAGAAGCAAAAAAAACCCCATAGCTTGGGAACCCTTACCAATTATCTCCCAGAGAAAGAAAACTCCCCTTTGATTAACAAATGGGTCAGGATTTTAGAGGCACACAAGCCTTGAATCCCTGGCTTCAATTCCATTAACAATTTTGGACCTCTTAATTATTGGGAAACAATACACTGGGGACACGATTGTTTGATTGTGCAATTGGGCACGTGATTGCTTGCAGGATCTATAAATAACTGTGGTATTTTGGCATTCTGCAGTTCAAGAAAGGTTCATGTTATATCAACCAATGAGCACCCACCTCCTGGCCCAAGTACGCAAATTCCAGTGAAAATCATAATTTCAACTGAAACTGATGCCATCAGTTCTCTGGTGGCACAAAAGGCCACAAAATTACCAGTAAGTATAATTAGTGAGGAGGGAAAGTCCTCCTCACTGTTGACATCATAAAATAAACAACTTTATGCCCAGGACCCATTATTTTCTTGCAGAATTATCTATTTTTACTCAAATTTAATTATTCTGTTTGCATCTATTTGTGAATCATCTACTCAATATAAACTTGCCTATCTGTACCCTCCTGTCTATACTCCTGCTATCTCATTCAATCTACCCCGCGCTCTTGACTTGGAGTATTTCTATCCCCATCATCTGGATCTCCCTTCCGGCTGTGCTAAAGAGACCATCCTGCCTGCTATGAAGGAGAATCCTACCACTCCCCTGCCCAATGCACCTCCTGCTCAGGACTTCAGTAAGTTGGGGTTTGTCTATATCACAGTATTGGGGCTGGTTGACCAGGTTGTGCCCCATACTGGGAGTTGGTGTCCCCTAGCAACCACAGTCAACTATCTGGTCAGAATTGCGCCTATTGTGTACTTGTCCTTTCAGGCCCAGCCTGCCTCCCCTGTGGGAGTTCAGCTGGACTCTGGTATGGGCCATGACATTTTTGTGTAACTTTTAAATTTAAGTTACCAGAAACATGTGCTTGTGTTTTGTTTTCACCACCAAGTTCACCTAACTATCTTTGGTTAGTTGTTTTCTCCTTTAAATTTACCTCAATAACCAGACTTCAATAAAAGCCTGAGCTTATCCAGTATAAACTTAGGTTGAGATTGTTTGATTTGCACCCCAAAAAGGTACTTGTTAGGTTTTGTGGATTGTGTTTTCTTTTTCTTCACTCTTTTATCTTCCCATCTTAGTTCAATGATTCCATTTGATCACATTTTTCAGCAGATAGGTAATTTTTATAGTGGGACTCACACTTTGATTGTGGATAGTGTTAATCCACCAGCTAGTGGTGATCACTTTCCAGACTTAGAAATTGACCTTTTAACTAGATTTTCAGTCATTAAGACTGGTCTTTATTTTATTTTCTTAGGATTAATAAATTGCCTTAGCCCTTACTTTACTTCATATAATCTTTTTAGGAGCCTTTTTCCAGTTATTTTTGCAAACCTTACCTACCTTTCTATATTTAACAAATATAAACATTCTTGGTTTAAAGGATTTGGTTTACAATAATTTACCCCAAGCCTTAATACCTTACAACCAAAGCCCTTCCCTCATTTCCCAGCTGATTTAATACAATTTTCCTGATATTATGTTTGAGCTCAACAACCTTTTGGAGAGCTGACTTTAACTTGTTGATTAGGCTGTAGATATTTGACATATTGTTTGAATTACATCAAAAAACTGGTTTTTATAGTACTAGCATCAACACATGAATATTTTTTATTATCAATAATAAATTAAGGACCAAAAATGTAAATGTTACATTAGAATATTGCAGACATACATTAAATCATGATATTTAGATATTATGTGCATAACTTAATACATTCTGTATAATAAAATTCATTGTAAACAAGGCTTTTTTTCATTATAATTTATATAAATGGACTGTGTTTGTATTAGGGAGCCATTAACGCTTAGTACAAATATTGCTACATAGTGCATTTTACAGCCTTCATATTTACCTATTGATAATAATTCTGTAAACTTTTTAGTCGGATTTTGTGAGGTAATAATAATGTAATGGATTAATAAATGACTGTTTATGACCATCAATTGACTGATTTTCTTTGCTGTGGCAATTGTGCATTTTCTGATATTTTACACTGGTGTTCAATTGGATGTGAAACCAACCAATTGCACAGGCAATAGGAAATCAAGCCACCATCCCAAGACCAGATGTGGTCAGGGTGGCGTCTTGATTTCCTATTGCCTGTGTGATTGGATGTGAAACCAAACAATTGGATACTAGTGCGTAAATATCAGAAAATGCACAATTGCTACAGCAAAGAAAATCAGCTAATTAATGGTCATAAACAGTCATTTATTGATCCATTACATTATTATTACCTCACAAAATCTGACTAAAAAGTTTACAGAATTATTATCAATAGGTTAATATGCAGGCTGTAAAATTCACTATGTAGCAATATTTGTACTAAGTGTTAATGGCTCCCTAATACAAACACAGTCCATTTATATAAATTATAATGAAAAAGGCCTTGTTTACAGTGAATTTTATTATAAAGAATGTATTAAGTTATGCACACAATATCTAAATATCATGGTTTAATGCATGTCTGCAATATTCTAATGTGACATTTACATTTGTGGCCCTTAATTTATTATTGATAATGAAAAATGTTAATGCAAATAATCATATGTTACCACATCAAATGTACAACATTTTATTAATTAGGGAATGTCAATAATAAAAAATATATTATTAATTGTGAATTGGAAGAAAAAATATCAATTTTAATAAGTTGTCACAAAGAAAGGTTTTATTTTACTCATCAAATAGCAAGTAGGGGAGGGAATAGGCAGAATGTATGTTTCCATCATCTGCGCCTGTGAAAGGGACGGCATCAGCGGTAGTGGAGAGGGAATGGGTGGTGGTTTGGGAGTCAGGGTTGGAAGGAGGGTAGCTTGGTCTTGATGGGGGAGTTGGGGAGGCTTGGTTTGTTGATTGAGAAAGGCAGAAAGAGCTGATTGCTTCAATTGCTCAAGTTCTTCTTCTGTCACATATGTGGGCTTGACAAACTGAGTGAATGGGTGTGGTGAGAGGCAGGAGTCCTTTCTGGACTTATCACTATCACTTGTATAGAAGATGATAAGATCTTATAGGTCCTGGGCAAATATGGAAGGGAAAAGCTCATACCCTTTCTCAATTTGGGTGCATAGTTCATTGTACATGGCAGGCTTTAAGAGCCTGAGAGCTGAGCCAAAATTGTAAAGACATACATCTACAAGATGCATGTCAGCGTGATCGGTGGGGTAGGACCAACAGGTATGCCCCGCAGCCCTAATTTCTTTGGTTGCCCATTCCCACTGCTCCATCTCTGCACTCAGTACAACTGTGTACACAGCTTGTTGGGTAGCCCACTCCTCCAGCATGTCCTTGAGCTCCATCTGGTAGGTATACCCATCTGCAGTGTTTGATATTGCTGAGTAATAATTGACACCCAATGGGTAAACTGCCAATAAAACCCTGAAAAATCAATACAAGATTAGGTCACACTTATAAAAGTCAGATTAGATACACTTTTCTCCATATTCTTGGATACTTGTAGAAATCTTGCCATACTAAAGGAATATGACATCATTGCATGTCCTTATTGCCCTCCCTTTTATAAAATTAATAATGGTTGAATTTTAGGGGTTGGTATCCACCAAACTGGGGCCAATGAGAGCTTGATTGGACAAGATTCTAGCAGCAACCACAACTCTGTGCATCCATAAATTGACTGTTCTCTTATTTGTGAATATGCCGTGGAGTCCCAGTTGGAGACAGACCTGGACCAGGGGCATCCACAGGTCACACTCCATAATAGCATTCATGAGGGGGTGGGCTTTTTCACCTTCAGTCAAAGAACGGGCACCAGTTGGGGTCTTCTTGGTAGGGGGCCACAGTTGGTGTGGGCTTGCAGGGTTGCAGCCACAGTGGACTTTACAAAACCCATTGCGGCTGCAATTTCCCCAAGGGACATAAGCATCCCTTGCTTTTTGACCATTTTGAGAATAATTTCTGCGGTGATTAGCTTTCTTCTGAGTCTTGTAGGCTGATTGGCTGGAGGTGAGATGTGTCTGTCTTGGGAACCAGATGTTGCCATTTGATTGGCTGTTTCTGGATTCTGGCTTACCTGGGTGACCCCTTGGCTCAACTGGCTGGTTCCAGATGCTGTTGTTGATATGTGATTTAGATTAGCAGCTGCCTGTGTGTGATGGGCAAACAGTGCCATGCTTGAGGACACAGGAGAAAAGACACACTCCTTGTCAGTGCTTGGAGAGGGGCCTGAGGGTTGGGAATGATCATAGAGAGAGGCTTCACTATTGGAAGACCCAGCGTAGCCCTGCATGATTCTGCCAAGGCCATGGAGCAGCTTGTTTAATTGGTTGTTATTGAAAGAAGACATAATAAATTTTTATTAAAAAATAAGCTCAAAAAGAGGGGTGCATATTTTAGACAATTTTATTGTTAAGTATGTTAAGTTGGTGAATAGCAGGATCTAAATTTTAGCCGTGCTAAAATGGAATAGGATGATTTTTGAGAATACCTATGATTCCTAAAAGAATTAGCAAAACCCACTCTAGATCCTTTAGCATCCTTTTTGAGATGCCCATAAATTAATTTTATTTCAAATTCACCTCATTTTTGATTTTTAAATTTGGTTCTTGGATTTGAAAATCCCGCAATTTTAGATTTGTTAATTTTTACATGTTGTCTATGATTTTTTAGACATACAGGAAATCTCAAATTTTACATTAGAATCCTGTGTTTATGATCCATGTATCCTGCATTTGCTTGTTGTGTTTTTTCTTTTGTTAGTTGAGTTATCTGCTTAAGAGATTTGAAATTTGCCAATTTAAATAAACCAAAAAATTCAAATTAAATGATTTATTTTATTAAATAATTTAATTTTCACTCAGCTGAGTTTCCCGCAAAAGTGATTCAAAATTCAGACCAAGGATTTGACAATCCCGCATTTTTATGTTTAGGTTCTGAATTTACAGTATGCTTTTGAGCTACAGCATCTTAATTACATCATTTTGACTGCAAGTTTTATTAAAAACTAAAAAGTTTTTCATACTTGAGCTACTAATAAAAAAGACATTTTTACATAATAAAAACTCTAAATTTTGATACTTTAAATTCAGAACCTAAACATAAAAATGCGGGATTGTCAAATCCTTGGTCCACATTTTGAATCACTTTTGAGGGATGGCCTTTTTTAATTAAATTGAATTCTTTGTATTTTTATTTGAATTTTTAAAATTTTGGAAACTCATAGAAACTTTGCAAATTTCAAGTCAAACTGTATGTTTCAAGTGGAAAAAATTAATTAACTGGAATGAGATTTGAAGTGTTCAGATCCATCAACCATTTTCATTAAGTTTACTATGTTTTTTGGAAAAGTGGGATTGTCAAATCCATGAACTAAATTTCAAATCAATTTTGAATGCCTCTAGTAAACTCAAATAATAATTGCAGGAACTGGAATCCAAATTTAATATACAGTAAGCACACTAGGAAACACCAACCCAAATCAAGAAGCTCCACCATAACTAAAATCAAACTAAAAATTCAATCTTGATAGCCATGTTTAAACATGAAATTGAGTGAAATGTAAAGTTGTCTAAACTGAAAATGATGCAATATTCTGAGCTACAAATCACTAATATAGCAACCACAAAACCATATAATGATATATGAGCCACTCTCCTGATGGCGCAGAAATATTTAAAAAAATTGGTCCTGGCGTAGCCAGGTGCCAAACAAACTTAGAAAAGTTTTTGAGGAAGAAAGGAGGGTGGGGAAGATAAACCATCAGTTTACTACAAAATGTGTTAATGTATTGCTATTAAGGATGCTTTATTATAGTAGATCTTAGAAAACACTAATAATAAAATAGATTGTAATATATAGTTATATTTTATTATTAGCATTTTCTAAAATCTTCTATAACTGTCAGGATTGACAATTCTTCCTCTCTTGAAACCCAGGCCCAGGAGCAGGAATCAAACCCCGACCCTGGATTCCTTTGGGCTGCCGGGCCTGTGGACTGCAGGACTGCCCACCTGCATTTTTCTGGGATTGAGCCCCCACAAGCTGATACCAAGAATGTTGACCCATGCAGTAAAACAAGCCAAACCAAAGAAATTATTGCACCAAATGGAAGACTAATCACAGCGCCTAATGGAGGTACTGATTTGGCAACTATTAGCTTCATGAACTTGAAGTCTACACCAGCAACCAATCAAGAGCCAACCCAGGAAAGAGGCACAGGCCCACAGCCTGGTCCCATGACCACAACACTAAAGCAAGATAATCAGGTGGCCAAATTGAGATTCTTGACCAATGAAAGAACTCCCGGGCCAAGTGCCATTTTGCTGCCTTTGGACCCAAGCACCCAGTTCCCCCAACTCTGCTCTTCCCAATGCCCTGATGAGCCCCCCATGGAAAATTTTAAGTTTGGAGGTGGGGTACTATATAGACTAAAGGACCCTGTGCTCCAAAATTATTGCCATTTTTGAATAAAGTTTATGTTATTTTGGCTCACATAGCTATTGCCTTATTTTGTATTTGCTGTCTACCAGTTCAGTTCAAGATCTTCTGGCCTGCCTGTCCCACCACCCGTTGTTTTTTCCCTCCTGGTGTACCCTTTGGACCCATCCATTTTACCAACTATCCTCTGAAATCTGAATACAAGGAATACAGCCCGGAAAAGATACTCAAACTCAATCTTTTGGTCTCATACAATCTGCAATTAGATACAACCAACAAGTCCTGTGAATATTTTCAACACCCAAGTTGTTCAGAGGGAAATTCACCTATCTCCCTGCTTACAACCTGCCCATGGAACCGCCTGTGACCCCAAAACCTATGCCTGCTTCCTTGCCTGACCTCCCAACCCAACAATTATTCTGGCAAGCTGTTTGGGATTGCGTACATCACCCTCACAGGGGTTATTGACACTATAATCCCAGCTGCTGGCCTGTGGTCCTGGGTGGAGAAGTCTGCCTCCTACCTTTTAAAGTTAGCTCCTCTCTTGTGGTGGGCATTGCCTGCAAAAAACCTGGCCCAAGTTACCCCTGAAAACAACGGGCCAGCTTCTCAAGACTGGATCCCTGAAATTATGGCAATATTTATTAAACTTGGTACCCTGATCCCCAAGATGTTGTTATTTCTTGGGGTATCTTATATGCTTTTGCTATTGATAATCACTTATTACACCTATAAGATGACCACAAACCTGATCTCTTCCATGTGGAAGAATGCAAACCTGAATGACCCAAAGAGAACCAATGCCAAATCTGCTGACGCCAACAAAGCCCCATCCTCCCAAGTGCAGGTGTGATTGTGAATCAGTCCCTCGCAAAGGTAGAGATGCCTCAGATGGGGAAGCTCACGCTTGAGGAAGCTAGACATGCCATGCCAGTTCTCCGCCTGCATTTCCATACCAACGCCCCTCTTACGCCAGTGACACCAAGAAGATCCTTGGGGTTGCTTCAATGCTATTGGGAGACGCCTTGGACTGGTTTGGCAAGGCCACAGCTGAGGACGTAGAACTCTGCTTAGACTACGCCAAGTTTGAGGCTGAGTTAATGGCCACTGGGGAAGATTGTGACACTAGATACTACGCCCTGAACTCCCTGCTAGAAATTTGACAAGGCCTCTAACCCATCCAAGTTTATATTGACAAATTCCTCAAACTGAAAACCCGCACTCAACTTGAGGACAAACTGGCAGCCATTATCTTCTGAAAGGGCGTCAACCTAGCAATGAAGGACCTGTTGAAGCACCATCCACCCACCCTCAGCCTATACAAGCTAACTCCCCTGCACAAGGTTCTTAGCATGAACCAAGAGAACGCTGGCTCCTCCCATACCTGCCAACCCCAAACAGAACAGGGATGACCCCTGAAGAGCTCCAACAACACTACTGCAAAAGACTCTGCTTATACTGCCATGAGGTGGGCCACTTGACCAGAGCCTGCCCTAAGAAGAACACTGCTCCAATCTCACTGGAGCAAATAAACACTTCTTCCCAGTCTTAAAAATTCATCCAAGTAAACATAGAAGTAGTGTGGAACAAGCGCAAGATTAAAGCCTTTATTGATACAGGGGCAGATGAAAGTTTTATTGACGCCGGCCTAGCAGAGGAATTAGGCTTGATAGCCTCAGAGCGCAGTCTACAAGTAATCATGGGAAAGAGCTCCTTGGACACCAGCTATGAGTGTGAACAAGAACTCCCATTGACCATTGTACACAATGTATACCTGTTGTCCCTGATCCTCTTGCCAGGACTACCCCACCCCCCTCATACTGGGTGACTCCTGGTCCAACAGACATGGCCTGATCCTTAACTATTGTGAACAGACTGCCACTTTGGGACAACTGTAATCCTGTGACACTGTTCCTTTTTGCATGAGCCATGACCAACCCCCTACCAACAAACTCTTGGCCATGAAGATAGAACCTAGCGTTGGGATACTGCCCACCCTCCTACAGAGATGGAACCATGTGTTTAGTGAAGAAGCAGTCACAAAACTACCCAGCCATTTGATCTACGGCCACGCCATAGATCTATTACCAGGGACTCAACTGCATCACAGCTCCATCTACAGCTGTAACTACCGCAAGCAAGTGGCCTTGAAAGCATACCTTGAGGGTATGACAAAAAAAGGGCTCATCTGGGTGTCAAAAGCCCCCTGCTTGTCACCCATGCTGTTTGTAGGGAAAAAAAGATGGTGGGATGTGTCCATGCGTGAATTACCAAAAACTAAATGACATTATGGTGAAGAACTGCTACCCCATCCCCAATGCCAATGACCTCTGTGATGTACTGAATGGAACCCAGGTGTACTCAAAAATTGACCTTTGAGATGTGTTCAACCAAATCCAAATCAAGGATGGAGACAAGTACAAAACAGTCTTCAAAACCCAATATGGGCTTTACAAGTACCTTGTAATGCCCTTTGGCCTCTGCAACGCCCCCAGCACTTTCCAAAGGATGATCAACACTGTTCTAGGGGAATACCTTGACTGTTTTTGTGTGGCATATCTGAACAACATTCTCATCTACAGAAAGACTCATGAGGAACACCTGCACCACCTGGACCTTATACTAAAGAAACTCTCGCAAGCAAACTTACACGCTAAGCTTAAGAAGTGCAAATTCTTTCAGTCTGAAGTCAAATTCCTGGGATATGTAGTGAAGACTGGCAGCTTTGCCATGGCACAGGATAAAGTAGAAGCAATAATATCTTGGCTGGTGTCCAAAAGCAGAAAGGATATGAGAAGTTTCTTGGGCCTGGCAAATTATTGCAGGGATTTCATCCAAAAAATTTCTCACATTACCCTCCCCCTGACCCGCCTTTTCTCTGACAAGGTCACCTTTGTCTGGACTCTGGAATGTACCACCGCCTTTGAACCCTTGAAACTTGCCTTCACCTCTGTCCCTGTCCTGGCTATGCCAGATCCCTCCAAACCTTTTGTTCTGGAAACCGACGTGCCGGACTTTGAAGTGAGCAGGGTCCTTCTTCAGGAAGGAGGGGATAGTATGCTACATCCTGTAGCATATTACTCCAAGAAGATGCTACTCACGGAAGGAAACTACCTGATATATGACAAGGAGATGCTAGTCATAATGAAGACCCTGAAACATTGGCGCCAATACCTATGTGGCACTGAATATCCAGTAAAGGTCCTGAAAGACCACAAGAACTTGGTCTATTTCTTCAAATCACATCAGTTTAACCAATGACAAGCAAGATGGGCCTTAGAACTGGCTGACTACACTCTGACCATAAACTACAAGCCAGGAAAAGTGAATGTGGTACCTGATGCCCTAAGTAGAAGAACTGACCTGGTGCCTACCCATCTAAAAAACCCGCAACCACAACACCCAAGTCCTCTTGGACACAGCAGGCCTAGGCATTCACCTGGGATTGATGAAAATCAGAGCCAGCAAACCAGAAGTATTAAGGGCCCAAACACTATATAAATTCACCAAAATCATGATCTCTGACCTCTCCAAATCCTTGGATAGCGCCCACTACCAAAAAGGCTACACATTGAAGGGAACCATGATTATGCTCCACAACAGAATCTTTGTACCAGAAGGGGACATCAGAACCAACATCTAGAGAGACTACCACAATTCTGAGATGTCTGGACACGCAGGTAGGCCTAAGACTCTCTGGAGCATCAGAAGAAACTTTGCTTGGCCAAAAGTGGATCAAGATGTAAGCGCATATCTGAAGGGGTGTGAGACCTGTGGGCGGACCAAAACTTGCAGAAACAAACCTGAATGACTTCTAAGACCCTTGAATATACCCCATGGACCTTGGAGATATGTCTCCATGGACTACATTGTGGAACTGCTGTCATCTCTCTTGTATAATGTGATCCTGTTCATGGTAGACTGCTTCACCAAGATGGCATACTTTGTACCAACCACCACCAATTGCACAGCAGCAGAAACAGTCCAACACTTCCACGACTGCATCCTCATGCAACATGAAACACTTGAGGAAATCATCACAGACAGAGGACCCCACTTTCTGTCAAACTACTGGATGCAGGTGATGAAAGACTTAAGAATCAAGTGATGTGTATCTACCTCCTACCACCCACAGACAGACGGCCAAACTGAGTGAGTGAACCAGATCCTTGAACAATATCTTCAATGCTACACCAATGCTGATCAGAACAATTGGGCCAAAATTCTCCCCGTGGCCCAGTTTGCCTATAACAGTAAAGTCCACGCCTCCACAGGCATGTCCCCATTCAAAGCCAACTATGGGTTTGACCCCACCTGAGACCCCCAGATTGGAGAAAAGGAATTGAACACCACTGGGTGCTCCTGGATTGAACAGATTCACAACATACAAAAAACATGCTTGACTAACCTGAACTGTGCAGTGCAGACATACAAAGCCTTTGCTGACCGCAAACAAACCCCAGGCCAACCCTTACAAGTTGGAGACAAAGTATACCTAGACTCCTGGAATGTACCCCTGCACGTGCCCTGAAGGAAATTAGCTCACAGAAGAAGCGGCCCCCACAAGATCACCAAACTAGTTGGTGAAGTTGCCTTCAAGCTAGACCCACCCCCTTCCTGGAAGATTCATGATGTGTTCCACCACTCCCTGTTGTTCAAAAAAGATGGGAATTTGCTCCCCCACCAACAGATTAAGACATCCCCCCACCCATTTAAACAGGCTGCGCTGAGGAATATGAAGTTGAATACATACACGGCAACCAAACTCACTACCAAAAACCCCAGTATTACGTCAATTGGAAAGGATACCCACTAGAAGAAAGTACTTGGGAACTGCTGAGCAACCTGAATAAAACCCAAGAAGCCTTCCAACTCTACCTTAACAAGAAGAATCAGAAGGGAGGACCCTCGGGGGAAGAAGGGGATGGTGTCAGGATTGACAATTCTCCCTCTCTGGAAACCTGGGCCTGGGAGCAGGAATCAAACCCTGACCCTGGATTCCTTTGGGCCGCTGGGCCTGTGGACTGCAGGGCTGCCCGCCTGCGTTTTTCTGGGATCAAGCCCCCACAAGATGATACCAATAATGTTGACCCATGCAGTAAAACAAGTCAAACCAAAGAAATTATTGCACCAAATGGAAGACTAATCACAGCGCCTAATGGAGGTACTGATTTGGCAACTATTAGCTTCATGAACTTGAAGTCTACACCAGCAACAAATCAAGAGCCAACCCAGGAAAGAGGCATGGGCCTGCATCCTGGTCCCATGACCACAACACTAAAGCAAGATAATCAGGTAGCCAAATTGAGATCCTTGACCAATGAAAGAACTCCCAGGCAAGTGTCATTTTGCTGCATTTGGACCCAAGCACCCAGTTCCCCCAACCCTGCTCTTCCCAATGCCCTGATGAGCCCCCCATGGAAAATGTTAAGTTTGGAGGTGGGGTACTATATAGACTAAAGGACCCTGTGCTCCAAAATTATTGCCATTTTTGAATAAAGTTTATGTTATTTTGGCTCACACAGCTATTGCCTTATTTTGTATCTTCTGTCTACCAATTCAGTTCAAGATTTTCTGGCCTGCCTGCCCCACCACCTGCTGTTTTCTGCCCTCCTGGTGTACCCTTTGGACCCGTCCATTTTATCAACTACCCTCTGAAATCTGAATACAAGGAATACACCCCAGAAAAGATACTTGAACTTGATCCTTTGGCCCACATACAATCTGCAATTAGATACAACTAACAAGGCCTGTGAATATTTTCAACACCCAAGTTGTTCAGAGGAAAATTCAACTATCTCCCTGCTTACAACCTTCCCATGGAACCGCCTGTGACCCCAAAACCTATGCCTGCTTCCTTGCCTGACCTCCCAACCAACCATTCTGGCAATCTGTTTGGGATTGCGTACATCACCCTCACAGGAGTGATTGACACTATAATCCCGGCTGCTGGCCTGTGGTCCTGGGTGGGGAAGTCCACCTCCTACCTTTTAAAGTTAGCTCATCTCTTGTGGTAGACATTGCCTGCAAAAAACCCAGCCTGAGTTATCCCTGAAAACAACGGATTGGCCGCTCAAGACTGGATCCCTGACAGTAACCAAGCATCTAAATTTTAGCCATCCTAAAATGAAATAGGGTTATTTTTGAGAATGCCTATGATTCCTAAAAGAACTAGCATAAATCCACTCTAGATCCTTTGACATCCTGTTTGAGATTCCTGTAAATTATATTTATTTCAAATTCACCTCATTTTTATTTGAAATTTGGTTCTTGGATTTGACAATCCCACAATTCCTGTCATGGCTGGGTGTAGTGTCAAACCAAAGAGACTGAGAAGGAGTCCACCCATCAGGATATCTTGACACCAAGGCCCAATACAGAAAGGGCAAGGAGTGGGATAGGTACAGCATTTCCAGCTGCAAGTGGATGATAGGCACCTAGGTGAGGTACTACAAACTTGGCAAGACTAAGGACAGTCAGAATGATTATCCCATATCTGCTGTGATCATAAGGAATGACCTCAGCAGAAGGTTGTGGGGTTGAAGGAAGAGTGGGAGGGTTGAAGCTTTTGGTCCATCCAGGGCTGGGCCCTGGTTGGTAGTCCATGGCTAAGGGTTCTACTGTTTCTACTAGTGGTGATGCTGGTGACTGAATTGGTTGGTAAGGGATTGTCTCAGGTGATAATAGTATATGGGGTATGAAGGCAAAGACTACTCTGTGGATCATACACTTTATTTAATGTTGTCTGTGTCCTTCTTAATTAGAGGGAAATGGTTCTTATACCATTTATCTGGTCTTCCTTGGAAGCAACTACTGGCAGCTCCTTGATGGGCTCCAGTAGTCCAACCCTTGGTCCCAGGTACTTTGGGAATGGGGAAGGCACTCTTAGGAACAGGGGATAAGGTCCCAAGAATTTTAGACTGGGTAGATGTGAAGTTCTCTGGGCTTGGGTTGTGAGATTAGCTGCTTAATTCATGGCTGGGGAAAGCTCTGAGGTCTGGGTTTGGCTCATCTGGTTTCATCTGAGGATTGATTGGATTGCTGTAAGCTGATTGGCAGCTAATTATATACTGCTCAATTATTTGGGGCTGGGGCTGCTTGGCAATTTAGACCTGCTTCTGGGCAGGGGAATTTTTAACTACTGGTGAATATTCCTGGTTTAGTGGCTGCTCATATGATCTTGACCTAATAAAATGGTTGAAAACTGCAGGCATTGTGAGGGTTTCAAAGGCTTTGGGATCTTCTTTGGCAGGGTTTTTTTGATTGGAAGGGAAAACTGGCACATCTTCCAGCAGATGGTGTTTCATTACATCAGTGGGTGAAGTGGCATTATTTTTGGAGGTTGGTTGCAAGTTGGCAAGTGAATCAGGACTGGGAAATGAGACTGGAGAAGGAACTTTGAATTTGCTGAGACTGGCTGAATTGGTGAGGACTGGAACAGATTTACTCTTCAAGTTATTCAACAGACCCAGTTGATACTGGATCTGCTGAATAACCCAGCAAAAGTCATTAACCAGTTGATGGGAGCCACCCAGCTCATTTGTAGCATTGGAGCTGGTGGCTCTACTACTGTTGAGGGCTGCTAGCCCCCCTGGGCCAGTTTGCAAACTGGCCCTGGTCATTTTAGAGTGTTTCATTATTGATAACAAATTTAAACCAATCTCTCTTTTGAGAGTTGGTTCCCACCCGCCCTGGTGGTTTGTGGGCGGTTCAAATCCCCCAGCGGGTTTACGCGGTTGCCCGTGTTTTTGCTTAGCAGCAACAGTTGCGGGTTCAATTCCTGGGTTTGTTAATTTAGGGATTGCGGCCCTTAAAATTCCATATTTTTTGATTTTTACATGTTGTCTATCACGGCTCATACCAGAGTCTGGCTGGACTCCCACAGGGGAGGCAGGCCGGGCCTGGAAGGCCATGTACATAATAGATGTTATTCTGACCAGGTAGTTGACTGTGGTTGCTAGGGGACGCCAACTCCCAGTATGGGGCACAACCTGGTCAACCAGCCCCAATACTGTGATATAGACAAACCCCAACTTACTAAAGTCCTGAGCAGGAGGTGCATTGGGCAGGGGAGTGGTAGGATTCTCCTTTATAGCAGGCAGGATGGTCTCTTTAGCACAGCCAGAAGGGAGATCCAGATGATGGGGATAGAAATACTCCAAGTCAAGAGCACGGGGTAGATTGACTGAGGTAGCAGGAGTATAGCCAGGAGGGTACAGATAGGCAAGTTTATATTGAGTAGATGATTCACAAATAGATGCAAACAGAATAATTAAATTTGAGCAAAAATAGATAATTCCTGCAAGAAGATAATGATTTCTGGGCATAAACTCATTTTATTTAAGATGTCAACAGTGAGGAGGGCTTCTCCTTTTCACTACTTATACTTACTGGTAATTTTGTGGCCTTTTGTGCCACCAGATATCTGGTGGCATCAATTTCAGTTAAACTTACAATTTTGACTGGAATTTGCATACTTGGGCCTGGAGATGGATGCTCATTGGTTGGTATAACAGGAACCTTGCTTGGGCTACAGCAAGCAGAAGTACCACTGCTATTTATAGAACCTGCAAGCATTCAAGCGCCTGATTGTGCAATCAAACAATTGTGTCCCCAGTGTATTGTTTCCCAATAATTAAGAGGTCCAAAATTGTTAATGAAATCAAAGCCAGGGATTCAAGGCTTGTGTGCCTCTCAAATCCTGGGCCATTTGTTAATCAAAAGGGGGTTTTCTTGCTCTGGGAGACAATTGGTAAAGGCTTTCAGGCTGCAGATAGTTTGACCTCTAAGAAGGCCAGCTGGTTGTCCAGGGCTTTCTGGGCCCTGACATTGTCTATGATTCATTAGAAATGTAGGAAATCTTAAATTGTACATTAGAATCCTGTGTTTATGATTCATGTATCCTGCATTTGCTTGTTGTGTTTTGTCTTTTTTTAGTTGAGTTATCTGCTCAAGAGATTCAAAATTTGCCAATTTAAATAAACCAAAAAAGTCAAATTAAATGGTTGATTTTATTAAATATTTTAATTTTTACTCAGCTGAGTTGCCCACAAAAGTGATTCAAAATTTCCACCAAGGATTTGATAATCCCACATTTTTACATTTAGGTTATGAATTTACAGTATAGACTATGCAAAAAAACCTTTAATGCTATTAAGACATTCAGTTATGAGGCTTTTTATTAAGAAAAAGTTAGACAAAACTACATTTAAATGTTTAGGGTTGACATTTTAAGTGTTGACCTGTATTAAAATTTTGATTCTATACAGTTATCCTATAATATTGTCTTAATTCTAACAGTTGGCTTGTAGACAGTCAGCATTATTGAGGTAAATCACTATTTAAAAACTATATAAATCTTAATCAGATTAAGATTGGGTTTGAAATCTAGACTGAAAATAGGCTATTTGTAGTTAGGGCTATAATAAAGTTATATCTATATATCTTTTAAATACTAAGTACTATATATTTTAAATAGTAGTTTTATTATTATTTGAAGTTTTGGTATTGTTGCAACATCTTTGGTTACTCCCTCTTGGGGAATTAACGCCCCAAGTGGTTCACCAAATAAGTCACTGAATGGCTCACCAACTAATCATTAAGTTGGTGATACCACTATCATTTGACCATCTATTAAAGAGATCAAACAATCCATATCCTAAGAGGAACGCAACTTATGTAAGCCCTGTGACTTATGAGGAACATTACTAAGATAAGCCCCACAACTCCCATGACGTACATGGACAGTATGTGGCTTTCCATGATACTATATATTATATTCCTATCCAATAAAGTAGCATTATCTTCTTAAATTTCCTCTTTATCTTGTTCATTATACTTCCCAGAAGTATATACTCAACAGTATTCTAAACTTACCATTCTGTAAGTTAAAATTGTTAAGCTGTTTCTTTTGCTTATTAGATTAGTGAAGGTGAAAACTTTGCCAGATTTGGCCTTCTTTTATTGTGGATCTGCTATTAAATCTTGCTTAAATTATATCATAGTGGTTGCTTAACTTATTCCCCTTGTCCCACTTTTGCTTTTGTGTTGGGTTTTCTTTGTGTTGACTTTAAATGACACTATATGAATCCTAGTTTTAACCTATACAATCTAGCTTAATTCAATATTTAGGGGTTAACTGGAACACATCCCAACTGTTACAAAGCTATAATAAACCACTAATATAATATAAAAAAGCTTGAAATTTTTACCCACTATATTTCAAACACCTATGAAATAAAAGGCTAAATATAAATAAGTTATTATAAGTGGAGATATTCCAGATTATGTGTATTTTTATTAAGTAATATAAGAAACTGTTAATTTATGTTGAAATTGTGTAGATTCATTATTGAAATCAGGCTTAAATTATTATTATAGCAATTTGGCATTTTTAATAGTAATTTCCTTCTTATTTTATAATAAAAATTAAGCCTACTTTTAATTGATGTTGACATTGGCTTTGTTTTCTCATTGATTTTAATTCTGATAATGGGATACAATATAAAAAATTAGTTTATTTAGCAATTGTCTAGTAGGCTTTGGTCTAAGTGCCAAATTAAAGTCAAATGTCTGCATATTGACAAAGCGTTTACATGCAGACAGTTTAAATGTCAACTGTTGCCTTTGAAATTTGTACCTGGTATTTGAAAATCTTGCATTTCTACTATTAGGCTCTGAATTTACAATATCCATGTTCCTGAATTATGACTAAGCCTTATGAAGACTTCTGGAATATAGAGATACTAAATGAATTTTATTTATTATAGTTTTATTTGGTGGAAGCATCCAGGTGGTGGTATTATAATTTTTGGCATATATGAATTTCTCTACAGTATTAATGTGTAGTTTTAGAGTTATGTGTGATAGCAGCTGGTTAAGGATTTTTTACTGGAGCTAATGAGGCGTTGCTTTAGCATCTGAAAGAATTTTATGTTGATATTTTTTAAAAAGTTGGCTAGTGGTCCTGACATTTCATGGTAGACTATATATTTTTGAGGATGAAAGAGCTTGTGATATAGTTTATGAAGTCCATGAGGATACCTGTCATGATGCTCTTGTAGATTTTACTTTTGAAATTTTTACAGGGTAAGAGGTGAGTTTTTCAAGAAAAAAGGTAGGATAGTAAATACTACATATACTACATTTTTTATTGTGCTGTTTTCAGTAGAGTTACAAAAAGTGTAAGAAATAAAGTATATTAGATAAAGGGTTATTTAGAATAAAGAAATTATATGGGTTTATAATATGACTTTAATGGATGAATTATACTCTTAGATGAGATACTGTTCTCGAGGAAAATTGGTTTAATCCGCATTTGAAAGCTATTGGATTAAGGTCTCAGCCAGTAAACTAAGATTAATATATCTTGACTTTCGATCCTTGACAGGTTGAGGTTAGTCATGGGGCTTTTTGGTTGGTTCAGTGTTTTTCTGGAGGATGAACCCCACTATTTTTGGGGGGAAATGAACTCAGCCAATTTTCGTTGTGTTTAGAACATGTTTTTTAAATCAGATGTAGATTTTTTAAAGAAAGTGTGGAATAGAGTTTCTTTAACTTTCCCCTTCTAGAAATGAATGTTCAATTTAAGTTTTAATCTCTTGAATATATTGGCTTTTGTGATTGTGGTCAAGCAACTATAAGTAATATGTGACCCTGTATCTCAATAGAAAATGTAAAGCAAATGATTTTTTGGTATTTATTTGGGTTCAAAGCAATAAAAAACAAAGCTGAGATATATTGTAAATCGATAAATTTGAAATTCAGTACAACCCAAAATTATATTTCAATATCAAAAAATCATGGTTTAATTCTTGTAGTAAATATCAAAAAAAGTACACATGCTATAATTTTGAGAAAATGCTGAGCTTTGGGTGTAGGGATTTGTGTGCCATCCAGAGTGGCCCTCATCCACCCTATCAATTTACTAATTATAATGAGATAGGGAAGACGTAATTCCTGGCTCTTCCTCATATACTCCACAACTGATCGCGTGTCTGTTTAAAGTGTACCTTCTTAGTCAGGTATTAGGTCTAGATGGAGCTTACATCCTTCATATTCACTAGTTTAATAAATACAACTCAATCTTATATAGATGTTAGACTTGTTCAAACAAATACTATTGCAATAGTTTGAGTTCAGAACCCTCTTTTTTGTCAATTGCCAGTCAGAGTTCAAATACTATATCAAAAAATGAAATATACGTAATATTATGTATTTTTTATTAATATACTTACCTAATTTGGTGATAGATGGTATAATTTTTATGCTTTTTAAAGATAAGTTTATATGGTATTTATTGTGTAAACAAAGCTTGCCCATATACTCTTTTGATTTTGACCAAACTAGTTTTCTCAAGGCTTAGTTCTAATATAAATTTAATATTTACTGTCAAATAGTGTTAAAACTAAGCTACATAATAAAACCACCAGTTGGTTTTTTTATGAAAGTCTATTCCGAGATGCATTTATTGGATGGTGCATTCTACACCGTATCTAGGTAAAACATTAGCCTATTTAAAATAGCAAATTTATTGTAAATGTATTATAACTGATAAAAGTGAAAATTCTGACTGAAAACAAGTTCCATGGATTTAATGCAACCAAGTTTTATAATCTATGCTTTAGTTGCTTGCCAATAAAAATAAGCAAAAGTTAAAAATTGATCCTGCCAGGGATCGAACCTGGAATCTTGAGTTCCGTAGACTCACGCCTTATCCATTGGGCCACAGGACCTTTTTTTAAGAGAACACAGATTTATTATGGTTCAGAGACGGCGTTTAAAAGGAAACACGGCTGTGGGGGGAGGGATACCAGAGGAAGGGGTAGCTGTCTGCAGGCCCTCTGTGTGCCTGTCTTTTCATTGTATTACTCCCTCAACTATGAGGTGGGATGAGTCAACAATGGTGTCCATAAGTTTCCTGTTATCAGGAATTGTGTGGCCAAATTTGTCTGTACGGATCATAGTATTGTCCATTAGGGAGCAGAATTTCTCCTTCATGAGTGACACCAGGTTAGGTCCATTGTCAAAGATTACATATATACAGGTAGTGTGGATGGTCCTCAGTGTAAGATGAAAAGCAACTGCGCGAACTACTGGGGGTTCTCGCTTGAGACTCCTCATGAAGAAGATGTCAAACTTTGGTTGAAAATGGACAGAGAGGTTTAGCATGTGGGCAACTTCTGTCCAGAACTGGACACAACTATACAACCAAATAATTTGTGCTCCAGATTGGCATCTTTGAATGGGCAAAGCCCACACTGGCAAATTGGGTGGTCCACTGGGAATGTTGACTCACTCCAGAAGGCCTCGCTGAACAGTCTCCAGGTCAGAATCTGTGCACCTGTTGTCACCATTGGTACCTGTGTCAGAGTAGCCATTTCTTTGGGTGTGATTGTGAACAATCTGCCAGCTTCTATCCACTTGTAAACCATCTTGGGGTATTCTGGCTTGGGCTTTGGGTCTTGGACAACCTTCTTCCCACACTTGGACACCACTGTCTTCCGGCATGTGACAATGCTCTTAATATCCAGATTGTAATTGATCTGTCTATTTCTGTCTTCCAGATGCAAGCCCTTGAGGTCCCAATTCTGTGGACCAGCAGGATCAAGATTCTTAGAGATTTTCTATTCATTAACTTGCATAATTGCCAAGAAGCAGCGCCAATACTCTGGAGTGTCTTTGGGGTGTGTGAATCTCTTTCTCTTCAAGAACCATTGTCTTAGACCAAATGTCAAAGAGTTGGGTATCTGGGTAGCCCGCGTCCAGTTAACTGCTCTTTCTGCTGCTGGTGAGTCAGTATGTGCAGACAGTAGTTCTCTCAGTCCTTTTTCCCATATCCTTTGGCAATGCTGGACATGATCTATCAGACCCAGTCCTCCTGCTGACCTGGGGAGAGAAACCACTGACATTTTTACAGGGGACGTATTGGGAGTACCCCACAAAAAGTTGCGGGTCATGGCTGACACCTTCTTCTCAAAGGCTTTGGAGAAGGGTACAATGTGTGCTACATACCACATCTTGGAGAACACAAAGATGTTTAGGGCATTAACCCATCCAATTACATTGAACCAGAAATAGTGCCACCCGTTGATCTTGTTTGCAATAGCCTTGAGAAAAATCTGCTCATTGGTCTACAGATTAATATCCATAGAGTTGAACCACACTCCCAAGTGTCTAAAGGCTTCACCGGCTGGGATAGGCGTGAGGCCATGCGGTGGTGCAAAGTTTGGCATACCTATTTTAATTAGTGTCATCTTCTCAATATTAACCTTTGTGTTGGATGCCCTCTGGTAGAGCTCCAGAAGGGATGTCAGCTTTTGTGAGTCCTCCTTTGTGGTCAGGCCAACAATGGTGTCATCTGCAAAGGCAGCCATACAGAGTGCCTTCTGACTAGGATGGGTGAAGCCTCTCAGCCTAGCGTTTCCAGCTGCCAAGAACAAGTTTACTGAAAAATTGAACAGGATAAGAGACAGAGGATCCCCTTGCCTCAATCCCTGATAAATTTCAATGTTCTCAGTTAGGTCACCATTGACAATAACGCACACCTGAAGATTCAGGTATAGCGTCTTTATCCAACAGATTCATTCTTCTGGCAGGTTTACAGCCCGCATACTTGCATAGAGATATGACCACAATACCTGATCATACGCCTTCTCCATGTCCAGAAATAGAAGGTAGCCCTTATTTGATTTAACCCTATTCTGGAGGGTATTTTGAACCATGTGAATATTATCCCAGATGAAACAGCCCCAAACAAAGCCAAACTGCATTGGGTGTAGGATCACATCTGCAATCTTCATGATTCTATTAGACAGAATCTGGGTCAGAAGTTTGTAATCTGTGTTGGACAAAGAAATTGGTCTCCTGTTCTTAACATTGCTCCTATGACCCTCGTTCTTGAAGAGGAGGCAAATTGACACCTCATTCCCCTCAGGAAATTGGGTGGCTGAGGAAAGGACATAGTTGAAGAGTCTAGTCAGATGGGGTGCTAGCAGATTTCTAATAGGCTTATACACATCTGCTGGAATACAGTCTGGACCTGGTGTTTTGCCATTTGGGTACTCTTTAATGGCTGCAAGAGTCTCCTCCAGTGTGATGTCTGCTGTCAGAGGTCCACGCATTGCCGGGGGACATTGTGTGAGCTCTGGACCAGCCTCTGTCATTAGTGAAGAGAGGGCATCCTTATCCATATCTACATGAGCATACAGACTGGAGTAGGACTCCTGTATCTTCTGCTTAATCACAGACTTGTCTTTAGATTTCAGACCACACCCAGTATCAATCTCAGTGAAAGAAGATCCTCTCTGACGTTGAGCAAGGCTACATAGTCCGTTCTTTGTAGATGTACCAAAGCTACATTGGAATTTGTATGTTGTGTTGGTCTGACGGCGCTTCTCAATGGTCATCTGCAGCTTTTTGATCTGACAATGAAGAGTGTTGAACTTCAGAATGTCCTTCTTGGCCATTTCCTTATATTCTTTCTCCAAAGCATGCAGTGTTGTGAGCTCATTGTTCCTCTGCCTCCTCTGAAAGGAGATGGTGGATGAGCAAAATTTCCCTTTTGATGCCCAACCATGTGTCACTGGGTGATTGCACTGGGCCTATCTGGGGGGAGGACATTGCCAGGATGGCTCTCTCAATCATCTCCTTCCACTTGTGGTTACAAAAAGTGGACAGTTGTATGACCCACTGTTGTGTAGCACATTGGGTGACACCAGAGTCTCAATCAATATACACAATATGGTGGTCTGAGATATGAGCTACCTAAACTGGGATCCAGTAAATTCCTCTGAGATATCTCCAGAGATTAAGATATGGTCCAGTCTAGCGCCTGACACCGGAAACCTGTCCACATAACCCCACCTTGTCAGCTGGGTGAGGTCCAGGTCCTTGTTGGCAATAGTCTCAACTACCCCTTGCGCTTCCAGAAACCCCTCCATCAGGTGCGCAGAGGGATGACGTTGCTGACAACATGGGTAAGTATCTCTTTGGTTATTGGTGTATGTGTTGAAATTCCCACCATAAAGAGTACGGTCAAGGAGATCAAGTGATGACAGGATCTGCCATCCTTCCCTACTTCCCTGGGTTCCACCAGGTTCCAGGTATACACCAACAACTGTGAGTGTCTTATCATTCCTAACATCTCTGACTTTTGCCACTAGAATTTAGCCATCTAGGTGCATAGCCACAAAGCGGATGGCAATGTTATCTCTCAGGGCCACAATTGCTACATGATCCATCCAGAGTCCGTTCAGTTTACTCTCTCTTGACCACACATGTGCTGCTTGGTCTGGTGAGAAATCTGGTTTGGTTGCAAGTTGGTGAGCCTGAATTTCTGTCATGATCACCAGGTCAATATTATTATTTGTTTTTATATAGTGTAGCTTCTCCCGTCTCAATTTCAACATTGCAATCCCCCTCACGTTGATAGTCGCAATCCTCATAACTGGTTGCCCAACTCACAGGTATGAGGCGCTGCATCAGCGGGGGGTTTGTTGGTTGGGGAGGTTAGGGGATAGATCAGCCATGGTGGAGGACTCTGGGTTCCACTTGCTTTTAGCAAGGAAGGGGCCTGGATCCTTTTGAGCTGAGGCCTGAGCTTCAGCCATTTCCGCAGAACTAAAGTCCTGTTTCATGTCATCTACATCCATGGGAACGGCACAAGGGGTTTTCTTGGTGGGCTTGCTGGCTGGTTTAGGGTTCACTGTGGGCTTGCTAGTTGGCTTAGAGTTCACAGCGGGCTTGGGATCACTAGGGAGGTTCGGTCTAGTAGTCTTGCTCTTCTTGGGTTTCTGGTTTCACTTAGCTTCTGCTTCCTTCTTCCACTCATTATGTGGTTTCTGGGTGGGGGAGTCCTGCTGGGGGAGCTCAACCTCAGGCGGGGCTATGGGATCACAGAAGGGCACTGTGACTTCATTGTCAAATCTTGATGCCATCATGACCCAAGCTTTAGAGTGTCTCTGAGCCAGTGCAGCTCTAGTGGCCATAAATTCATGTGGATGAGAAAAACTAGAGGGTATCCACGCCACTGGGTTAGGGCAAAGAAAGGTACAATTCTTGATTCTAGTTACACCATAATCTGGCTCATAAATGATGTCCTGGTAGTAAGTTTTTTGTCTGTGATGACAGTGGCTGAGTGTATGGCCTAATTCATAACAGAACCAGCATACTTGTCTCTCTCCTTCCACTTCAACTGCAATTACCTTGGGATTCCCAGAAATACGGATGAAGCGTGGAATGGAGATCTTCTTTTCCTGAACTGTGGGAGATGGGTCCAGAAGAACATGGATTGTAGTAGGCACAAAGTTAGATGGCAGTATATCTGCACATTCAGTGTGCCATGCCACTATGTCCCCTTAATAGCAAAGACCAGTTTTGATAGCGTCTTGAACCCATGCGCTATCTTCACACTCAGTCAGTACGTTAGTAAAAGATATCCACTTGGTACGCTTGTTGATGAAAGAAGTCTGCTTCATTTGGATGTGTCCGCCTTTGTAGCTAATACCCTTCTTTTCTGCCTTGTCTCTAGACTCTATATCAGGAAACCTTACATCCAAGTAGTTCTTCTTGATAGCGTAGTGAAAGCAAAGCTGAGCCTTTGGGAACTTGCTCTCAAAGAACGTCTTTATGGCCTGCATATACCCTTCATGGTCACTATTGGGCAGTTCATGTAATGACAGGCAGATTGCATTGTTTATTACTGACTTGAGTACCATACAATTCATAGCAGGGCCATTCAGTTTTTCACAAACGTATTCTTCAAAGGGCATGTCACCCTTCCATGCACCTTTGTTGCTGCACAAGGAGCTATAAGTAAACCCTTCCTGCTGAGTCTGACTCTTACGCTTGGGAGGACTAGCATGGGCTAGAGGTACTTTCTGACCAATCCAGAAGATTGCCTCTTCTGTGGTGTACCCCACCTTTACCCATTTGAGAAGTTTAATAGGATCAAGGTTTTGACAATGTAGCTTGTATGCTTGTGCCAGTTCAATCCTCAAGTCAGTCCAGGCCCTGGCCATGGGCCAGTCAATGTCTTTGTCCAACCAGTCAGCAGCCTCATCAGGAGCAAAACCTTCCAGGATAAACATAGCTACCTCCTGAAAGCTCCAGGCTCTTGCTGTGCACCAGTTCTGAAGATCAATAGGGCTCCACTTCTCATTCTTGAAGATGAGAGCTGCCTTAGCATCCACCTTGTTGTCAATCTATTCAGCCGCTTCACCAGCTGTCATGCCAGCTGAGAGGAACTCAAATGCCAGATCCGGGGAGGCAGAGGCTTGCATCCACTCTTTAACCTCATGTACCTTGAATCCCTCTGCTTTCCATTCTCTGGCCAACTCAGGGTTAACCTGGTCTGTTCTGAGTTGGTCGGCCTCAGCCAGCATGAACCCTGTTTTGGACCAGGTCACAGCTGCCTCCACATTGAATGCATGTACAAACCACTCCGCAGCCTTCAGAAAGTCAAAGCCTGTGGCCTTTCATTTAAGCCAGTGGTCAAGGGGGAACTTTCCCATGTTCAGATGTGCTGTCTTACTGTGGAGAGACACATTCACTCCAGACCGTGTCCATGCCATGGCCTTGTCAACTGAGACCTGCTGGCTTTCCCAGTACCGCATCACAGTGGCCGGGTATCCTGAATCTTTCCATTTGCAAGCATTATTGTATGGAATATTTGTAAAAGGTCCCCACTCTAAGTATGTCTTAGGTGTCCAGCCTGTGTTAACCAGATGCGCCGCTTGGGTACAGTCCAGGCCCTTGGTAGCCCATGCTTGAGCTTCAAGGGGGGTAAAATTGGTCTTAGCCCAGGGACCACAGTCTACTGGGTTCCACCCAAACTTAGCCCACTCCCTTGCATTGTCCAGGGTGATATCTGCCTTTGCCCATGCCCAGGCTGACACATTGGGGAACACCTCAAAGTAGTCCTTGGCCTCAGAGGGGGAGAGTCCCAGCTCCAAGATTGCCACGGCATATTCACCAGGCAGGCCTGACTTAATAAATTCAACAAGTTCAGAAGCAAGGTACCTATTTACTATCCAAGGTTTGGCCTGTGCAAATGGTACACAGAATCTAGTAATGTAGGCAATGAAATTAAGGGGCAGTCCTGTGTTGACTCATGCCAAAGCCTCATCTCTTGGTACTTGGTGCTTGCGAAACACAGACACAGCGGAAACATTAATGCCAGCATGACACCACTTAGTAGCCGCATCCACAGTAAACTGATGGAGAAGCCATTGCTTGGCTTGCTCTAGCGTCAAGCCCAAGCTGCACCATTTTATTATGTCTTGGAGACATACACCATTGTCTTCCCAGCCTTGGGCTGAGACACTATCAATTTCATATGCACTGAGAAGATCCCAAAATAGTTGCTGTTGACTCAGGACGTCACTTTTTTGCTTGGGAGATAAATTCTGGTGAAGAGCGGCAAAGTCCTTATCTGAAAGCTTATCCAACCAATTGGGATCATCCAAATCCTCTCCTGGACTGAGCCTGGCTTCTGAAACCCCTATTTTGGTGGTTTTGGTTTCACCACATAAGGGTTTTTTGCTGCCACCCTGGCCCGCAATCTTGCCTGCTGTCGCCTGGGCTTCCCAGTCTGCGGGGCCGTTTCCCGCATAGGCTGGCGCAGTGCTCAGTGCTGCCGCTGCCCTGCCTTTTGCTTTCATTTTCTTCCCTCCCCCAGTCTCCTCGCGCATCCTGCAGACCTTGTGTATATTCAAGCAATAACAATACTTTGGCTTAATTGATGACGACCACACTTTCAAATTTGAATTTAAATTTAAAAAGTGTTGCTTAGCAGAACACAGGACCAATGTCAGCTTATTTGTACAAATAAAGCGCAGATATATTTATAGCTTGGAGTAGAGACAATTGTCAAAATTATTATAATTTGTGTTGGGATCAAGCTTCAGCCATCACAATCTGTTCTGTGATTTTGATGTTTGGTCATAAAACAAACCTGCATGAATTGCAATGTAACCCAGCATAATCCTATATTTTTTATTGTGACCAATAATAATATAATCTCATGTAAGCTATTTTTTTGGCTGATAATATATTTTTATAGATTTAAAATTAAAAGTTTTATGATATAATTAATTAAAAATACCTGTGGTTTAATAAAAACCATCATTTAAGACATTGGAAGATAAAGCTTATAATTCACTGTATTTTAAAAATGAAGTTTTAAAAGCTGAAACTGCTCTAATTTTACATCCTGTGCCTTGCACAAAATGAAATCACCTGTTTCACCTTTGAAAACACATTTCTTTTATACTTACTACTCTACATAATGAAGCAAGGCACAAATTTTGACTTTCACAAAAATTGCAGCACAAATCCACATGTATTGTTTTGTGACCTCATCTGAAACCTTCTTAAAACAGTTTTGGGACTCTGTGATCACACAATTTCTATGACTGGCCAACCCTAATACAGCTAAATAACAATACATGTTAGTAAGCTATCAACAAGTAAACATGTAAAAATAGAGGTGGTCTGCATCATCACATAATTCCATTGAACAATGATAAATTTCAATATTTGTTCTCCTGCTACAAGATAAACCAAAATAAACTCATTTTCATAACTTTTTTCATAAGTTTTATCATATTATAATTGTACTCTTTTAGCAAGGTTATATAATAAAGAAAATACAAGACTAACTTTTTTATTTTAACAAAATAATTTTAAATTTATTGGGATGGCCCCCAGGTATATAAGTGATATTTAAAGAGATTATTTTAAATAATAGACTTTATTAGTTCATATTTGATAATTTTTCATAAAGTTTAATTGCTATAATTTGTCATAGGATGACTCCTGGTTTGAAGCAGTTCCAAGTCACATAAACCTGATCTTTTATAAGTCAAAACTCTTTCATAAAGACACATCTAAAGGGTTATAGATGTAAATTTAGTATAAAAGCTATTAATATATATAAAAGTGAGTCTGTCTGTCTGTCTGTAATGTCGCCTCGAGTGGGCTCAAGCCGTAAGGGATTTGACTGAATTGATTTTTACTTAAATTTGATTTTAAAAGTTGATTGTTAAGCCACAAGCTCAATTTGGCTCATCCTTACATTCAATCCCTTACATGCATCTTTGAGAGTACACATTGAATTCAGTGGAGTGTGGTCTAAATCATGTTGAACTGAAATATAAGCCACTCGAACTTTAATAAATTTGTATTTGATTACTTGAATTTTAAATTAGTGGCTAACACCATTCAACCATATCAAAGTGGCTTATCTGTATAGATTACCCGACTCTAGAATGGGTGGATTAAAATTAGAAAAGAAGCAGCAATTGTTTGAGATCCTTTTATATGATTGGATGGTTATGCTCTGTGCTGAGGATTGAATTGACAACGAAAAGAGAGCTTGATCAATTTAAAGCAATACAGTTTGAATTATAATATAAATATTAGTTTAAAGAAGGAGATGGTTGGCTTGGACATTTCGAAATTCTTATTCTTCAAGTGAGATAGTAGAGCATTCCAATTTGATGCCACCTGATCCAAGTAGCTCCATATTGTTTAAGAGTAAACCTTGCTTGCCACAGCTTCATCCCAAGAGAACATCAGTGGAGTAAAAATACTATGATAAAATTATGATTCAATATAATGATTTTCATGAAATTCAGAGGACGTTGATCAATTTTTCAGATGATTCCAATCAAAATGGTACCAAACATGATAGCTCTAACTGCTCTAGATGCTGAGATATATAGTTAAGTGCTGGAATCGGGTTCACGTCATAATCAAAGTCTCAGACTCGATTTGAAATTATCTAAATTTACTTTTAATGCACACTAAAAAACTAAAATCAATGTATCTCAGTGAATACTAAGCCGATTTTGATGTCCAATAGCTTATTTAAAAGCTGCAGATCAGCTCTACATTTTTACAGACATTAAAAATCAATTACTAAATTTTAAAATAATTAGTTTAGTTGTACTAATCTTAATAGTGATACTACACTTATTTAGATTTTGTTTTTATTTATACTTGAAATATACAATTTTAATTTTATATTTAAATAAATATAATTTAAACTACATTTTAATAAAGCAATTAAATAAATTTTAATTAAACACATGATAAGTACTCCAAGCCTAAAAACACAATAAAATATATTTAATTGATTTATTAAATTCAACTTTAATTCTGTCCTTGGACGGGGCAACCACCTAGTAATTCAAATGTTTTTAGAATGACAGACATATAGTGAATCAACTTATATCAGGAGCAAAGCCAATGAAGGAGAACAAAGCTTTATAAATGAAATTTGAACAAGTATATTAGATATGTATCTTTATAAAAAATTGTATTTTTTAGTTTATCAACTGTGATAAATTTATTTTGGTTTGTTGATTTTTAATTGTTCAAAAACACCTCAAGTCAATTAATGTTGATTGTTAGGTATATTCCTCTTATTTTACTTTTAAAAAATGTCAAAATTCAAGGGGAATGTAATACTCACACATCATGAGAACTTGGGGAGCAAGATTTGGGGTACCTGGCTAAAAGAGAACCCTGTGAGCTGAAAGGTTTCATGCCAGATAATGTAATTCATCTAGAAAATTTACCTATATGATTGAGGAATTAAAAGAAGCCCTTGTGTTTTACAATAAATAGTAGATGTCAGTAAAAGAGAGCAGTGCAGGTGCAAAGTATGTATTTAGACTTTGATCTTGAAAATAGACATGGTCTTGGTTGAGAATGGCAAAAGGGTCATAATATAGGTTTGAGCCAGTCTGATAATGGCTATAGTAAGAAGAATCAGGGTCTCTCACAAGAGAGGACAATGATACTATAAGTATGATTTTAGTCATATTCTTGAGGGAAATATTAAATTAAATAAGCTTCAAAGGCATAGGCTTTAGGCTCAACAATAGCACAAGGTCTATAATCTAGGGTTTATATATATATCAAACAGATAAAAAACATTTAATTGAGAGGCCCCAATTCAAGGTTTGTCTCAAGTTTGGCAAGTGGCCATAGGCCCTTTTCCCAGTGGCTATTGCTATTTTGTGAGTTCTGGAATCAAGCCTGGCATCTTATTTTCTTCTGATGTGAGGACTAGAGATTGGCATGGAACTTATGAACTGATTTCACATTTATTTTTGGCCTTATGGTTTACCTTTAGGTATTGTGTGCCTTCCTGGTTTAATTATCTATTTTTTATTGATTCAAGGCTGGATATGTTTCTGGAGCTTCTTTGACCTTAAACACATTCACACATATTGTTGTAACTGTGCTGTTTTAGAAGATTTACAAGGGGAAAATATTTAGAAGCTAGATAATAATCTTTATTGGGAGATAGTGATTATATAGTTCATGTGAATCAATGGATAACAGGAACATGATTGGTGATCACACAGTTGGATAGAAGAAGCGGGTGGCTTGATCCTGATAATGAGTCAAGCGCCAAAAAAAGGTATCCACCGTAGAGGATCATCATCTGTTCATGTTGTTGGATTTGGTAATTTGAGTTGACTTCCTAGTCTGGCTTCAAGTGACCGGATAATCAGATTGCAGGTCACAAACCCGCTTGGTTGGAATCTTGCTGGTGGGCTGAGCCTGCAGTTTTGACACCCCCCAACTGAAGGTTGGCCTTCTCTGGGAGCAGGTTGTCAGGAGCCCGGGCACTGTATTAAACTAGTTGTTGTTCTGTAGCTGGTAGGGCAGTCTCTTGTTGTTTCTGTCTTGCTTTGTAGGGTTGTAGATAATCATGGTATAGGGTTTTGTCTTGTTTACGTTTGCCAAGCCCTTGCACAAGGTAAGTGTTATTGTTGTTTACCTTTAGAATGATTGCTGGCCCCACTTTTTCAGGTTGTAACTTGCTCTTGTCAACATTCATGACCCATACTTTTTCCCCAACTTCATGTCTATTGCGGATGGGGACAAATGTCTTTTGCAGACATTCATTCTCTTTGGCTGTTTGCTCGCAATTAGCCTCCATTACTTGAGGGCCTGAGCAAGGGGGGACTTCACTTGGAATTTCCAGTTTGGGTGCTGTCAATGCTTGGATGATATTTGACTGTGTGCCGTATATCAATTCAAACGGGCTTTTTCCGGTGGATCTGTTCACTTGGGTCCAACACACAAGTAATGCAGTCTGTAGCTGCTTATACCAGTCTTCAGGTCTCCGGGCAGTGAGTTTGGCTAAGGCTTGCACAAGGCTACTATTAAGCCGCTCTAATTGTTCATTGGCCTGTGGGTGGTATGGTGTTGTTAAAGTGTTTGACCCCATTCTTGGTGAGGTATACATTGGTGTTTTTGGAGGTTAACTCTTTGCCTCCATCAGTTATCAGGAGTTCTGGCTTTCCAAACTTGCTGATTATTTCTTTGCCAATAAATTGTTGAATGTCATTGCCAGTGTGTGCCTTTACTGCTTGGGCTACTAGCCATCTTGTTGCAAAGTCAATGGGGGTGAGTATGTATTTCTTGTCATTGTGTTTCCCTGGCATGGGGCCAACAATGTCAAGAGCCCATACTTTAAAAGGTAGTTGTGTACAGATAAGAAGTACTAACTTTGGCGGGGTTTTGCTTTTGGCAAACTTTTTGCACACCTCACATTGGCCTAGAACTTCTTGAACATTACAGTATAAGGTTGGCTACCAGGCTTTATGTTTTAGGAACTCATATAGGTTTCTGCTCTTGGTATGTCCAAGGTCTCTGTGATAGCAAAGGATAGTGTCAACTTGCTGATGTGTGGGGATGTAGGGAATGGTTGTGCCGTCAGTCATTTTTATGTGAAGAGTCCCATATACGTCAGCAAAGAGATGCTCATTCTTGATGACTGTTTCTTTGGTTATGTCGGTGGTGCCAGGGGAGAACCCTTTGTCTTTTTTTTGTAACACCAGGAGAAGCCAGTCTGGTTCAAGCCCATTCTCTCCTCTTAAAGCACAGACATACAGACGGGACAGGGAGTCTGCCATGGCAAGCTCAGCCCCAGGCTTGTACTAGATGAGCATGTTAAATATCTCCAATAGTTCCATTAACTGCGCTTGGCGGTGTGACAGATTTGCTTGAGTCTTGAAATAGATGAGTGACTTGTGATCAGTTAATGCTGTGAATTCTTCCTGGCATTCTAGGTAGCAACATCATTTGACTAGGCAGTGCACAATAGCCAGCAGTTCCTTATTTTGGATAGGATATTGACACTTGCCATCTGTCAACTTCTGCAATTTGTAGGCTACGGGCAGGAAGTTGCCGTCATTATTTTTAATTTGTAGTACTTCCCAATGAATGCATCTGAGGCGTTGGTTTCCATCTGGTATTCCCCGTCACGTTTGGGGTATTGCAGGATGGGAGCTGTTGTTAGCTTCTCTTTGAGGCGTCTAAAACAGAGGTCACGTTGGGGGGTCCACACAAACTTAGACTTGGCGCCAGTTATGGCGGATAAGGGGGCAGTCAGAACGCCACAGTCAGGTTTGAAACATTGTACATAGGCCACCATTCCCAAGAAGATGTGGAGTTCTGACTTATCTTTGGATGGTGGCATCTTGCAGATGGCTTGTATCTTTTGACTGTTGGGTTTGATGCTGTCCTTTGAGATTATATGCCCCAGGAAGGGTAGTTGCTCATGGAAGAACTGGCACTTGGAGGGCTTGGCCAACAGTTTGTGTTGTGCCAAGGTTGCAAAGACTGCTTCCAGATCTTTGTGGTGCTGTTCTACCAAGAGGCTGTAGACAATAATGTTGTCTAGGTACACTAGGGCATGTTTGCCTATGTGGGGTGCAAACACTTTGTTCATGAAGGTTACAAAGGTGGACAGGGCATTGGTCATGCCAAAGTTGAGCACCACACATTTGTAGGAGCTGTATTTAGTGCAGAAGGCTGTTTTGGGAATGTCTTCCTCCTTGATACAAATCTGATTGTAGCCTGCAGTTAGATCAATCTTGGAGAAGACAGTGGCTCCTCCTAAGGCATTGAAGAGGTTGTCAATCAGTGTTAGAGGGTAAAAATTCTTAATGGTAACTTTGTTTAGGGCGCGGTAGTCTGTGACCAGGCGTAAGGTACCGTCTTTCTTAGCCACAAAGAATACGGCAGCCCCAAAGAGAGATTGTGAGGGGTGGATAAGTCCTTTTTTCAATGCCTCCTTGAGGTAGGTGCATAAGGCGTCATCTTCATTTGGGGCCATCCTGTAGATAGGGCACGCCTTGGGTACAGCCCCCTTGAGTTGGATAGAGTGCTGAATATGCTTCTCAGGGGGCAGACCAGGTAACACTTCCTTAAAGATTTCTGGATGGCAGGCCACAATGTTGCAGTCCTGAGGTGTGGAGGTATCCTGGTGGTCTTTGAAGTGTATGATCTTGTACTGGCAGGAGTCTCAGTCAATTGACTTTAAATCTTTCTTCTTGTCCTGGGTCTCTGTGATGCGCACAAAGACGTGGTTGTGGAGTAATTGGTCCACAGAGTCAGGGTAGGTTTGGTGGTTGACACCTTCACGTTTGATGGTCAACACTGAGGTTGCCCAGTCTACATGAGGATTGTTCTTTTGTAACCAGTCTAGTCCCAGTACAATGTCAAACTTAGGAAAGTTGATGATGGGACCTTGGATGGTGGAGTGAAGGTTCTCAAGTGTGATAGAGAAGGGGGCAGCTTCCCTTGTCACGGCAATGTGGTGTTCATCAGCCAGGACCACATTTTTAATACACAAAGGATTAGTAGCCAGCTTGAACTTATCCACAAAGCTACTATTGACTAAGGTTTGGTCTGCGCCTGAGTCCAAGAGTGCTGAGCCTGTGTAACTGCAAAAGCAGAAATGATAGGACATCAATTTATTGGGATGTCTGGCAATGGTGTACAGTACTGGGTCTTCCGAGGGCACCTGGATTATTGGGCATTGGTTCACGTCCTTGGGTTGGTATTCATTGTTGGGCAAGTCAGGAGTTGTGTGGGGAGAGCTTGGCTTGCTTAGTGCTCTCCCCAGGCTTTTCCCTCATCTTGGTTGCCCTGCGTGGCAGTGAAGCAGAAATGAGTACGGTTTGACTGGCCATTGTTTCTATTTCCATGTCCATTAGAACCCGTGGGCTTGTGGTTGGCGTTGCTCCTGTTGCCTCCAGAGGGTGGTTGAGAGGAGCGCCCACTTGGATGGGAATCCTTGGGTCTTTCTTGTTTCCAAGTTTATGCCTTGTGCAGAGCGTTGGATGTCTGTTCCACTTTTTCTGCTTCCCAGTATAGGCTTTTCAGGTTGGTCACCTGATCCAGGTTTACATGTCTCATCACGTGCAACTTGAGAGCGTCATAGTACATGAGGTGTATGGCTGGGGTGTTGAAGGCCATATCAGATGGTGCACAAGGGCAGAGTCCTCATAGGTGCGGGTGAGTTCTTTTACAGTGCCTGTCTGGGTCAGGTTCTTTACTTGGCAAATGATCATGAGCGCTGTGTCCTTTAGCACAAATCTTGCCAGGAAGTCTTGCTTAAAGGTATCCCAGTTCTTGTCTGTGTGCTCTTCATAACACTTGTTGCACCAGGTGCCAGCGTCATGGTTCAGGAAAATGGAAATCTCTGTGATCCAAAATTGCTATGGGCATTCCATCTGAGCTAGCTTGCTCTGGGCGGACTGGATCCATGCGGCGGCGTTGTTGTTGGCCCTAGCAAAAGGTTCCAAGGCGGCGCTTTGTAGTCTTTGAGCTATATAGGTGGGCATGGTAGTTTTGTCGGCTGGTCACAGCATTGCTGGAAGAGCTTGGAAGAAACCTTGTGCAGACATGGCGTTGAAGGTGGGTAGAGGGATCACTGTGTTTTGATATAGGACAAAACCATTGGGTATCACCGTACCAGGAGTGTACAGAGTCCAGTCGGGCGGGAGGCCAGACATAATTCTGTCAAGGATTTGTTGGCCGCGGCGTGTGCAGGCAACAGGCAGAATTTTTCAAGATGAGGTAGGATGGAGAGCCTACCTGTGCTACAAATGTTGTAACTGTGCTGTTTTAGCAGAGTTACAAGGGGAAAATATTTAGAAGCTAGATAATAATCTTTATTGGGAGATAGTGATTATATAGTTCATGTGAATCAATGGATAACAGGAACATGATTGGTGATCACACAGTTGGATGGAAGAAGGGGGTGGCTTGATCCTGATAATGAGTCAAGCGCCAAAACAAGGTATCCACTGTAGAGGATCATCATCTGTTCATGTTGTTGGATTTGGTAATTTGAGTTGACTTCCTAGTCTGGCTTCAAGTGACCGGATAATCAGATTGCGGATCACAAACCCGCTTGGTTGGAACCTTGCTGGCGGGTTGAGCCTGCAGTTTTGACAATATATATTTAAAGTATGTTTAAATTGTCTTTAACTAATTTGTTGGGGATAAATATGTCTCTTAATGCTAAGTTCTTGTCATGATTTTCCAGGGGAAGGGGGGGTAAATTATGAACATACATGTAAAAATTTGATTCAATTATGGATGCCTTAAACTAAATATTTCATTTGAGCTGTAAACAAAAAGTTTGACATCATAAGTTTCAAGAAGTAGTTTTAAGCTTAAGCAGTTTAAACTTATATTTTTTATCTAGGAGGCCAGCAGAATTTCCAGAAGATGCTCAAGGTATCCAGGATTTTAGATAAATATAAGAAAATTATCAAAAATCAATTATAATTCATTTCTTTCACAATCTTTATCAGCCTGTGTTAAAATTCTGTTATTATTTGTAAGGTGTTGCCCCCAGTTCCCCTGTTTCTGTCTTTATGTTCCTATTCTGGATTCTAATCCTGAGAAATCCAAGAGTGTGTTAATAAAACATTGTGATGTTTGTAGATCTTTCAAATTGATTGTGTCCAAGGGCAGTGGTTGGTTAAAGCCTTGAATTAGTGTGGGTGATCCTGGCACACTAATGGCAAGGTTTAATATATCAGGGTGAACACTAACATGTAAACCCCTAGTAAAGTTCCAAATCAGAAAAAACCAACAGCTAAATTTAATCTGCCTAAGACCCAAGGTCAAGAAACATAAAGCCAAGTTTTTCATGTTAGATGTTACAGTAGAAAGAGAAATAAAATGAATCACACTCCCCCCAAAAAACAAAAAATCAATAAAGAACTTTGGCTAAGTCTCTGAAAACATTAGACAATTTAAATGATGTTATCAAAAAAATTGATTAAGGCTGGAGTTGCTTAAATAGCCCTGGAAAATATGGATTTACCCTACTTTTTACCGATTAATTATGACAAGAAAATTATGTGTTATACACTCCTTGGAGATGGTAGCGCTTGACCTGCTGGTTGCCAATTAATTTTTAACATCATTGAGTTGAATTCAAAATAGGTTTCCAAACTGCTAAAAATATTCTTGTCAGCCAATCAGATGTCATAGAATCCCCTCCACCCTAATCCTAAACTACCTTAAAACTTTCCTCATTCCCCTCTAGAAACTTGTTTCTAGATATCTTATTCATCTTGGAAAATAAAGGAGCTTTTCTAAAAAATTCTTGATTACTTGGGCTTATTAGACCCTGTACTGTAAATTCAGAACCTGAACATAAAAATGTGGGATACATGAATCAAAAATGCAGGATTCTAATGTACAATTTGAGATTATCTGTATTTCAAACAAATCATAGACATCATGTAAAACTTAACAAATCTGAAATTGCGGGATTGTCAAATCCAAGAACCAAGTTTTAAATCAAAAATGAGGTGAATTTGAAATAAATATAATTTATGGGTGTCTCAAAAAGGATGCTAAAGGATCTAGAGTGGATTTGTGCTAATTCTTTTAGGAATAATAGGCATTCTCAAAAATCACCCTATTCCATTTTAGGGCGGCTAAAATTTAGATGCTTGATTATAGTAGATTTAAAAAATGCTAATAATAAAATAGAATTATATATTACAATCTATCTTATCATGTTGTCTTTTCCTTGATGTGTTAATATTTCATTTGCTGTTGATAATGTGCTTGCGTTTAATTGGATAGTTTCACCTCCAGTTGTCTTGGCAATAGGAAATCAAGTCGCCTCCGCAACCATAGCTGGTCTTGAGGAGGCGACTTGATTTCCTATTGCCAAGACAACTGGAGGTGAAACTATCCAATTAAACGCAAGCACATTATCAACAGCAAATGAAATATTAACACATCAAGGAAAAGACAACATGATAAGATAGATTGTAATATATAATTCTATTTTATTATTAGCATTTTTTAAATCTACTGTAATCAAGTATCCTTAATAGCAATACATTAACACTTTTGTAGTAAACTGATATTTTATCTTTCCCCCTCCTTTCTTTCTCAAAAACTTTCAAGAAATTTCTGCTTCATCAGGGGGGTAGCTCATATATCATTATATGGGTTTGCAGTTGCTATATTAGCAATTTAGAGTGCAGAATATTGCATCATTTCCAGTTTAGACAATTTTACATTTAACTTAATTTCATGTATAAATATAGTTGTTGAGATTGGATTTTTCATTTGTTTTTAGTTGTGGTGGAGCTTCTTGATTTGAGCTGGCGTTTCCTAGTGTGCTTACTGTACATTCAATTTGGATTCCAGTTCCCGCAATTAATATCTGAGTGTACTAGTGGCATTCAAAAGTGATTTGAAATTTGGTTCTTGGATTTGACAATCCCGCAAATTCAAAAAACATAGTAAACTTAATGAAAATGGTTGATGGATTTAAACACTTCAAATATGATTCCAGTTAATTCATTTTGTCCATAGGAAATATGCAGTTTGAGTTGAACTTTGAAATGTTTCTAGGAGTTCCCACATTTTTAAAAATTCAAATAAAAATACAAAGAATTCACTTTAATTAAAAAAGGCCATCCCACAAAAGTGATTCAAATTTGGACCAAGGATTTGACAATCCCACATTTTTACGTTCAGGTTCTGAATTTACAGTATTTGAGAAACTAGCCTCTGATGCAGTCAAGGTTGCCACTGATACCCTTGCAGTTCCTTGGCCTGCCCTTTACCTATATTTTAGCTCTAATTATTATTCTCATTTCCCCCTGTAATTGATTTTATTAGCTTTGATCTTGACTACCATCTATGCTATACCACTAGAAGTGCTCAAATGCTGAAACTTCTTTCCCAATTTGGCTTGTTGTTGCTTAAGAAACTCATGATTTTCTTATTTTACCCTCATTTTCTGTTGTTAAACAGTAGTGTGCACCATCTTACCTTAACATGAGATGCCATAGCTGAGGACTTTTATATATGGAGCACATAGAATTTCCTACTATTTTGGTAAAATTACTGGTGAATTTCAACTAAGCTCCTGATCACACATGGAAGCTATAGTGAAATCAACTCACTGGTAGCTGACAATCTGTTGACTACCAGGGAGTTGATTAGCACTTATTTAAATTAATATATAATATTTTCTTAAGCAATTTAAGATATTTTTAACTATTACTTGTAAAGACCCAACAATTGGGAAAGTATTTTAGCTAAGTAGGGTACCAAGTTGGCCACTTGGAACCCAGTGAGCGCAGTCACAATGGGATAGACCATCATCATCCATTGAAAGACCTTTGTGTGTACAGTTTAACGTCTGAAATTACCAGCAAAATACATGAGTCTGTAGTATATACAGGTGTATATAGCTACAGACTGAGTGGAGTGGGGCAAAACCAGCATGGGCCAGGAGTACTGATTGGAGGAGTTGAGCTGCGCCAGCTCCTTGTAAAATTACTCATCAGATGGATCTTTGAATGGCCTATGCAGTTGATAGTGTTGGTGGCCCCCAATCCCTAGGCATGCTCTAAGGACAGCTGAGAAGATAAGATGGTTCATCTTCTAGTCCTGGGGAAGGGCAGACAAATATTAGTGTCTTTAACTTTCTGAAGGGTAAAGTTTTGGTTATTTTATGTGATAACAATATAGGGGTAATTTGCTCAATGATAGCACTAACTATCATCAAGTGATTGAGCTTTATTATATACTATCCTCCTTGGTGGGGCATGAATAATGCAAAACATTGAACAGGGGACCCCAAACACTTGGTGTTATCTGGAATTCCCTTTTGGGATTGAGATTGGAGGGGTTTGACAAGCAATGAATTGTTAATCTTGGCCTTGCATTGCTTTGGATTTTTTTCAGGTACTTTCATGCACCCAAATTCCACTTCTGCAATTACTGCATTGAGTGCTTTGCAAGGCAGCCTGTCAGCCCCATCCAAATTTGGTAGATTCCAAATTTGGGCAGCACTTTCCCCTACATTTAGATTTAGGGAAATTGCCTTTTTTGGTTTCCAAATTTGACAATTTCCTCATCCGGCAGAGGTGGACGGTCCTGCTGTGAAGGGTGCGCTGTCCCCTGCTGGCTGGCTGGGCGTGCAACCAGCAGGCGCCTGGCAGTTGGCCGTGCGGCCTGCGGCCAAGGTATAAAATCCAGAATTTGGAATTTATTAAATTTTCAAGTTCTTTTTTAAACCCTTTTGTTTTTTGCGGCAGTTTCCCCAATTAGGGGAACTGCTGTCATTTTTTGTTTTGACCTTTAGGATCCATTATGACCAAAATGTTGTCTTTTAGAAAGTTGTTGTCAGGATTATTCCTGACATACTTCAGGGGTTAAAACCCAAAACCCAAATAAAAACACTGAGTGTTGACTCTGTTTAATAATTCTGTTAGTTCAAAGACCAATTTTAGAGGTAATACATATGTAAATTTACTATCAAAAATCAAAACCACCAGTTTGACTCTCTAAAAGTAAGAGTGCTCAAATCAACACTTTTTAAGTCAAAAAACAAATTTATTAGTAAAAAACATCTGTGTGTATATAAATTTTATTATTTACTGTGATTTTTTATAATTATGTCAAAACTGCAGGGTTAACACCCAGCAAGGTTCCACCTAAGAGAATCTGTGACCCAAAAGCCAACTCCCCCATGCCTCATAGCCAAATGAAGAAGTCAACTTGAATGACTAAATCCAGAAACAAGAACCAGTGAAAATCCCAGCTTGTTGGACAGCTCAATTTGGCACTTCCCTCATTAAAAGGACCACATTACCCCCTGGCTAATCCAACTGACTGATTGTCCCAATCTTGTTCTTCTAATAATGAGTCACCCCAGCTATATAATTCCCATATCTCAATAAAGATAATTATCTAGTTTCCAATTGTTTTCCCCCTGTAACCCTGCTAATACAGCACAGTTACAACAATTAGTATCCACAGTTGTTAATTAGGCTCCCAAGCATCACTATTCTGGATTTAGTGGTATATACATTGATCAACTACCCCCTTGTTTTAAATTATGTCTATTTAAAATTGCTAGATCAATTGGCGCCACATAAATCAAGCCTGATTTATTAATAGATTTCATATGTAATTGATTGAAAACAGGAAGTTGAATCCTCCCTGCTTGAAACTATCCACTTGTTGCATATGCAGTTTGACATTTAACAAATCAAAAGCTCAGCCTCAAGCTTAAATTAATAGATTAGTTTTCAAACCTGTTGAGATAAACATATATTATTCAGTTTAGAATGCATAAACTCAGTCACAAAATGTATTTCAACTTGATAGATCTAAATAGAAGATAATTTCACAGAAAATGTGCGCTATTTGGCGTAAATGTCCAATCATACAACAACCTATTCAAACTGGGGACAAATGCTTAACAATTCAACAAAAAATGAGCAAAACACTAGAACACATAAGTTTCAGTCACAGAACACATCTACTATGTTTACTATGTTTTTGGTGAACATATGAAACTCAGTCACAAAAGTTACATACTTGATCCAACAACAAGCCTCAATAGCAACTGAAACAGACAACATAAATATCAAATATCAAAATGCATGAATTAATCTATAATACTGTTACCAACTTGTCCTAATTAAGAATGCTATCTAGAATAAAAAAGAAAATAAATATTCTGAATGTCTGTTTTGGGATTAGAATCCATAAAAATCAAATTTATCTAAACTCAGGATCAACAGTGCACATTCACAGCCAAAAATAATTAATATAGAAATCTAAAAATCTAATTTGAAATAAACAGTAGTGACTAATAGCTTTCATGCTATTAATAAGGAGCGCCTTTTGGGGAAGCTTCAAATATGGAATTAGGAGAGAAGAGAAGTATCTTTTATTGGATAATATTTTAGACTTATATAGATTGGGCTGTGGCAGAGATTTAGTTGGATCAAACCTAGGGGTTGGTCATGTGCAGGATAGGTTTGGACCACTGGATACTTGGATTGCCATGTGATATTTCTTGGTTACCATTCTTGGTATGTCAAACGGTATATTGGAAGGGCACCAAATTGGGCAATGTCTGGATGTTAAGTAGGTCAGCAGTAGCCAGAATGCTTGTACATCCAGACCCTTGACACTACTATATATGGAGAGATAAAAATTATAATAAATAAATTATATAGATAAAATGATTTTCATTTAATTTTTATTTTTATACCAAAATGAATGCATCCCAGCAACAGAGCCAATCAGAATGGGTGTACATGTGGTGTCTTTGTGCTTGGCTCAGACCAGACACGCCTCAGTTATTGCACCCAGCCTAACTTAATGAAATAAGCCTATTGAAAAAAGGACATGTTGTTGTTTGCAAATTGGCATGTCAACTTGTGATCACTCTAGCACCAGAGAACCCAGTGGTCTGGTGCTAGATTAACCACAAGTTGGCGTGCCAATTTGCAAACAAAGATATCTCCTATTTCCAATTGGCTTATTTCATTAAGTGTTAATTTCACTTGAAAAACTCATACTAATAAAAAGCAATACAGATTATATCAAAACAGAAACACAAAAAAGTATTTCTAGAAAGTTAATTTTATTTAAGTGTGTGCCCTTTTTGAGCCAGTCTCCGTGAAAAATGGGGCCTGTGCTCCACCTAGCCACAAAGGCATTTGGCAAGGTGAACCAGGTCAGGCCCCAAACCACAGAGAGCATAGCTGACAGGAACCAGTTACGGGCAGGAGACAACCACAGACTCTGGTAACTATTGTATAAGGTCAGAAGAATTGCAAATGAGAGTGAAATAATCTTGGAAAAGCTTAGCTGAAGTATTTTCTCAAGCAGCAAGAGAAAAAAATCCTGCATATTTTTTTTGAAATTTAAAATCAAATTTCAAAATGTTGATTTTTATACTGAACTGAGATTTTTGTCATTTTTTACTCTTTTATTATAGTTTTTTTAGGAAACCAAGATAACTCTCAGAGAGCTATCATAGTAGGTATTTAGGGAAAAATTTAAAAACTCCATAGTGAATATGGAATGAGGGAGATGATCTGATAAAGAACAGAAAAAGGAAAATCTATTATCCAATAGAGGGGTTTCAGAATCCAACTTTTTCAGTTGGGTTTGTTACATGTTTGCTATCTCATTTTTGGAATTCAGTATTTGTTTTGTTTTTGTTTTGTGATTGACTATTTTTGTTTTCCGGCCCTAGATAAAAGGAAGCTTTATTGAGTAAATTAACCTTCAACTGGTTCTAGTTGAAATATGTTTTGTGACTGAGTTCATGCATTCTAAACTGAATAATACACATTCATCTCAACAGGTTTGAAAACTACTGTAAGAGTCACACTATGGGTGCTGGTCAACTCCCACTAAATTGACACCTTATCAGGGTGACTAGCACAGAGATTTTCTTAGCGTGCTAATAGTAGGCTACACCATCTTAAAAATAACATCTCAAAACTTCATTCCAAAATTAATACTAAATACAGCATTTTTGATTTACAGAATCACATGTCAGGAAACCAACCTTGGGTGGCTGAATGTCATTTTATGGGATCAGGCAGGACACGTGATTAGTGGGCAGAGCCCACCATAAGATTGATGCTAACTTAAAGAGGTATAACATAGATTTCCCCACCCAAGACTACAGGCCAGAGGATAGGATGATAGTTAATTACACAAGTAAGGATGATGTATACTACTCCAAACATCTTGTTGGTATGATCTAAGAGGATTTTGGGTGAGGAAACAGGCATTGGTTTGGGAGTGAGAGGCAGCTTCATATCTAGTTGGTAGGAAGGGAAAAATCTGTAATTATTTTTAAACAGTCAGAGCGCAGTAATAACCCAAGAGTCCCTTCTGTTATATCTGGTCAACTCTTTAGCTTGGGCCAAGAGATCTAGTGCTAGTATACAGTTAGAGGTGTAATATCTATATTCATGATTTAAAGGGTACTCTGTAAAGTGGAAAGGACCAAAGGGGGCACCTGGAGGACAATAAGTTGTGGGCTGGAGGAATTAGTGTTGAATTGTAAGATAAATAAGATAAAGTATGGCAATATTTGGGAGAATCAATATCTCATAACCTTTTTTTAAAAATGACAATAAAGTCTAGTGCAGGGTCCACGGGTTTATATAGTACCCCACAGCTAGACTTTACATCTACTACAGGGGATTCATCATAAGATCAGGAAATGTGAATTTGGGTGGACAGGTTGCCCAGGTTTTGGGACAGCAAAATGTCACTGTTGCAGGAGGGCATTTAATGGCTGGATACTTAGAAAGGGTAGCACAACCCTTCTTTTCCTAAGCAATAATATTGGGAGTAGTCTTTAGGTCAACATTTTTTTCAGGTGGGGGTCTTGATTGGCCACCAAGGTAGAACTTAACCTCATTAAGCTAATTATGGAAATTCTCTGCCTCCATTAGGAAATTTGTTTTTTTTCCTTCACTGGGTGCCATAGATGCTAAGTACTCACTAGCATCTTCATCCTCAAGGGTATTTGTGGTCTGGGATTGAGATGATTTGATCCAAAAAAAACACAGGCAGCTGCCTCCTTGGTTGTTAGGGCTGGTGGCCTGCAGGAAGTTGTGACCAGGGTTTGAAACCTGCTCCATACCTTGGCTTTCAGAAAGGGGAAATTGTCATTCCTGACATCATAGCTATGAAAAACACCATCTCAACATTTAGTTTTTTTGAAGCCAAAAAAACTTATAATAATGATAGCAAAATTAATTTAAAAGGTCTATTCTGGGCTTTGAAAGGCTTAGAATTTCAAATCTGAAAAAAATGGAGTTAATTAGTATCAATAAGGCTGCATAAAGACCAAAAGTTAAAATGCACCCCAAAAAAGCCATTTCACTCAAAATAACCATGATTTATACTTTAAAAGATGCATATAAAAGTGACTGTCAGGATTTTTGGATATTGACTAATTAACAGATCTAACCAATTAACGCAGGCCAGCAGTTAATTGCTCTTATGAATGGTTTCAACAAAATAATGCAGGCTGCAGGATTGTGGAATCAATGATCAAATCATATCCTGGCATCAACAAACTCATGCATTGTAATTGATGAACAGAAAATTTAATTACTGCCCATTAATTAGTTCCCATCTTACTGCACCTAATAATAATTGCTATTCTAAACTTTACAGTAGTTTCCAACCCTGTTGAGATAAACAAAAATCTCAGTATAAAAACAAATACAACTCAGTCAAAAAGCGTAATCAAGTTGGATCCAAATATTTTGTAATTTAATATAAATTCTTTAATTGTTGATTTAGTTTTTATACTGAGTTGTTTTTTTTGGACTAAGATTTTTTGTTTATATCAATAGGGTTGAAAACTACTGTAATTATATCCTAGAACAAGAGAGCTGTCATAAGAACCATCATCTGTATTATGTCTAGCAGAGTCTAACATGGACTGGGCCATCAGGCCAAACACTCTAAGATAAAAGACTCTGATCCTATTATATTAGGGTAGCTCTGCATGACAGATCCAGAAAACTCATGCTTGCTTCCTCATTATCCTGGTCTGACTCTTTTACAGTTTGTCAGGGAATCCTTTATATAAGCTTTGATGAGCTTGGATTCCAGGAAAGCAATCTTGGTGTTAAACTTGTTGCCATCTGGTGATCACTTCCATGTTTTTTGCTTTCCATAGTCTTAGCTGCAGACCATCTCTTTCATTCCATGATAGTCTTATTTCAGTTAAAAGCCAAAAACACAAAGCATAAAAAGATTGAGGGGAAAGCAACCATCATAACACATAAGTATCATTTTTTTTATTAATTATTATCATGTTTCCATTATATACCAATTGGGGTACATTTGGCTGAAAACCCCTCTGGTTCTGGAATCACACCTGGATTCCTATCATATGGTTTATAACATAACAGCGTCATCCAATACAGATCTTTACCAAAAAGATCTTCACACTCTTAACCTATAAGAATGTGCCATAATACATTCCAGAATCACCTGATTTCTTCTGTGGAAATGTATCACTTTGGCTTGAAGCATTCCAGACTTCCAACACCAAAACCCTGTGGAATATACATATTCCTGATCCAAGCTATCCTTGTTCCAACTGGGAACCAGCTGATTAATCCTGAATGCATAGACACCATTGTCTACATTTAGTTATTTTTGCATTTAATGGTTTTTTGCGTTAAAAACCCATTAAAACACTTCAAAACTCAAACCAGGCGCCACTGCGGCACCCAGGAACTTTCCTAGGTGGCGCCCCAGCGCCTGAAACATTCACTGGGTGGGGCCTTGGCGCTTTAAAAATCAATTAGGTAGCGCAGCAGCACTTCTAACCTAATTAATTTGCCAAAACAGCACTTTAAAACCACAATTTGGGGGTTTACTTTTGGCTAACCTTAACCAAACTTCTTGACACAGTCAAGGCAATTAAAAAATATAATTAAATCCTCATTAATTATTTTTCAAGCATATTTTAATTAACCTTCCCAGTTAATTAATCCATTTGAAGACAACAAGTCTTCACTTGACATAGTCAAGTCCATTTTGACCCTATGATTAAATCCCCATTAATCATATTCCAGGGTATATATATTAATTAACCTTCCCAGTTAATCAATCAGTTTAAGACACCTAGTCTCATAATCTGAACCATTCAGATTATTCAGTACGGGCCTCAATTAGTACAGCCTAATTGATTCCTGGGTATCAATTAACCTCCATTGTTAATTAGATGGTTTGAGACACCTAGTCTCATAATCTGAATTGTTCAGATTATTCATTTTGGCCCTCAATTAGTACAGCCTAATTGATTCCTGGGTAATCCATTACTATGCTGGAAAGTCTCTCCAAGGCCAATACTATTGTTTTGAATTTAAACCTATGAAATTCATCACAATTCAGCCTCTTTGTGAAACCACAGCCCAATGTGACTGTAGTACAGCCACACTCTGATTAAGTGTGACAATTATCTTGTGAACTAGTAGCCAACTGCTGGCTAGCTAGCACTGGACAGTGGCCCAAACAGGCAGCTGAAAAGAAATTCAGCTATGTAGTGTGGCTAGAAAAAACAAAGTAAGCCAAGGAATTTGTCAAGCAAGCTTTAAAAAATCCACCCAGAAAAGCTGGGCCTCCAGTTGTATTGACCTAATGCTACTTCAGTCTCTTTCTAGCGTTGTGAGCTAACTTGGATAAAACGCAGGCAGGCAAGCCGCCTTAAAGCCAGTTCATTAGAATAAAAGACTGGTGATTCTGTATAAACTTGATGATTGATCCAAGTACTATTTCTTTAATATGATCCTCTCTTAGGCTTATTAGTTGAGCAAAAGATGATAATGTTGTCATACAGTATTAATTCCTATAGTAAAATATAGAGACAATAAACTATGAAATGTATCCAGAAGTAGGAAGAATTGTCCCAAATCCTTTGGGCTTTGGGCCCAGTCAGACTTGCTACTTCTTCAGACAACAAAGTATTCCGGGCCGCAAATTACGCCAAAGTCACAGGTTCTATGTACTTTCCTAATGTCAGAAGACTTGGGATATCATCTGGAGGATGATAAAATACCATGGCCTGCAGATTTTCTGAAAGTGACAAATACTAAAGAAAAGTCTAAAAGAACAAGATCAAAATAAAGTAAGAGAGAAGATAAAGAACAGTTTATTGGGAAAGAGCTCAAAAATTGATTGAAAAAGCAACCGTGAGAGCCTGAAGATGTTCAAGCCTTCAATCCTTAGGATAGTAGGCAAGAACCGCCTTACAGATCCCAGTGTACCTCTTCAATATCTTGGCTTGTTTTTTGGGAGGGTCATCCTTGTTCTTTATTTCAGTCTTAAAGATGTGGGCAGAGATATCCTGCTGGTGTTGAGGAAAATGCGTATCTTATTAAAATTGTGCTTCTTAACCTTGGCCCTTGTAGCAAACTGGCTATGCCAACCTTCAAGGGAAGAGGTGGTCTTGATCAAATCATCTTTTACCTGCTTATAGCAGTTCTATTGGATTGAGTCACCGCTTTTTCTGATTTGAAGTTCTCTTTAAAAGACTTCAACCCATTGAGTTTAAAATTGCTCAATGAAAGGAGCAAATGGTGCTTGATTTGCAGTGCTATATGGATGACAGAAGAAGTTGTAAAAGGCATCAGTCTCTTCCTTCAAGACTAGGTCAAGGTCAGCAAAGCTGTTGTGTTTGGCTCCTGGGGACAAAATCCAGGAGGACATGGCAGGAAATCTTTATAACAAAAGATTTGAGGTTAAAAGCTAGCCTTGGGTTAGCCTTAAGGGCAAAATTAAGGGCACATACCTTAATTTCCTGGAATACAAGATGTGAAAGTCCTTTTGGCAAAAAGGAAAGGAAAAAGCTTGAAGAATACTGGAGCCAACACAAATGTGGATAAACTTGTCTTTATTAGGAGATTTGATTCTACTTAAATAGTAGACAAGGGACAGTGATCACTCATTAGAAAGACAGAGTGGCTGAGGGGGTCACATTGGGATGAGGTCATACCAGGATCAGTCAAGGGCAGGTATGGTAATCCAGAATGGGTGGATATTGAACCAGACCCATTTGCCGGAGGTGAGGAATTTCTAAAGTTGAAAGCAAAACCAACCAGATATTCACATTTATCACTATTTGAAGGCCATATTGAAATAGCATTAATGGCACAATTTCCAACATCTCCCTCCTCAAGATTGGACACAGGGAGTTGATATTTTTACAGAAATTTGGAGTGAACTCAAGCAAAGGGGTGGCCAGAGGACAGCAGCTTCACGGTATACTTAACACCCTTCTTGTAGGTGACTTCACAAGGCTTAACCCAGAGGGGGTCTAGCTTATGGGCATGGCCTTCAGTACAATTTTGATAATAGAGGACTAGGTCATCTACTTGGTACTCAGGGAAGGAGGCTCTGGAAGCATTAGAGGGCAAGAGTACTAAAGCTTTGACTTTATAGGCAGTAGAATAGGCTGTAGCTTGGATGTCAATGATCCAATTAGTCAAGTCTTTGGCATGGGCTTCAGGATTGGCAGAGGCGTCAAATTTGATCAACAGGGGTCCCAAGATTGAAGGAGTGGTGGCTTCCCATCCATACAGCATGGCAAAGGGGGACTGGTCAGTCACTTGATGTCTGCTGAGTCTATACACAAAGAGAGCAGCAGGGAGGAACATATTCCAGTCAGCAGCATCAGAGAGGGTAAGATTCCTCATGATGGACACAAGGGTGGAAGTTGCTTGTTCCACAGTCCCATTGGTTGATGGGTTATACGGTGCATGTCATGAATGAAATTTCAATACTTGTATTGAAAACACAAGAGTTGAACCCCAGTTCCCTGAAAGAGGATCAAACCCTCCAGGACAGTCCAGGACCCGCCAATCCGTTAAGTCACAGGCTCAAATCATTAAATTACTCTGCAACCTGCTGGCCTACTACAGAGGATTCCCTGAATAGTTGCCAGTCTGCCACCAAACTGGTGCCAATGAAGACCTATACCTACAAAGGAGATGTAACCTGGCTAACAGAGGTTGGGGAAGGACCTACTGCCAACCTGCCAAGAGCCAATACTGAAGTTCCAAAATCAACATTGGAAACCCTGGAATCAAACCCTGATCCTCCAAAGACTACTTGAGTCACACAAAGTGGACAGGAACCCATCCACTTGCTAAATTGCAAACCTGAGTTGACGAGTTACTCCAAGGCCCACCAGTCTCCCAAGGACAATTCCACAAATGGTCACCAGATTGATGCCAACCTTGAGCCACCAAAGATCCAAACCTATGCAGAGGTTGCAGCTTGCCTTAAGGAGGTTAAAACAAAACCTATTTTTAACTCTGTCAATGACTACCAGCAAATGCCAGCCTTCTGTCCAGAAGGGGTAGTACAATTGAACTACTCAGGTGACATAGTGAAAAGTGGCTGTGGAACAAAGCATTACCACTTTTATTTTCCAGAGAAAGCACAACCTGGATCTGCCGCCCTCAAGACTCTAAGCCAAGATCCATGCCCCGCCAGTACCTTGTCTGCAAACCTGAACCCTGCAAAAATTGAAGAAGCAAAGTCCCATGGTATAAAAACCCCGGCAGTATGGTGATGACCACATTGTCATTTTTGATAACAAAGTTTTATGAACCTTTGGTTCAAACAAATCTTACCTTACCTAGTCTTAGTGATCTTCCATCTTAACTCCATTCAAGTAGACCATCAGGCACCCACCCCCTCTGGAGACCAACCTGCTGATCCCACCCAGGCACTATACCGTCCCCCAGGAGCCCCCTTTGGACCTGTGCTTTTTACCAAATACCCGCCCAACCCAGCCTACGCAGAGTACAACTTGGAGACCATCCTCATTGCTGACCCCTTGGCCAGGACTAGAGAAACTGAATACATAGGACATGAAGGAAAGTGGTACAAAAGGCCGCCAAGATTGTTCAAAGACAAGTATAATTATCTGCCTGCCTACTTTGTTCCCATGACTCCGCCCTTAACCCCACGGCCCAACCGCCCAATGGAGAACCCCACTGCTGCAGAGACCACGTCCACCCAACTGTTTGGAGTACTCTATATCACCTTGATAGGAATGGTGGATTCCATGATCCTTACCTCTGGACCCTGGTCCTTACTCAGGAAATCTATGTCTTACATTATCAAGTTAGCACCCATTCTATGATGGGCTTTACCTGCTGGCTTGGCCCAACCCCATCCCAAGCCGCCCAATGACTCTACCTATGCCTGGTTTTCTGAAAGTGCAGAGAAGGATTGATGTGTACCAATAGCTTCTACAATGAACATTATGAGGTGGGCATTAAAGTTGGTCCCATTGTCAGAAAGCAAGATCTGAGGGCAACCATGACAGTAGAAGATATCTTGCAACAAGAAATTAGCAGTGGCCTTGGCAGTTATATCCTTGGTTGCTCTGGGTTTGACCCATTTACTAAAATGCTCTATGGTGTTGCAACTGAACCAATGAGGATTCAGTATTTGGAATTGGGGAAGACAACAATCCAATGGAAAAGACAGAATAATAAGAATAAGGTATTGTTTATTGTAGAGTATTGTGATTAATATACCATATGGGGAAAGCCCCAAGGCCACAAGGGGGTGGCATAGCAGGAAGTTCCATGTAAGGTTTGAAGCCAAGGAATAACTCATGCAGGGATCATCAAGTCAAATTGGTAACACTACTAATTAGGATGAAGTACCTGCCATTTGATATTACCATCAGATTAATCCATGTTGTTAGATACGTCAAGGGGCAACTCATTGAGCGCTCCCTGTGTATTGTAAGATACATTAGAAGGCAAGTCTGGAAACTTGGTTGCAACACCCCCCCTTGCCCCCTGCTTGTTGTCAGACACCAAGACTGGAGTCTGCAAAAGGTCTGGGAAGGTCTGCATGAACAGCCTTTGTGTGGGGATGGCGCAGCAGGGGCGCAAGTAATCATGGTGAAGCTTCTTGGTATTCCCTTGGGCGTCTTTGAGTTGATAGGTATGTTTGTCATAGACTGCAGCTATCTTGAAGGGCCCTAGGTGGTTGGGCTCCAACTTGGCAGAATTGGGATTGAGGTTGTAGACGGGGTCACCTACAGCATATATAGCTTTGAGGTGCTTTGTCCCTCCTTCAATTTGCTTGTGTTTAATTTCCTGGGCTTTGGCACACCATTGATCTAGGGATGGGGTTGTTACTAGGGGAGGCTTTTTGGGAACCCTGGACCGTAGCTTTCCCTGTTCAACCCCTGTCAGACTGTCAGGTATCCCAAAGGCCAGGGTGCTGGGGCTGAACCATGTGCCCCTGTTGATTCTTGCTTTTAGGATAAGTAGAGCGGTGGGCAGGTGTTCAGTACATGCAGTGTTGGGGTGCTCTTGTGAGAGCTTGGCAATCAGCTGAACCAGGGAGCCATTTAACTGTTATATGCGTCCATTGGCTTGAGGATGGTAGGGAGTTGTAACTATACATTGGAGTGTGTTCTTGGCGCAGTATGCCTTCATGAAATGTCTAACAAGTTTGGGAAAGCCATCTGTGATGAGACGTTTGGGTTGTCCAAAGCAGGCCACAATTTCCTTGCCAATGAAGCAGGTGATGGTGGTGGCGGTGTGGCTAGTTGTTGCCCAGGCCACTGGCCAGCAAGTGAAGTAGTCAATGGAAGTGATAATGTACTTATTAACCAGTCTGTCTTTGGGGAGTAGCCTCACAATGTCAAGGGCCCACTGCTTGAAGCGTTCCATGGCCTTGATGGGCAGGACAGACTGGGGGGGTGCAGGTTTGGACGTGTTCTTTTTGCACAGCACACACATTTCAAGGAGGTCCAAGATGTCTTGATGCATACGCAGCCACTAAACCTTCTGTTTCATGTTCTCAAAGAGGTTACACCCTCTGATGTGGCCCAGGGTTTGGTGGTAGTGCAATATTGTATCACCTTGTTGTATGGTGGGAATGTAAGGCGTCTTCTCACCTGTCTCTGACCAACAGCAGACGTTACCAGCATTGGTGGTGAACTGGCTTTTGTTGTCCATCAGTTTTGTGAGATTAGGCTGATTGACCAAAAATAATCAGGCTAATCATTGCACACAGATCTTAATCAGTTACACACCATATTATCACTTGGTTATTATTTAATCAAGTGTAGTAATTATATGCTGTATAATCATCAATATATTATAATAGATATGGCAGTTACATGCTGTGTAATTGTTAGTTTATTATAATAGATGTTGCAATTATACGCCGTATTATCACTGATCATCATTCCAATGTGTACTGATTGTACGCCATATATTACTTGCTTTATTAAAATGATGTAACATTATACACCGTATAAACGTTAGCCAACATAGTAATTATCATTGATTTTACGCCGTATAACCCAAAGATCATCTATCAATCACCTCCCAATCCACCCTACTGAACGTTGTATCAACCCAGCCCCACACTGCCTGATGGGCTTTTATGCTCATATCAAACAAGTGATATGAAAAAGATCAGGAAATACCAAGTTTGGGTCAGAGCTACATGACGTATAATTGGGTTCCTTATTGGTTCAGGTCAGCATTACATGGCGAATAATTCACAGGTTGATACTGGATTGAGTCTGCTATTATAAGGCGTATAATCACTAATTTGACCTGTTGCATTAATAAGCAGAAGACTCACCACCCAGCAAAGGATCACTGATTAAGCTTACAAATGGAATACCAAAATTCCACCTTCCAATGCTGTAAGACAGATTAAGGACCATTTATAAGTGTCAACTAAATACAGTAAAGTTTCTCAGCCCAATAATAAACTCTTAAGATACAGCCAATCAATAAATGATAATAGGCTAGCTCAATAAGAGTGTAGGCTGTAGCTGAAGTGCCATGTACCCCTGCAAAAGCCAGTAGCAACACAAGTGCCAAGGACAGCCAATCAGGATAGGCGCAGCCAGCAAAGATGGACCTATTGCAAAGGTAGCCACTGAGAACTGTCTGAAAGGACAAGAACAAGGGTTGTTGCAGTATATATTGATACAGACGCCTGAAAGGATAACAACAAGTTCTTAATTATACCTGGATAGATTGCAGCCGCTGGCTAGATTGTACTCCAGCTTCAATAAACCTTTGAACATATCAGCAATAACACAAGTTGCTCAACAAGTTTGGAGATGGTTACCAAGTTAAGGCCCTTGTAGCAAGTTGCCTCAGGGCAGAGGTATAGCATGGGCCAATTAGGGTCCAAACCATTGTCCCCCGTGATAGACGCTACATAGAGTTGCAAAAGGGCGTCAGCTGTGACAAGTTCCTTCCCAGGCTTGTACTCAATGCGCAACTGGTAAGGGGATAGACGCTCAACCCATCCTGCTTGGCGGCGTGTCAAGTGGGAAAGTGTGTTGAAGTACTGAAGTGACTTGTGGTCTGTCAGAACACGGCGTGGGAAGGTAGCACCTTCCAGGTAACAGAGCCACTTCTCAACGCAGTGCACAATTGCTGCCAGTTCTTTATCATGGATGGGATAGTGTTGTTCCAAGTTGGTAAGTTTCCTGGACTCATACGCCATGGGGAGGAAGACGCCATTGTCAGTTTCTACCCTTAGCACACCCCCTATGGCCCTGTCAGAGGCATTGGTCTCAAGTTTGTACTGTTGGTTTTGATTGGGGAATTGCAGTACTGGTGCTGTTGTGAGTCTTTGCTTCAACATCTTGAAGGCTGAATCTCTGACAGGAGTCCAATGGAAGTGCTGTTTGGTGTTGAGGAGCTCAGTGAGAAGTGCAATTAAATCCCCTGCAATTGGGAATGAACTTGTGTACATAGGCAGCCATGCCTAAGAATGTCTGCACCTGGCCCACATCAGTGGGGGGCAGCATGCTGGTGATTACCTTGATTTTGGCAGGGTTGGGCTTTATTCCTTGGGCAGAGATAGTGTGCCCAAGGAATAACAGCTCTGACTTGAGGAACTTGCATTTGGAGGGTTTAGATTTTATCTGGTTTTTCCAAAGGGTGTCAAGGACAGCACGGAGGTGTTGGAGGTGTGTGATTTGATCTTGACTGAAGACAATTATGTTGTCAAGGTACGCAACCACAAACTTTCCAATCAAGTCCTCAAATGCTTTGTTCATCAACATGGCAAAGGTAGAAGGAGCGTTGGTCATTCCAAAGTTCATGACACAACACTCAAACAACCCGTAGCGTGTGCAGAAGGCAGTTTTTGCCTTATCCCCTGGTACAATGCAGACCTGGTTGTACCCTGCCGTGAGATTAATCTTACTAAAGACCTTTGCACCTGTAAGCATTTCAAAAAGGTTGTCAATCAACGGCAGGGGGTATTTATTCTTGACAGTTACTTTTTTTAGGGCGCAGTAGTCTGTGACTAGGCAAAGGGACCCGTCCTTCTTGGATACAAAGAAGACAGCTGCCCCGTATGAATAGAGCAAGGGGCAAATGAAGCCCTTATCAAGCGCGTCCACAAGGTGCTGGCGGAGAGTCTCATATTCCTTTGGTGTAAGACAGTATAATGGTTGTGCTTTAGGTAACAATCCTTGAAGTTGTACAGCGTGCTGGATCTCCTGGGGAGGAGGTAGTTGTTCAAGTGTCTCACTGAATACGTCCTTGTACTCCTCAAGGAGTGCAGCAAGCACTGGTGGTAGTGAAGTGGTCAAGGGAGGGACCACAGATGGTTCAGACCGGATAACTTTGACTGAGAATTGGCTAAAGTCTAGTTTCCCCCCTTGAAATTGTACAAGCCTGTCTCTGTTATTCTGACAAACACAGTATCATGGAAAAACTTGCTGATTTCCACAGGGTAGATCTGGAACCCCACCCCATTTCTATTGAGGATGATGACAGAGGTATCCCAGTAAATGTAGGGACAGTTGTGCCAAAGCCAGTTGAGGTCAGCAATTACGTTGTGGCTGAGCCCGGCCAAGATTGGTCCAGAGAGCTTAACCTGGACGTTCCCCATTCTAACAGAGAATGGTACCGTCTTGTGGGTGATTGCAACTCTGCGGGAGTCAGCACTTGTACTGCCTTGAACTTGCTGGGCACTTGGTCTAGTTGTTGAGAGTCGGCAAACACCTGGTCCACCATAGTGTGGTCAGCCCTGGTATCTACCAGTAATTTGTGGGTGTTCTCACAGAAACGGAAGGGATAGGATAAGAGTTTTACTTTATTTGAGGAGTGACTTGCTTGCAGTACAGGGTTGTCACTGTGGACTTGGAAGACGTCCAGGGTTTTAACTTTGTGGATGTTGTAGTCACAGGGGTTCTTTGCAAGCAAAGATTGAGAGGATGGGTCAGGTGAGGATGCAGGTCCTCTCATTTCTACAACTCTCAGGCTTTTTCCAGATCCTCAATCTGTGCTAGCTGAAGCTCCCCCTTGCAGGGGCGTTTAGTCCCATTATCCTGCTGAAGGGGCTGGCGGCAGCCCACTTGATTGTGTCCATTGTCAGGTGTTGTACGTGGTTGGGATGGAGTGTCACTGGTATGGCAGAAGCCCATTGAGGCCTGGTTGTTAGCCTTCACAATGGCCTTATAGCAGGTGTCAATGGAGGTACAACAACCTACGGGGACCCACTTGCAGATATAGGGGTTTAACCCATTAGTGATGAGAGTGAGTAGCATTGCATTTCCGTTGGTTACAGCTTTGGGGGCGGCAGAAGGAGCTTGTTGCCAGGCAGCAAGGTACTCAGAAACGGACCCAAATTGTTTGATTGCTAGAAGAGGAGTCCCCATAACAATGGGGGAGAAGGTTTTGCTGTAGCGGGACTTGGCAGCGTCTTGGAATGCCGCCCAGGTAACGTCAAGTTCCTGGCTTGCCCAGTTGGCAAACCACACAGCGGCGGGTCCCGTGAGGCAACCAGACGCAGTGGCAACCCACATGAGCTCAGGAACCTGACAGATACAGAGGAAGGTTTCTGTATATTGAAGCCAACTGACAATGTTGGCCCCCTTGATGCCCCCTGCAAAGGATTCTAGCTGAAGGTTGAGCATGCGTTGGGACAGGTCTGACTGGGGCAGGGTGACACTGGCATCATGCTGCCCAAGGCAGAGCCAATTGTACACGCTTGTGAGAACTAGCTGGTCTTGATAGATGACGTACCTGTTGGGGATGTCCCCCTCTGGGATTGGCAGGAAGGTCTCTTGTTGGGGAGTAGCCATAAAGCCCATACTCTGTCCTTTATTAGGGGGAATTTTGTTTTAGGTAGGTTGTCAACCTACTGCTGCTACCACTGTTGCAACTGAACCAAGGAGGGTTCAGTATTTGGAATTGGGGAAGACAACAGTCCAATAGAAAGGACAGAATAATAAGAATAAGGTATTGTTTATTGTAGAGTATTGTGATTAATATACCATATGGGGAAAGCCCCAAGGCCACAAGGGGGTGGCATAGTAGCATGTTCCATGTAGGGTTTGAAGCCAAGGAATAACCTGTGCAGGGATCAGCAAGTCAAATTGGTAACACTCCTAATTAGGATGAAGTACCCACCATTTGATATTACCATCAGATTAATCCATGTTGTTATATACGTCAAGGGACAACTCATTGAGCGCCCCCTGTGTATTGTAAGATACATTAGCAGGCAAGTCTGGAAACTTGGTTGTAACAATGGCCACCAAGATGAATTGAAAACCAGGCCAAGAGCAAGGGAGAGGCCCAACAGCATCAATACTCACAGTGTGGAAGGCATGCTTAGGAGGGATGAGCTTGAACTGATGTTGTGAAGGTTGGGATTGTTGGTGCTGACAAGAATGACAGGAGGCAAGGACATCAGGGATTAGGAGGCGCATGTTTTCCCAGTAGAAGTTCTTGCACAACCAGTCATGAGTTTTTGCTGTACCTCCATGTCCAGTATCAATGTGGGCTTGGAGGGTGATAGTCACCCTCATGCTGGGACAGACGTAGGGTAGATAAGCGTTGTTGACTCTCTTGAAGAGTTGTCTATCTCAAATCACAGTATCCTTTGATAGGGCTTGCAGTGCCAAACAAATGTCCTCTGGCTCAGTGGTTCAGGAGTCAGGATACCCTATCAACTTGTATAGGTAATTGGCGTCAGCAGAATGGATAGCCAGTATAGGCATCCTTGACAAATTATCAGCATTATGATGCTGCGCACCAGGACAATGTACTACAGTTAAATTTTATCCTTGCAGGCATAAGGCCCAGCAGGCTAGTTGACCTTTGGGCTCCTTTAATTGCTGCAGCCACTTAAGGGATGAGTGGTCTGTAACTACCATGCAGTGAGTCCTGTAAATGTAGTGCAGGAACTGTTTTACTGCATGCAGAACAGCTAGGCATTCTTTTTCAGTGACACTATAGTTCCTCTCATGTTTGTTGAGGACTTGTGAAGATTAGGCCACATGTTGATTGATGCCTTCATTGTCAAGCTGGGCTAGGATGGCACCCACAGCTACTCCACTAGCGTCAGTGTACAAGATGAACTCCTTATTGTAATCAGGGTAGAATAGAATGGAAGCCTCTTTGGCTTTGGCTTTCAGCGCTTCAAAGGATTGCTGTTGGCTGTCAGTCCACTCAAAGGGTACATTGCAAAGGAGCTGGACAAGGGGTTCACTCAGTTCAGCAAAATCAGGGATTGTGATGGATCCAGGTCCAACCAGTCAAACTTGCTGTTATCTTGCCTTGACTCTTATTACCGTTACCTTCCTGTGACAAAGCTTTGAGGAGCTTTTCCTCCAGGGAGGCAATTTTGTGAGACAACACTTTACTGTCATCTTGCCAACAAGCCATAATTTTGACACTCTTTTCCTCCCTATTTCTTAATGCCTCAACTTCACAATTAGCTCAGTCCTTAACCTGCTGTAAAATTTGATCAAACCCTAAAAAAAGTTCCAGGAGTTCCATGTATAAACTTGATTTCCCCGTGCAGGGGTTCCCTCTTTGGCAAAATAGTCAGAATATAGTTCTTCAAAAGCCGCTTTCACTTCTACCAAAGATTCCTCAGGTGCTATCTTAGAGACCACCAAACTTGCCCAAGCCTCCTTGAGTGAACTGGTAGGAGCTTCCTTCCTAGCAGCAGTGGTTTCTACACAAAGCACCCTGAATTTGCTCTTTCAAATGATAGTAAATAAGACATGATAATTAAAAAGTAGTTTGAGGGAAAAGTGTCAAAACTGACAATATATCTTTATTAAAATTTAGCTGTTTTTGCTTATATACCATTTGGGGCATATTTGACTGAAAACCCCTCCAGTTCCTGAATCAACCTATGATTCATATTACGTGGTCTATGACATTTGAGTCATCTCAATCTAGATCTTTACCTAAAAGATCCCCTGTAATTATCAGCCTATGAGAATTAACCTACAATGAGAAGGAGTCACCTGACACCATTCATCTCAATGTGTTAATTTGGCATGGAGCTTCCTCAGCTCCTGGCGCCAAAACCCTGTGGAATATACACATTCCAAAACTCAGATATCAATGTTCCAACTGGGAACCACTGATCAAACCTGAATTTCTAGACATCATTGCCTTTATTTAGTTATCTTTGCATTTAATGGTTTTTTGCCTTAAAACTCATTAAAACGCTTTGAAACTCAAACCAGGCACCACCGGGCAACCTCCAGATTTAACTCATACATAATGGAACATCCTCCATGTTGAAAATTCCAGAATGTTTATTTGCTTTATCTTTTATAATTTCAATTAAAAGCTCAAAATAAAAATCAAACATTGCTTCTATTATCAGTGTCAATTATTTAATCAAGAAAAAGATAATCTTTAATATTGAAATTTTTTTTTAAGAATTGTTGAAATGGAGGATGTTCCATTCATTATGAGTTAATTCTGGAGGTTGCCTGCCACTGCAGTGCCCAGCAATTTTCCCAGCCGGCACCACGGGGCCTGAAAAATTCACTGGGCAGTGCCTTGGCGCTTCTCAAATCAATTAGGGGCGCTTTTAACCTAATGAATTTGCCAAAACAGCGCTTTTAACCCAAAATTTGGGGATTTACTTTTGATTAACCTTAGCCAAACTTCTTGACACAGTCAAGACAATTAACCTATATAATTAAATCCTTGTTAATTATATTCTATGTATTTATTAATTAATCTTCCCAGTTAATTAAATTGTTTTTGAGACGCCTAGTCTCCAAGATTGATTCAGCCAAAATTGCCTTCTGTTTTTTTATTGAATATATATACTAAGTTTTCAGGAATATTTATTTGAAGAATTCCAGCCAAACCTATCTACATAAAACAAGCAGCAAAAACAGAGTAACTTTATATTTTGGAGTATTTATTTGACTAAATACTCAACAGTGACTATTGTACAGTTACAAGGTCCCTTCCTTCTCTTTGGGGGAATTGACCTCATCTTCCCAGACCTTTATTAGCTCTAATTCATCATGGAACAGCTTAAGGAATTGAGGATCAACACGGGACCATTCTTCTCCTAGAGCAGCTCCAACTTCTCAAACTAGGTAGTTTAGCTCTGGACTAATCAAGATAATATTCATAGGGCCTACCCATTGCTGAAGACCTCTTCTCAGGTTTTTTTCTTGGCGCCTTTAATCAAACCATACCAGATCTCCAACCTGGAAATAATCACAGGGAAGTACTCCGGGCTTTGAGTTCCATTTGGCGGCATATCTTTCTCAGACACGCTCTCCTTTACTACTAGCCTTGGCAAATAACTTCTGCATCTCAACTGCATGTTCTTCTACAGTGTCTTCATAGGAGTTTTTTTTTCCACAAATCCCATTGACCAACCTCAGTGCTTGTTGTAGTTTCCTGGCCATACAACATCCAAAACAGAGAAAACCCAGTAGCATCATGGGGCATTGCACAGTATGTCATGATACTCATTGCCAGGTAATCTTTCCAATGGGTTGTGGCTCTGTCAGCCAATTTCTCCATGATGCGCTTCAGTGTTCCAATGGTTCTTTTGGCTAAACCATTTATCTTGGGGTGATATGGGGCTGAGGTCAACTTAGAAATTCCCCATTTCAAGCATTCCTTAGTCAATGCTGGCCCTAAGTAAGGCAGTCCATTATTGATGAGAACCTTCTCAGGACAACCATGCTGTGCTATTATTTCTTCCCAGAGAAACTTAGCAATTGCAATGCTTGTTTCTTTGGTCAGTGCTCAAACTTTTACCCATTTTGTAAAAGAATCAACAGCCACCAAAATTATTTTTTCTCCAACCACTTGCTAACGTAATATGACCCATATCCATTGAGACTTTTCAAAAAGATAATGTGACAGCACTGATTTGAGCTGCACCTAGGATTTTGCTGCTGAGAATTTAGAGCAAATATCACATTCTTGCAAAATCTGAAGGACTGTAGCTCTCATCTCTGACCACCAGTACCAAGCTTTAACTGCTTGTCATAACTTCTCATATTGAAGGTGACCTCCCCATTGCACATGGAGATCTCTGACCACTTGTAGATGCTTGGATTTTCTACATAAATCCTATTCCTTGATAAAGCTCCCAGGCTTCTTGCATCTCAATTTCTCCACAGGCTAACAGCGCTTGGGAAAATAAGTTAGGAATCTGATTTTCCAACCCTGGACAGTAGATGATATCATAATAATATTAATAGAGCTTCTCTTCATACCATTTCATTTAGCCTTGTCAAACTTCCTTTTTCCAAATTGCTCTCAACACTGCATGGTCAGTGACAATAATAAATGGCATTCCCAGGATATGCATCCTAAAATGCTACACCACCCATACTATTGCCAATCCTTCATGTTCAGTAGCGGAGTATTTCCCTTGAGTTGTCCCCAATGTCTTAGAACCATATGCCACGGGAGGTTAGGATAACTTTGAATCTCCTTCTTGAGTAAGAACAGCTTTAAGACCAGTTGAACTTGCATCTTTTTCAATGTAGAACAACTTCAACCAACTGGGGAATCTTAATATGGGGGCCTCAGAGAGTTTCTTCTTTAGTTCTAAGAAACTTGACTCTTGCTCTTGTCCCCAAACAAATTGGGTGTTCTTCCTTGTTAACACAAACAATGGCTCTCCAAGTGCAGAGCAATTAGGTATGAATCTCTGGTAGAAATTCACTGACCCCATAAAGACCCAAACCTCTCAGACTGACTGCAGCAACCTCATGCTTAACAACAGAATAACTCTCTCAGGACTTGGTTTAATACCTTAAGAATTCACAATATGCCCTAAAACCTTGACCTCTTGACAGACAAGCTTAGTCTTAGATACACTAATCTTCAACTTTGCTTTCTCAATTTGGCAGAATACTTCATCAAGATCCTCTAGATGTTGTTCCCAGGAAGGGCTATATACAGTAATATTGTCTATATATACCAAGACACATCTAGGCTGAAATCCTGTCATAATCTGGTCCATTACTTGCTGAAAAACAGCACCTGCTGTCTTTATCCTAATGGCAAGACTTTCTATTAATACAGACTGTTGGGTGTAGAGAACGCTGTGACTTCCTTAGAATTTTCATCAATTAACAATTGGTGATAGCCTTTAGTCAGGTCTAAAGTAGTGAACCAGGAAGATCCAGCCATGGCGTCCAGCTGGTCTTCAATCCTGTGCATAGGTTAGGCATCATTTACAATATCATTATTCACCATTCAGAAATCAATACAAACATGTATATTCCCATCTGAATTTGGAACACAAACCATTGGAGCAGAGTAAGGACTGATGCTTTCCTCAATCAGGTTGGCCCTTTGAATTTTATTCACCTCTTCTCTAATTGTAGCAACTGCAGCAGGACTACAACAGGGTACATACCCTTTGTACAGCTTTCCAGTCAGCGTTTTTATGACATAGGGTGGACAAGTTCTCCCCACATCATATTTGTCCAGTGAGAAACAACTACTCCATTTCCACACCAAAGTATACAATGAGGTACCTGGTGCTTCACTTGGACATAGTATACAGGTGAAATTGTTGAAGGGCACACAAACATAAGAGATGGTAGATTTATTTGTTGTTACTTCTCCAACCACGGGCATCCAGACTCCAATATGCTGACCTTGATGAATGTCCACAGGAACTGCACAAGTGTTAAACAACTTCCAGGACTTGAGGAGTCTGTCATTTGACCCATTCTCAAATATTGTCACATTTGAGGATATATGACGGGGCAATTCTGGGATAACCTGTCCTCCCTGCGTTCCACAATTAAAAGCTACCGGGTTCAACCAAGAAATTCCCTTTGGTGGAATAGAGCAATGTTCCTTGGCGTAGATGACCACTGAATGAACATATTATAGAGCTGGAGAAATTGTCAGCTGTTGATAAGCGTACTCAACTCCTTCATGGACCAAGACATTCTTGACGGTGTCCAGGCTCACCTTGGCCTCAACAATCCAAGTCATACCAAGCATAACATCAAATCCTGCTCCCAGCAAGACTACGGCAGAAGTTTTGACCATGGTATTTTCCCATTTTATTACCACCTCATCAAAAACATCTTGTTCAATAGTGGTAACCTCATCTGCAGAAGATAAAGTCAGCGTGACCAATCTTGATGGGTCCATACCATGTTTATGGACAAAGTTCTTTGATACTGCCACTCCAGCACATCCTGGATTGTAAACTGCCTTTGCAGAAATACCATAAAGCAAAATATCCAGGAGGATAACCCCTTGCAATGCCCACACAAAAGGTTTTACAATCAATAATGCTGGCATGCTTTGGGCCACCTTTTTCTGCCATTCCACCTCTTTGAGCCAATCCATGCTCAACTGAACCCGCACAGGCTGCCAAGCAATTTCCCTGTCTTCCTTAATAACCAAGATCACATTCAATATTCACTCATCTGGAGAGGCATCTGGACTTTCCTCAGGCAGAGTTGGACAAGAGACATTGATTTCCTGTACAGGTGGCTCCACTGGTTTACTGGCGCTTTTCCCGTACTCCTTCAAGGCCTTTCCAGATCAAAGTCTCATTCTACCATTATTCTCTGAATTACTGAGCTCAGGTTGGGAGACACCTAAGCCCGCCTTTCTTTTCCTGAATCCTTAAACATAAGGTTGGGGTATTCCTTGTCAAATTCCACACAATTGGGGCATTTCCCAGCAAAATGGCCATCTTTACTGCAGATCCAGCATCCCTTTGCCATGAGAAACTTACATGCCTGTTTAAATCTAGACATGTGATCCTTATCTGAGGGACTTCTAGGACGTCTGGTTCTCTCAGAAGACCCTTCCCCTGCAGCCACATGAGCTCCTACCCTTGGGCAAGGAGCACTGTGTGTGGGACCACCAAGATCTCATTCCATTTTAATGACCTTTTGAATGAGTTTGGACCATGACAACTTCTCACAATGCAGCATAGAAGCCTGAGCTCTCAACCCAGGCCACATTCCAGTGAAGAAAGCATCCTCCACCAGATCCTGAATGTGTTCCACATCCACAAAAGCTAGAAACTCTTCCATTCTTGAAAGATACATTAACATAGTTTGATGGCCAGCTTGAGTGACGTCTCAGGATTTCTACTGAGCATCACCATGTCTGAGGGTTACCGTGTAACTGGCTTGTAAATCCTCCAACAACATGGTCTAATTGTTGCCTTTACGTCTTTCAAACTACTTGAAGCATGCAGGACCTTCAAGGACTTCCAACCAATGATGTTTCTCAGCATCCTCAAGACCAGAGGCTTGAATAAGAAAGCCCTCCAGAAAAGTGTTTCCTTCCTTTGGATTCCCAGAGAACGGTGACATTTTGGCAAGCATAGACTGGACTCCTTTCACCATGGATTTTTTTGGCCCCCGCAATTGGGCTTGGTGACAGATTCAGGTCTAACCAGTCAAACTTACTGTTATCTTGCCCTTGACTCTTATTATTGTTACCTTCCTGTGACAAAGCTTTCAGGAGCTTTGCCTCCAGGGAGGCAATTTTATGAGACAACACTTTATTGTCATCTCACCAACAAGCCATAATTTTGACACTCTTTTCCTCCCTATTTCTTAATGCCTCAACTTCACAATTAGCTCTGTCATTCACCTGTTGTAAAATTTCATTGAACCCTAAAAGCAAGTTCCAGGAGTCCCATGCATAAACTTGATTTCCCTGTGCAGGGGTTCCCTCTTTGGCAAAATAGTTGGAATATAGTTCTTCAAAAGCCGCTTTCACTTCTACCAAAGATTCTTCAGGTGCTATCTTAGAGACCACCAAACTTGCCCAAGCCTCCTTGAGTGAACTGGTAGGAACTTCCTTCCTAGCAGCAGTGGTTTCTACACAAAGCACCCCAAATTTGCTCTTTCAAATGATAGTAAATAAGACATGATAATTAAAAAGTAGTTTGAGGGAAAAGTGTCAAAACTGACAATATATCTTCATTAAAATTTAGCTGTTTTTGCTTATATACCATTTGGGGCATATTTGACTGAAAACCCCTCCAGTTCCTGAATCAACCTATGATTCATATTACGTGGTCTATGACATTTGAGTCATCTCAACCTAGATCTTTACCTAAAAGATCCCCTGTAATTATCAGCCTATGAGAATTAACCTACAATGAGAAGGAGTCACCTGACGCCATTCATCTCAATGTGTTAATTTGCCATGGAGCTTCCTCAGCTCCTGGCGCCAAAACCCTGTGGAATATACACATTCCAAAACTCAGCTATCAATGTTCCAACTGGGAACCAGCTGATCAAACCTGAATTCCTAGACATAATTGCCTTTATTTAGTTATCTTTGCATTTAATGGTTTTTCTGCCTTAATTCCCATTAAAACGCTTTGAAACTTGAACCAGGCGCCACTGCAGTGCCCAGCAATTTTCCCAGGCAGCACCTGAAAAATTCACTGGGCAGTGCCTTGGCGCTTCTTAAATCAATTAGGTGGCGCTTCTAACCTAATGAATTCCCCAAAACAGCGCTTTTAACCCAAAATTTAGGGGTTTACTTTTGATTAACCTTAACCAAACTTGTTAAAACAGTCAAGGCAATTTAACCAATATAATTGAATACTCATTAATTATATTCCCATGTATTTATTAATTAATCTTCCTGGTTAATTAAATTGTTTTTGAGATGCCTAGTCTCCAAGATTGATTTGGCCAATCTTGCCTTCTGTTCTTTTAATGAATATAGATACTAAGTTTTCAGGAATCTTTATCTGAAGAATTCCAGCCAAACCTATCTACATGAAACAAACAGCAAAAACAGAGCAACTTTATATTTCAGAGTATTTATTTAGCTAAATACTTAACAGTGACTGTTGTACAATCACAGGGATGAATTGTCAATAGTATCCCATCATACCAAGAAAAACTAGGACCTCCCATAGCTTTGTGGGAGGCAACATCTTGTCAATGGCTTCCAACTTATTATTCATAGGGCGTATTCTGGTTTGGGTGACCTCATGGCCCAAGAATTCAAGTTGTTCCTTGAAGAAGGAGCATTTAGAGGGTTTGAGTTTCAGGCCTGCCTCCCAAATTTTGATGAAGACAGCTTTGAGGTGGTCCAAATGGTTGGTGAAGGTGGAGCTGAACACATTAATATTGACAAGGTATATGAGGACACAGGAGAGCTCAAATCTTGTAGGATGGAGTCCATAGCCTGTTGAAATGTAGCCAGGGTGTTGCAGAGTCCTTGGGGCATTTGAGTGGGTTAGTAAAGACCATCTGAAGTGATGAGTGCAGACTTTTCTCTATCTTCAGGAGATAAGTTGACCTGCCAGTATCCTGATGCTGGATTCATGGCAGAGAAAAACTTTGATCCTCCTAATTGTCTGAGAGCATCATCAATTCTAGGCAAAGGATAATAGTCCTTTTTGATGAGCAAGTTTAGGCGGCAGTAATTCATCACAATGCAATGGCCTCCATCCTTATTTTTTAGCATCAATAATGATTAGGCCCAAGGGATCTGAGAGGGAGCTAAGAGCCCAGCATCTAGGAGCTGTTTAAGCTCCTTAGAGACCTGGGCATCTTCCATTCTGCTATGGCAGTATGGTTTGGCACAAAAGGGCGGGGCATCACCCATATCTATCTGGTGGATAACCCCCTTAGCTAGACCATAGTTGGTGGGTCCAGAGGCAAAGATATCCTTAAACTGGTCTAGTAGTTCCAGAACATCTTTTTGTTGAATGGGCAATAGATGAGGGAAGTCTGCAGCGGTGAACAGGGAGAGAACCTGAGGGTCTTGTTCAGGCAAGTTGAAATCACTAAACATTCCAAAAGGGTAGAGGGACGCCACTTGATCTGAACCTAATATGTGACTATGCCCAACAAACTGGTACTTGGTCACCTGCATAGGTAGGGCAGTCAGGTTAGCCAACAAAAGCTGCACAGGCTCTTTATGAGTCTGGTCCAAAATCCCAGGGCATAACCTAGGATCTCTACGGCTTAAGAAATCAGGTTAATATAGCTCCAGAAATGATTTTTTGGATAGTTCATAAGATATCTGGGAGTATATAATCACCTGGGAGCCAGGCAGGATGGTGATAGCTTCAAGGGCAAAAAGAGGCACACCTTCTTTAGCAGGTCAGGAAGGAGGAGGGGACCACATATTGGAAGAATGAGTCCTGTACTTGAGCAAGAAGATACCCGTGGGGTATTTGAGCACACAAGTCTTAAGGCGTTTATCCAAGAGACGCAGGGTTCTTCAAAGAGTAGAGGGATCTCATACCCCAAGAGCAATAGGTACCCATCTCAAAGGTTCATAATCCCATTTTACTATCAAAGGAATCATGTACCAATCAGGAGATTGTAGCTTTTGTTTTATAAGATGACAGCAGGGGATTAATAAGAAGCTTCCCAAACCTCATGGGCAGGGCGGAATAGGCACCAATGGCTCAGATTTGGGCCATGCCAGCGGTACTATATGAATGAGTATAGTTGAGGTTGGAGGCCATCTTAAGCTTCTTCATTAGCTTGGACAATATCACATTGACTGGAGAGCCCGTGTCCAGGATGGCCTTGATTTTAACCTTTTGGATTGATACTTCCACACAGGTAGTATCTTTCCCAAAGGGGGCAAGACAGCTAGAGCGTCCTGAGCAGCTTCCAATTCTTTCTACCATTTGGCCAACAGGAATTTTAAGGCATGAATTTTCTTATACACAGTATGCAAGGGGAGAAAAAAAGTCACATTCTGAAAGAGAGCCTCTGCTAGTTCATCAGCCTCTTCAGAGGAATCTACCAAGACAGGGGGACAATGGGACTGTGCTAAGTAAGAACAAGACACTATGGCCTTAGCTTTGCTTGAAGTTGGGCAAGTTGTAGTTGTAGTTTTCCCTGAACACAGCTTGTAAGGGCCAGAAACTGTCTCCGGGACTGCCAGCACAGAGTAATCATACCCATCAGACTCATCACAGTCAGAATATTTGGGTTCAGAATCACTGGAAAGATTGTGGAACAGGTGAAGGATAGTTGGGCCAGCTGAGGGGGAAGATTCCTTGTCAGACAGGGGATCAGGAGGAGACAGGGGAAATTGGTCAGCAGAGAGCATCTCTGCCTCTAAGTTGACCTCTCTTTTCCCACCTGCTCTTTTGGGTTGCAGCCCTCTACCCAAGAGTTGGTACAGGTATGTGAGTGTTGCCCTATTTGACCACAGTTATGACACCCTTGTCTTTTAGACTGCCCACTTGAGCCTAGAGTCATAATGCACGGAGTATGGGAGGTGGTTCCTGCATTGTTGGCCTTATTTTTGCGCACCATAGTACCCCATGGGTCAAGTGAATGTCTTGCAAGTGGGTCTTGATACTCTTCATTGAATTAAGAGAAGCTTTATGGGCCTTAAAGTGCAGACATTTGAGTTGGTTCACCTTTAAAGCGTTTGAACACGCTGTGTAAGCTTCTCAGGGAGTTGACTGACAGCTAGTGATCAACTGTTGTCCTTCAATGTAGAAACAATCAGCAAACCCAGCCAAGTTTTCTTTGGGTTTGAATGTAATATGCATAAATGCATCCTTCTTGACTTCCAAGCTGAGATCTCCTCTGAATTTTTCAATTAGGAGTTGCTTCATGTCCTCCCAAGTGACAATAGAAGGGAGTTTGGGGACCACAACTTCTTGGAATGTGGGATGCAGACGGGTAAGAATATGTTCCTTTTTAAGTTCATTGGTGGCCCTACGCATTGCAGTCTCATAAATTGTTAGAAAGGCAGCAATGGTAGAGGTTTTAGGATCAAATATCTGTTTGAAGGTTGTCTTGTAGTTCAGGTCAATGTATGAGGAAGAGGACTGACTGTTGTCACCTGGATTGAGGACGTTAATGTGAGGATTGTCCTCAAACTCAGATTTGGCAGAAGGTTGTCTAGCCCAGAGAAGTCAAAGAATCTCCTCTAGGGTATCCAAGGTAGAGCTGTTTTGCCCACTGATATCTCTAGCGGTAGCAACAGCAGCTCCAAATTCATCAATCTTAATCTGTTGCACTAATAGGGTGCTGGCAATCTCATTGAGGCGGGTGGTCAGGGAAGTGGTCTGAGCAACCAAGGGGATAACCTGTCAATTCATTGTCTCTGTCAAGCAAGAGAGGTTTTGTACCTCTTGTTCCAGTGCATCCTATCTACCAGCAACATCATCTGTTACTTCTTCTAGCTGATCCAAGGCAAGAGCACAGTTGACCTGGGGTTGACCTTCCAAGCCAGGGCAACAATCATGATTGCCATGAGCAGGAGTACTAGTGACCTCAGCTTTCTCTTCACCTTCAGACTCAGAGGACAAATCATCAGGATTAGAGAGGCGTTGTCTCAAATACTCAATTTCTCCTTGCAAGGTAGCTACTTGGTTGGTGAGCAAGGCAATGTAAGGGTCAGACATAGGTTCTCCTGAAGGAGGGTTCTGAACAGAAGATTGACGTCAAGTAGTAGCTTGAGCTCAGCTATGACTTCCCATACCTGGGCTTCCAAGTCAGACAGGACCTCAACAGGAGGAGCAGGAGGTGTCACCTCAATAGATGCTACTCTATCATCCACGTAATTTTGTACTTGATACAGAGTATTGCCTAATGCAGCCTTTTCCAATCTGTATTGGTGTTGCAAATGGCAGCCCCAGGTATCAACATGAGTCCCAACCAACTCAAGCTGAGAATTAATATGCTCCCAAAATTGGTTGAGTTTGGTAACCAGAGTCTAGAAATCCTGACAATGCTTTAGAAGAGCGGCCTTGATTTGACCACACCACGTTGCTTGATGCTCATACAATTCACATAGTTGATCCTTAATATACCCAGGAAGCAAGGAGCAAAGGGAATTCAGTGATGAGGTTAGGTATTTATGAGAGGCTAGCAAGTCACACTGGTTATCTGAAATGGCAACTGTGGTAAGTTTGACTCCCTGGTGATTGACTCCCTTAAACTCAACTCCATGGTAGTTGACACTATAGTAAAGTGAGAATTCAGCTTTTGCCCTGATCAACAACTGAAAATCAACACTTTTTTAATTAACAGATCTTGATGTAATGAAAAATTTTAATATAAGAAATTAAGCCTTACAGCAATGGTATACTAAAATGACCCCAGAAGCTAATAAATGTAATAAAAACAGTACCCTAATTAATATAAATAAGAAGGAATAAGCAATTATTCCTCATTTTACTATGTAATTTACACTCTTCATTATAAAAATATTTTTTATTACAATAAAAATTAAAATTACAATGAATCAAAAATAAATAAAAACACAAAAAAAAGTTATGCAAAATATGAAGAAATATTAAAATTTATTTGATATAGTTCATATAAGCACAACTGTGAATAGCATATGTTTTATTTGGAAATTAACAAAAATTAAGATATTTCACTTACTTTCAACTATAAATATTCATCTCAAACTTACCAAGCATACATAGAGCAATCACTGCTATCTAATTAATTTATAAAACTTAATAATTAAAACTAAAAGCTAAATGATCAAAACTAATAAGTAAAAATTAAAGTTAAAAAGTTAAAAGTAAAAATCATATAACAGAACAAGCAGGCAAGTTTATTCCTCATTATTCTTTCACTGTTTCATTTTGTCCCCTTCCAGGAGGGCAGTGGCAATAAGCTCAAGCTGCTGCTTAAGCTCAGATGGCTTGTATTTGTGCTTAGCTGCATCCTGGATGGCCTTGGTGAAGAGGGTACAGCAGGTGGTTGGCTTGGTGGGGAGACGCGGTTGGAGAGATCTCGGAGCTTGGAAATTTTTTTCTCTTGCTCATGCTGCAGAGGAGAGAAGAACTTATTAAACTTTGGATGAAGCCCAAATTTGGCTTTAAGATGCTTGTGATAAGCCTCTAATGCCAAAGTGGTCTTCAGCTCCCTTTTGTTGAGCAACTTGTGTTATTGCTGGTATGTTAAAAAGCTACAGATAGATGTTAGCCTTGCCAATGTACTCTACCTAATCCTATGCAAGAGCACTACAGACTACAATAGAATAGAGCTTTGAAGATAATTACGTTTATTGATACTGGAGTACAATCTAGCCAGCAGCTGCAATATATCCAGGTGTAACTATGAACTTGTTTTTATCCTTTCAGGTGTCTATATCAATATATACTGCAACAACCCTTGTTCTTGTCCTTTCAGACAGTTCTCAGTGGCTACCTTTGCAATAGGTCCATCTTTGCTAGCTACACCTATCCTGATTGGCTGTCCTTGGCATGTGTGTTGCTACTGGCCTTTGCAGGCGTACATGGCACTTCAGCTACAGCCTACGCTCTTCTTGAGCTAGCCTAATGTCATTTATTGATTAGGCTGTATCTTACACGCCTATTATTGCGCTGGGAAACTACACTGTATTTAGTTGACGCTTATAAATGGTCCTTAATCTGTCTTCTAACATTGGTAAGGTGGAATTTTGGTATTCCATTTGTAGGGCTTAATCAGTGATCCTTTTCTGGCTGGCAAGTCTTCTGCTTATTAATGCAACAAGTCAAATTAGGGATTATATGCCGTATAATAGCAGACTCGATCCAATAGTGACTTGTGTATTATCCGCCGTGTAATGCTGACCCAAACCAATAAGGAACCCAATTATACGCCGTGTAATGCTGATCCAAACTCAGTATTTCTTAGCCATTTGTATATCTCTTGTTTGATATGATCAAACATGCCCATCAGGCTGTGTGGGCTGAGTTGATACAATGTCCAATAGAGTGAAATGAGCAATATACAATTGATGATTTAGTGATTATCACAGCGTGTAATCAATGATAACCACTATATTGGCTAACGTTTATACGGCGTATAATAGTCATATCAATTATAATAAAACTAGTAGTTATACAGCGTAAAATCACTACACATTGGGGATGATAATCAGTGATGATACAGCGTATAATTGTTACATCTAATCTAATAAACTAACAATTACACAGCGTATAACTGTTATAACCACTATAATATATTGGTGATTTTACAGTGTATAATTACCATACTTAATATAATATTAACATAGTGATAATACAGCGTGTAACTGATAAGATCTGTGTGCAATGATTAGCCTGATCATTTGTGGTCAATCAGCCTAATCTCACATTTCCCCCCTCTTGACCATAAATAGGGAGGGTAAGAAGAGAGTTTGACATATGGCTTTTTCAACAACTTCCTCCCAACTCAGTACCAAAGAAGAGTACCAGGAGTTTCTGGCAACCATGACAGCAGAGCGCCAGCAGGAGTTCAACTGCCAGAGTAAAGAGGCTTGCTGCCTCCAGTTTTACGGCTGGTGTTTGCTGCGTGCTCACAAGAGCAATACTTGTTCAGAGTTGTCTTTGGCTACCACCGTGGTAACCAACCTCTTCCAACGTCCACATAGTCCCATCCTGGAACAAGAAGCTGCACAAGGAAGTTGTTCTCCCTTGGTGGTTGTGGGTGCCCATTGGGCTTCTTCAGTGGACCCAGAGGCTTGGCAGGCCAGGGCCATTGTTCCCTGCCCCCCTACTGTACCCTACACGCCAGATCTGGCCTTGCTAGGTTCTGTGGTACTCATGTATGATCCCAATCACGTGGATTTTGAGGTAAATGGCCTGTTCCAAGGCTATGAGCTCCTGAGCAAGTTCCTCTTTGTTCTTCTGTCTTGTAAGCAGGGGAGAGATGTTCACTCCTGTCTTTGCCACTCTGAACAGTATCACCCTCCTGCTGTTTGTTCTGTGGCCCTTTGTGAGCTGGCCTGGCCCCTGGAGGGGGTCTTGGTGGAGCCACCTTGCTCCAATGTGGCATTGTATGCCAAGTACGCACAGGTGATAGATTTCAACTGTGCGGTAGTGCAAGTCTGGTCCTGTGCTTGGGGGCCCAGTCCCAACTCTACCCGTCAGTGGGGTCTTTAGCGCACAGATAACCAGCATAATTGGCTGGCTGCTGCCATAAATTTAACCTTGGAAAATCTGGAGACTGGGGATCCTGCCCAGTATCTCCCCTATATGGCATTGTTAGGGAACCTTTTCCTTGTTCCAAAGCCTTCACTTCCTTTGGGTTCCTTGGGTCAAATGCAGGCCATCTTGGAATACTACCGTTGTGAAGTGTTGCGCCAACAGCAGGGTCTTCTGGCTGATTATCCCTCAGAGGGGTTCATTGTAGAGTGCTTGGTGTTGGGGGCGTGCTTCCTGATCAAGTGTGGGCTGGGTTGCCTGGCAGATGGGGAGCTGGCCTTGAGTGCACCCATTATGCACTGGGAACAGCTGTCCCCTGAAGCGCAACATATGTGGCTTCAAAACGTTGTTGTTCTTTACCAGGTGGTGGCCACCCACACTTTTGGTGACTATGTGGAGGCTACCACCCACAATGTCCCTGAGGAGCCTGAGGAGGACACTCACCAATAAAGATTCCTAGGACTAAGTCCTCTTTCCATATAATGCACTTTTTATATTTTATTTTTATATTTTATATTTTTTTATATTTTTATCTTGTTCATATCTTTTTACATATTTATATCTCTTTATATTTTCCCTGTCATGAATCATATGATGTGCCTATATTACTTATGTTATTTTCTTTTATGACAAGTTCGGATAGTGTTTAATTAGGCCCTTCCTTTGGGGTGCAGAATGGGCAAAGGAACTTTGCGTGTACGCAGTTGAATATGTGTCCACTATCCTTATCCTTGATGGTGTAGGCGTCAGGTGAGGTCTTCTCTATGATCTCAAAGGGACCTACCCATAGTTTGTCTAGTTTGTGGGATCTACCTGCTCCTCTGGTGTTGCAGTATGCAACCCCCTCCCCTACCTCAAAAGAGGGCAATGGGGCCCTATTAGTGGAGTCCCTTTCAAATCTGGCTTGGGTCTTGATAGCTGTGTTGCTAAAAGCAGATGCCTGCAATTTGATGAGGGTGTTGGCCAGTTGTCCTAGGTACTGATTATAGGAAAGTTGTCCAGGATTGCCTGTGGCCAAGTATAGAACAGGCAGAATGGCAGGGTGTCAACCATACATCAGTTGAAAAGGGGACGCACCAGTGGTGGAATGCAACAAAATGTTGTACGCAAACACTGCTGCTCCTAAGTATGTTTCCCAAGAGGATGTACACAATGAAGCTAATTTCCGGAGGATCTGGGTTAGGGTACCATTGACACGTTCCACCATCCCATTGGTTTCAGGGTGGTATGGAGTGGAGAGTACTCCGCGGACTCCCATGAGGTTGTTCACTCTCAATATTACTGAGGCCATAAAATTGGTCCCGTTATCTGAGAGTAGGAACTGGGGGCAGCCATGGAAAAGTATAATGGCATCCAAGACAAATTTTGCAGTGGAAGGGGCATCTACTTTCCTTAGAGGCCGGGCTTCCACCCACTTAGTTAGGTGATCTATAGCCACTATCACATAACAAAAGCCAGGGCTGCTACATGGGAGTGGTCCCACTACGTCCATTGAAACAGTATGCCAGGCAAAATGGGGTTGCACCATTTGGTAAGTTGTGCTTTTTTTGTAGTGGCTTATTCCCTTGGCACTTGATGCAGCAGTCAATTGTCTCCTGAATGTCAAAATTCATTGCCTCCCAGAAGTAGGTGCAGGACAGGATCTCTTTGGTCTTCCAAAAGGCACCATGACCTGTTGCCTTATGAGCGGCTGTAACAATGCTAGTCCTTTTGGAGGGAGGAGGGAATATGTGTTCCTTACCATCCACTAGCTTGTACAGCACACCATTGTGTAGTGCTGTATCCTTCCAAAGGTCCTGTAGGATATGCTGTACTTTCTTGGGCTTGTTGCTAAACTTCCCAGTCATCATTTTCTGGTACAGCTGATCCGCTAATGGGCTCACCAGGGCCACAGTGGGTAAACAGGAAAGGCAGTCTGCGTTCTGGTGCTTGCTGCCAGGGCAGTGAAGGATCTTGTAATCCAAGGCCTGTAGTTTCAACACCCATCGAGCAAGTTGGCCTTCTGGTTCCTTGAGGCTCTGGAGCCAAGCTAGGGACGCGTGGTCTGTGACCACTGTGAACCGTACGCCATGGATGTAGACCTAAAATTGTTTGCATGCGTAGATGACTGCCAGGCATTTGCGCTCTGTCACTGTATAGTTGCGTTTGTGGACGTTTAGTGTCCTACTGGCATAGGCTACAGGGTGTTTGAGTCCCTTGTTGTCAAGTTGGGATAGTACAGCCCCAACTGCAGTAAGTGAGGCGTTGGTATGGATCACAAATGGTCTGTCAAAGTCTGGGTACATCAGAACAGGGTTGCTTGACAAGGCCAAGCGTAACTTGTCAAAGGCTCCTTGGCATTGTTTACTCCATACAAAGTCAACTCCCAATTTCAGCAAGTGGAAGAGAGGTTCTCCAATTGCTGCAAAGCAGGGGATGAAACATCAATAATAACCAATCATTCCTAAGAATACTTGTACGTCACGTTTTGACTCAGGTTGCTTCATCTTAGATATGGCTTCGGTTTTTGCGGGTTGGGGACGCAGGCTGTGGCTATCTATAACAAAGCCCAGGTATTCCAACTGGTCCTTGAAGAACTGGCATTTGTGCGGCTTTATCTTAAGATTGGCGGCTGCTAGCCTCTTGAAAACCTCTTCCAAGTGAGCTAGATGCTCAGTGAAGGTCTTGGAGAAAACATTGATGTTGTCCAAGTATACTAGGACACAGGAGAGCTTAAGGTTGCCAAGAATGGTGTCCATTGCACGCTGAAAGGTTGCAGGAGCATTGCACAGCCCTTGCAGCATCCTTGTTGGTTGGAATAGTCCTTGTGAGGTTATGATGGCGCATTTTTCTTGTTCTTCAGGGGGTAGTTTGATCTGTCAGTAGCCCAATATGAGGTCCATAGCAGAGAAGTACTTGGCACCCCCAAGAGGGTCTAATGCGTCATCTATGCAAGGCAAGGGGTAGGAGTCCTTTTTGGTGACCTTGTTGAGGCGTCAATAGTCAATGACAACTCAGTTAGAGCCATCTTTCTTCTTGACAATCAGGATAGGAGATGCCCAAGGACTTTTGGATGGGACCAACATGCCTTGTTTCAGCAGTTTGCTGACTTCTTCTGAGATGACTTCTTTGTTTGCTTTTGATTGTCGTATGGGGCGCATGCGGATTGGAGGAGTGGTTCCTGTATCAATGTGATGGGTTACTCCTTCAGCACAACCCAGATCATGATTGCTTTCTGCAAAGATTGAGCGGTACTTTTTGAACAGCAAAGATGCCCAAGCTTGCTCCTCAGGACCAAGGGAGGAAAGGTCAGCTAAGGGGGTAGTCAGATGGACTGCTGGTCCAGGTTTGTCTGGTATACCCATTTCCTCAAATGTACCAAATCCCTTAACCTCGGATAGTTCCTCCGTGGGGTAGAAGTGTAAGAAGCCTACCACTTGGTCTTTCTTGATAGAAAGTGTCTTCTTTGTGAGGTTGGCCAAGAGAACGTATATCTCTTGCTGGCCTGGGGTAACAATGCCCAGCGCAATGCATGGCTTGAAGCAAGAACAGCCCCAGGGTTTGATGACCTCCGCATATAGCCCTTCAGGGATAACCACAGACAACCCAGTCTCTGCAATCTTCTGGTGTCCAGGCTCCAGGGAAAAGGCGGACCTTGTCCTCAGCAGAATACCCTTATGTTCCAGGATCTGTGTAGGAGGTTTACGCCTGTGTTTTCTGGCAAGTTTGTATTCTACAGGGACAATTCCGTTGGTGTAAGCCAGATTGACAAATTTGCAGGGCCTGGGAGCGGTGTCTTGACCTTCCTTACTGAAGAACAAGGGTAAGGTCTGACCAAGGATTTTGAAGGTGGCAGAGACCCCAATGTGTCATGGCACCATATTTCACCAGGAAGGAGGTGCCTATGAGGAAATTGTAGGTGTTGTTTGGCAAAACAACTGCAGGGGCAGACACTGCAATGGAGCCAAATTGCATAGGTAGTGCGCTGTATGCTCCCACAGAGTATGTGGGTTCCTTGCCAGCTGTACCAAAGGGTGATCTATAGTCCACATCTGGGGCTATACCCAATTTCTTCACCATCTTAGTGGAGATGATATTAAATGGAGCGCCACTATCCACTATGGCTCAAATGCAATGTTTGTTAACCAATATGTCAATGTAGGTACAATCAATATAAGAGTCATTGAGGCTTTTTAATGTGTGTATACCATTCTCCTCATTGCTCTCCAAGGTGCAGAGCAAACTTTTGCAGACATTGGGGTATGCGGACTTAAGTTCTTCCAGGGGGAAAGCTACTTGGATTGACTTTAAGTTTGGGGTGTTGTTGGAGCATGGTGAGCGACAATTTTCCCTGGCATCCTGTAACTGGGCTGCATATGGCTTTGAGACTTCAGCCAGGGCGGCCTCTTCTTGCTTGACTTTGCTTTGGGATTGGGTAGTCACTGCATACAGGTTGTTGGCTACAACCATATGGATTGTGTCTTTGTGTAGCTCATTGGGACAGTGGTCTTTGGGGCCAGGTTCAATGGGAATGTTGAGGGATTTGGCGGAGGTAGAATTTCCCTCTTCTACTCCGCCTTGGCTTTTCCCTCAGTTGTGCTAGCGGAATGGGATTGTACCACATGCACCTTCTTGGAGTTGGTTGGACACTTTGATTTCCAGTGTCCTGCTGTGTTACAGGCAATGCATTAAGGGCCCTTCACGTCAGGAGGATGTGCAGAGGGCTTAGCGGAGTCCTCCTTCTGAAAGTGTGGTTTCTTGTAGGCTGGCTTAGGCTGCTTGGACTTGGGACAGTTGGGAGGACCAAACATCTTGGCATGACTACAGAGGCAGTCCACAATTTCTGAAATGTCCTTGCCTTTGGCGTAGGCAGGGGCCATTGCTCTGTGAAGCTCTTTGTACAGGTGAGTGGCCTGCTTCATTGCAGCGCGGATATCAAAGGTGGAGACTGTACTAGAGCCAAGGAGCACCAGCACATCATGGTAGAATTGTTCTGCAAATTCCTGCAGAGTTTTGCCTGGAGCAAACTTTATTGCGCCAAACTCGGACTTCCTGGTGAAGAGGATATCCTCTCCACCAAACTCCTCCAGCACTTCCTGTCTAGCCTCTTGATACGTCCAGTCAGTTGCAGGTAGGCGTGACATTACTAAGTTGACGCTGATTGCGTCTAATGTGGTGATGAGTGTGGTTGCCTTTTGGTGGTTGTTAGCGCCCCTCATTGCCATCTCAAAGAGTCTCAGGAAGGAGTGTATGTTCCCTTGTTTGTCAAATTTTGGGAGGTTCAAAGGTTTGAATTGTTTGTTCACGGCTGTAGGCTTGGTGGGCTGGCGGGGGGAGGCGGTTGACTGTCTATCTGCCGTGTAGCTATGCCTAGCCCTAGGCGTTGCCTTTGGTGTGAAAGGCTCTCTAGAAGGAAGGGTTGTGAATACCTTGGGAATCCCCCTGTTTGGTAGTTCCCCTTCCTCCTCAGAGGTGTTGGCAGCGTCTTCATAGTAGTCTGTACGCATTGAAGATGGCGTTTGATGGCTGCTGGAGATGCATTTGCAGCCTTTTGTTGCCAGTAGGTGGATCTGGGCTTCCATCCTAGCCAGGCAGTTGTGGACATTGTCTTTGTCCATCTGCTGGCTTTTCTGGCGGAGCTCAGACTCTACGCTTGTGGTGGTTTTAGAAAGGCGTGATACGGCGTCTCTCAGGGTCAGCTGCTCTGTTTGAAGAGCCATGGTGATCTCATGTGCTCTTGCAAACTCCTCTTTGTATCCATTGATTGTTCTCTCCAACATTGCTATTCTGGTCTTTAGTGTTGAAATCTTTGCCCTGTACGGGCAAGGTAGTGGCTTTGGCATAGATGAGCAGGATGCCTTCACTTGGTTGTCAACTTTTGCTTCTAGTCTCTGGAAGTTGTCCAGAACGTATTTTTCAAATTGGTGAAGTTGTGAGCCAAGCTGCTCTACTTCTTTGTCCAGGGCAATAACGTTTTGATCCAAGGTGGCTATGTTTTCTGCCATTCTTATGCTGAATTTGTCTGACTCAGCACAGAGCTTGTGGACGTCCTGCAGCCATGTCAGAGAGGCTCTACGTGCATCTATTGCTTCATGGACCATGGCTCTGAACTTTGTGTTTAATATGTCAATCAGTTCATCAATACGTGCATGCACATTCCCCCCATTGACTGATTATCCAGGACCACGGCACACATCTCTGAAAAGGAGGTGTTGGCTGTAGCCCATTGCTCAGCCCAGTTGCGGCAACAGGAGAGGAGGGCGTCACCAAGGGACAAAAGCTTGAAGATTCTGGCAGGCAGCAACTAGCTGGAGTTGTTTCACAGAGGGCTGGACAAAGCCAGCAAGGTAATCTACGGCGTGATCTCCACTAGCAAGGCGTTCCTGAAGAGCTTGGAAGGATGCATTACAGTAGAGCCAGTAAAGTTGCCAGAAAGATTCCTGGTCCCGGTAGTGGAAGAATATGCTTAGATTCTGGTCAGGGCAATCAGAGGGATGGAGGCAGAATCCACAAAGTAAAGCCTTGGCCAGCTTGACAATCTGTGTGCAATTGTATGAACCAACCAAGGCAGGACCCTCAGGGACAGAGGACAATGGGGCCACAACCAAAGGGATGGTTGTAGGAGGATGAAGGACCATAGGGTTGCTTATAGAAAAGACAGGAGCACACTCACTGTCTGATGATTCTATCTTGTACCCATTCTTGTCAAAAAAGATGGGCAGAGGCGGGGCCAAGGACAATCCTTGCCGGGCGGGGGCAGTTTCCTGTGGCATTGGCAGAGGCTCAATTTTGAGTGAGCACCAATGTTGAGCAACTTGTGTTATTGCTGGTATGTTCAAAGCTACAGATAGATGTTAGCCTTGCCAATTCACTCTACCTAATCCTATGCAAGAGCACTACAGACTTGAATAGAATAGAGCTTTGAAGATAATTACGTTTATTGATACTGGAGTACAATCTAGCCAGCGGCTGCAATATATCCAGGTGTAACTATGAACTTGTTTTTATCTTTTCAGGTGTCTATATCAATATATACTGCAATAACCCTTGCTCTTGTCCTTTCAGAAAGTTCTCAGTGGCTACCTTTGCAATAGGCCCATCTTTGCTAGCTAAACCTATCCTGATTGGCTGTCCTTGGCATGTGTGTTGCTACTGGCCTTTGCAGGCGTACATGGTGCTTCAGCTACAGCCTACTCTCTTCTTGAGCTAGCCTAATGTCATTTATTGATTGGCTATATCTTACACGCCTATTATTGCACTGGGAAACTACACTGTATTTAGTTGATGCTTATAAATGGTCCTTAATCTGTCTTCCAACATTGGAAGGTGGAATTTTGGTATTCCATTTGTAGGGCTTAATCAGTGATCCTTTTCTGGCTGGCAACTCTTCTGCTTATTAATGCAACAAGTCAAATTAGGGATTATATGCCGTATAATAGCAGACTTGATCCAATAGTGACTTGTGTATTATCTGCCGTGTAATGTTGACCTAAACCAATAAGGAACCCAATTATACGCCGTGTAATGCTGATCCAAACTCGGTATTTCTTAGCCATTTGTATATCTCTTGTTTGATCATGATCAAACATGCCCATCAGGCTGTGTGGGCTGAGTTGATACTACGTCCAATAGAGTGAAATGAGCAATATAGAATTGATGATTTAGTGATTACACGGCGTGTAATCAATGATAATCCCTATATTGGCTAACGTTTATACAGTGTATAATAGTCAGATCAATTATAATAAAACTAGTAGTTATACAGCGTATAATCAGCACACTTCGGAATGATAATCAGTGATAATAAAGTTTATAATCTTTGCATCTATTTTAATAAACTAACAGTTACACAGTGTATAACTGTTTTAAACACTATAATATATTGGTGATTTTACGGTGTATAATTACCATACTTAATATAATATAAACATAGTGATAATACAGCATGTAACTGATAAGATCTGCGTGCAATGATTAGCCTGATTATTTGTGGTCAATCAGCCTAATCTCACATCATTGACAGCCGCCCGGTACACGTTCCAGCTGGCCTTGGCGCGGGCCTTGCCTTGCCTCTGCGTGACAACCTTCCCAATCCATTGGGGCTCAAAGTACTCAAGGAAAGGCTTGAACTCTGGGTGCTTCACTATGTGGGGATCCTTTGAGAGCACCTCAAACCCCTGCGCAGTGTGCTCTGGCTTTAAAGAAGCCAAGGCACTGATTTGTGCCAGCACAAATCTGCCGGTGTCCAAAGTATCCCTCCAGCTCAAAGTACTAAGCTTGGCGTGGGCCTGCACGTTACAAGCAACTGCTTGGCAGAAGTGGAAGTGGCACCCCTGCACCTCACGCTGAACAGCTGCTCAAATGTATTGAACTGAGCAGGCTCAAAGTCCATAGTGCATACACAAGGCCCAAGAACTCTTAGCCTCACCTTTTCCTCCAATTCCAGGGTGACCTGGTCCTTGTCAGAGGCAGGTGGGTTGACATGGGTGTGGGGGGAGTCTTCTTGGACTTTTCATTGTTGGCAGGAGGAAGGAGAGCAATTGCTTGGCAGAGGATGGATATCGCGCGGATATAGATGGCCTTGGTGGCCCCAGGAAGAAGAAAGAACGCAAGTGGAATCACCCAGTTGTCAATTTGGGAATTGATCATCCAGAGCTGCTTGAACATCTGGGGGAAAGTGGCAAAGGTACCATCAACTAGCCAGGTTGACGCCCTTTTCAACTCCATCAGGTTCTGCTGAGTTGAGTAGCAGATTATGCGGTCCTTGGCGGCAGGCCCGTCATCATGGAGCAGGAAGTGCTCCCCACTTGGAAGCTGCTTGAGCTTGTGGGTGAGCATAAGCTCCAAGAGGACGTCTGAAGCCTTGGGGGGAGGGGGGATTGGTGGCAATACGCTTATTGCTGATGAACTTAGCCAACTGCTCTTGAGTTGGCACCAACTTAAGATTGTTGGGTTTGAGATGTTGCAAAGCCTTTATGGCCAGATCAGAAGCCCAGAGATGAGAGGATGTGGGTATTACTTGAACAAAGTACCATTTTAATATCCAAGTGATTAGATGATTGGGTGCTAGGGACCCACCTTTTGGGGAATAAATTTCCCAGCTGATGGGCCAAGGCCCCTACATTTAAGCCTGCTATGACCAAGCCAATTAGAACCATGACCATTGCAAGATGTCCAAGTTGTCCTAGATAAGCAATCCTTCCAAACATAAAACTGAATTGCCCAAGTAGATAGTAGCCCACCAAATACGTCAAGAGGAAAAATAAGGCATAAGGTCTAACCAGAGTAGGCTCAGTGGATGGGGAAACAAATGAATGGCCATAGTAGAATTTACATCCCCAATGTCCAGAAGGATATTTGAACCATCCATTGGCAAGGGATTCCTTCTGGTGGGAATCATCTGGGGAGGAATTATACCAGTCTGTTATTGGAGTTAGGTTTTCCAAGGCAAACACCTTAGACAAGAAGTAGGCTAGAAACCAAGATAGGAAGAGAATTCCTCTCATGGCTTCAGAGAAGGAATGTTATCAAAATTGATGAATAGCTAGAAGAGTAATAATCTTTATAGTTGGAACAATTTGAAATGAATGAGTTTGGGCCTTTAAATAGGCTTAAAATCATGGCTGAAGAAATATGGGAGGAGTTTCTTGGGATATGAGAAGGTTTACATGAAGATTGTGGGTTGTGGCATACCTGACTTGATTTGGAGTACCTTAATCTTAAATTTTATATGGTTTAAACAGGATCAGCCACATATATAAAAGCAAGTTGTTGATAATTAAGCAGTGAGGTATCAGAAGATCTGTTAAATTCATATGCAGAGCCTTATCCTTTAACATTGAGAGAGGGTTGTGGATTGAGCGGGTGACAGGATCCAGCCAATCATATGCTGAGCAGTAAGGTGTCTACTAGTTGATTAATGTTTTCAAATTTGAAAGGCTTTTTGAAAGCAAAATTCAATTGAATAAACTGAATATAAAAGGATAAAACAAAGCTTTGTGATGTCCTGGTCTTAATAAACTCTTTATTTCCAGCGTCCTGGGTTCAAATCTGGGTACCAAAGGTCTCCAAACAATTCCCTATTATTGTTGAATCTGTTGTATTGGACTTAAAATGGGTGTCTCTAATCTCTTTATTCTGGTGTTGATTTGCTAATATTTCTTTCCCAAGACTGTCAATGAAAGTCAGGTAGTCAGGGAAGGAGTCTCTGACATTGGGGGACTAACAAGTGTGCTCCCTCTTCCCTGCTGTTAATTGCTCCCAGCCCTTGGTGTTTAGCTGGGCCCCACAAGTCTTATCCTCACAGACAAAGTGCTTGCTCTTGGTCTGCTGCTTTTGATTGTTGCAATTGAAGATGTAGTTGTCAGCAACGTAACCAGGGCTGCCCTTTACGGACATGATTGGGAAAAACGGGGGGAAGCACTTGGGGACTTTAAACTCTCTGTCCACATTACAGATATTGTGGATGGCCAGTGGATCCCAAGCCACATGACCAGAAGCTTTGAATTTCTTGGAGTACTCCTCCGGCTCATCTTGGGGATCAGATGAGGGAGGGGGGGAAGAGCCATCAGAAGGGGGAGGGGAAGAGTTCTTTGAGGCCTGCTTGGATGCCTCCTTTTTCTTACCAGAAGAAGAGGTGGGCTCCTTGGCAGCCTTTACTTTCTTGGTATGCCACTCCTTGGTGGGCTCAGAGTTGGCCTCTGAGTGGTAAAAGGAGTGGTTGGTAAGATCACCATCAGATTTATTGGGGGAGGAATTTTTGGGGGAAGGTGAAGGGGATGTGGAAGATGAGGATGGAGGGGGGAGGAGTAGGAGGAGATGGAGTGGGAGGAGATGGGGTTGGAGACTTTGCCTTTGCAGGCTTCTTGGCACGCTTGGGAGTGGAGGCAGTTTCTTTGGAGCCCTTGGAGGCTTGGCGCTTGGGCTGTTGGCTGTTCTTGTTTGATTTTGTCTAAAGAAGAGTTTAGCATTGTAAATAATAGAAGTATGAAAGATATGAAACACAGAGGTAAAACAAAGCAAAAGTTAAATGAAAAGTATGCAAATAAAGTTTTATTTATCAAGAAAAAAACATAAAAAAGTAAATAGAAGCAAAATAGAAACTCAAAGTATAGATATAAAGGTTAAAACATAGAAAATAAGTGAATTTATGATGAAGCATCAAAGATGTTAGGTTCAGCATAACATCTTAGTGTTAAATCAATGTAAAAGTTTAATTGAAAATCAAAAAAATATATGAAAATTATATGGAGAGCAGCAGAAAAAGTAGTAGATTATAATAGCAAAAAAATAAATAAATATTATGTGGAATTTTTTTATTGAGAGTTGAAAATTCAAAAATAGTAAAGTGTCAAGTTTGGCACTGTCAATTAGCCAGGAAAAGCTGAATTCTCACTGTCAAGTATGCTGGAGTTGAGCAGAAACATCAAATTTACTATGTTTTTCATATTATAAACTTGCTTAAATTTAAAACGGGTTCAAAAGTTAACCCAAATGCAAGGCAGTATCATATGCTCAAAAATTAAAAAAATACAACATAAGTTAAAAAAGTAAATGAGTGGAAATGTGTTTATTAGTGATTAAGGTATGCTGGGAGGTGCTGGGAGTGAATTATTTACCATAGTGTTGGTTAAAACATTAAGAAGCTATCTTTACTAATCCCCAAGTTAAAGTGTCAAGTGAGTGTCAAGTGGCGCTCATAGTGTGTCACTTATTAATTTTGCCTTAATTCTGAGCCTTTGATTATTTAAATCCAAAACCAATCAGGTGTCAAGTGGATAGAGTCAAACAAAAAAAGTGTCAAGTCTCAGTTTTTTATAAATTACATATGAAATCTCTTAATAAATTGGGCTTAATTTATGTGGCACCACTCAATCCAAAAACCCAGGAATGACATAATGTAAAAAAAGTGGGGTATTTGATTAATGTATATACCACTAAATCCAGTATAGTATTGCTTGGGAGCTTAATCAACAACTATGAACACTAATAATAAAAATATAATAGTAAATAATAAATTTTATATAAGTGCATATGTATTTTATTAATAAAATTAAAATTTGGCTTAAAAAGTGTCAAACTGGTCACTTTTTGGTTTAGAGTGTTGAGCACAGGTTTTTTCATTTCTATTAGTAAATTTACTTATAAATTGCCCCTTAAATTGGTATTTTAGCTAACTGTTTTATTAAATGGAGTCAAGTTCAAGTAAATTTAACCTTGGTTTTTGGTTTTGAACCCCTAAATTACTAGTAAAAATTAGCTTAAAATCAGTTAGGCCAAAACTATTAATAGATTCACATATGCAGCACTTGACTCCCTGGTACTTGACAAAGCGTTGAGTACCAGGGAGTCAAACTTACCACAGTTACCTCTGAAATATACACAAAGAGACTATGGGACCATTCTTGATATGCCATATTTTGAGCATGGTTGTTTGAGACAGCAGTGGCTACAGCATTTAGAAGCTGGTTCTGGGATCCTAATGCAAGTTGGTGGTGAACCAGGGTGGGTTGGATAAACTGGTTGACTAACACGCAATAGTATCCATAGGCTCTATCAACACAGGGGGAGATCAAAGTCCAAGAGGAAGGAGTACAGGTCTTTGGAAGTGTACCCGGGACAGAGACCAGGGGTAGTGTGCATTGCCACAGTGCCTGAGTGGAGGAGAGAATGGGCGGCAGCACAAGCTTGCTTGTAGTTGAGAAAAAAAGCTGGAAGGGGGCCCACATGGGCCCGAGAGACAGCATCAGTACCATGAGAGTTGAGAGGTCATTGGTGATGTCTTCTTCTAGAGGAGGACTAGAAACTTTAGGTTGCTTGGGTACTTCAGAAACAAAGGGAGAGGGGCCAGAGAATGCACATGAGAACAGGATAACTAAGGGGCTTGCAGCCCTTGTAGCAAGCACCATTTTGTCATTTTTGGCTCCTGAGGACAACATCCAGGAGAACACAACGGGAAATCTTTATAACAAATGATTTGAGGTTTGAAGCTAGCCTTGGGTTAGCCTTCAGGGAGAAATTAAGGGCACATACCTTGATTTCCTGGAATATAAGATGTGAGAGTCCTTTTGGAAAAAAGTAAAGGAAAAGGCTTGAAGAATACTAAATCCAACGCAAATGTGGATAAAATTGTCTTTATTAGGAGAAATGATTCTAATTAAATAGTAGACAAGGGTCAATGATCACTAATTAGGTAGACAGAGTGGCAGAAGGGGTCACATTGGGATGAGGTCATACCAGGATCAGTCAAGGGCAGGTATGGTAATGGGTGGATATTGAACCAGACCCATTTGCGGAAGGTGAGGAATTCCCAAAATTGAAAGCAAAACCAACCAAATCTTTGCACATATTGTTATTTGAAGGCCATATTACAAATAGCATTAATGGCGCAATTTCCGACAAAAGCAGTTCAAGGAGTCCTTGGCCTCTTTACTTCTCTTGGTGTTGACCAGCTTATGAAAATCAGAGCACTTTTGGAGGTGGTGGCAGAGTGCTTTCCAGAAGTGAAAATAGCATCCCTGAGGGGAGCTTCTAAAGACTTGGACCAAGGTATTGGACTGAGCCTGTTTAAATTCAACTCAGACAAACATGGTAGGCCAAGCTCTCAGGTTAGATTTTGAAGATGAATGTGTCTTCATCCTGGGAGGGAGTCTTTTTCTTGCGCCCTCTGGTCTCCATAGGCTCCTCTTCAATGATTGGAAGGACTTCATGAAGCTTGTTCTTCAATATAGTGAGGGCGCAGATATATGTGTCCTGGTTTTTTTCAGGAAGAAAGTAGTAGACCAGGTAAAGGACTAGACTGCCAATCTGCCTGTGAATGTTCCAAAGCTGGCTAAATAGCCTTAGGAAAGTTGGGAAGGTGCTATTCAATAGCCAGGCTCTGCATTTGAGAAGTTCAACCGTACTACAGTCATGTTGAGCTGTGGTTACACAAAGCAATTGAATTTTGAGGGATCTCATAGGTTTAAATTCAAAAATTTAAGATTTGTCTTGGAGATATTTTCCAGCATAGTGACAGAATACCCAGGAATCAATTAGGTTTTATAAATGAGGGACTAAATGGATAATCTGACTGGTTTGGATTATAAGGCTAGATGTCTCAAACAAATTTGGCTAACTGAAAAGGTTAATACCCTGGAGTACAATTAACAAGAACTTAATAATATTATTTAATGGCCTTGACTGCAGCAAGAAAAATGGCTAAGGTTAACCAAAAGCAACCCCCCTAAATTGAGGGTTAAAGGCAACTTTTTGACAAACTTATCAGGTTTAAAGGTGGTGCTGCGCCACCTGGTTCAAGTTTCAAATTGCTTTGATGGGTTTTAATTGTGAAAATAAATTAATACAAAAGCTGCTAATTGTAGACAACAGCGTCTAGGTATTCAGGATCAACCAGCTGTTTTCCAGGTGGGAAAACATAAGCTTGGATCAGGAATACATACATTCCACAGGGTTCTGGCTCCAAAAGTCTGGAATGCTTTAAGCTATGAAAGTACATGCTCACAGAAGAAATACAACAATTCTGGAATGTTCTAGGGCACATATGTATAGGTTAAGAGGGTGAAGATTTTTTTGATAAAGGTCTTAATTTTATGACACTGTTATGTCATAGACCACATGATAGTGATTCAGGTGTAATTCTGGAACCAGAGGGGGTTCAGCCAACTATACCCTGATTAGTATATAGTAGAAACATGATTATAATAAATAATGATGCTTGTAAAAGGGACAATGGTTGCTTTTCCCTCAATCATTTAATGATTTATGTTTTTGGCTTTTAACTGGAAAAAGCCCACCATAGAATGAGAGAGAGATTTTCTGCAGCTAAGGCTATGAGAAGTGAAAAGTGGGAAAGTGATCACCAGATGGTGGAGAGTTGTTTGCCAAGATTTCTTTCCTGGAATCTGAGATCATCATAGCTCACATAAATGATTCTCCTCTATATTATAAAAACATCATGATGGGATGATGAAAAGGCAAGCATGAATTTCCTGGACCCTATAAACAGTTGCTAACCCTGTCTGTTGTATCAGTACTGTGGCTGTTCTATTTAGAGCAAAGTTATGCAAGGGGAGTAAAGTTAATCTAGATAATAGCTTTAGAAAGTAAAGGGGCTATATGTTTTGGCTGTGGATTCAAGGGAGAAAGAAATTTTTATTGGAGGATCTATTTCTAAAGGTATACTGGTGTAGCATCCTGTAAAAAAGTTGGCCACTGTGAGGTCTCAGGAAGTGGAATTGACTTGATACACCCCAATATAAAGCTGTAAAACTTTGATAACTCCCTATCAGCAAATCATCTCCCTGAGAAATATCTTGGCTATCAATTAAAATGTGGACCTGATTCATAATCTATATTTTACAATAGAACCATCCCCTTGTTTCCTAAACATATCTGACTCTCCTTAACTACATGGCATGGATGATCTAAATGGGTGGTTTTTTGATATATCAACAAGCTATATGATTTCCTTTTTTATTCAATAAAGAGATCAATTATCTTCTAAATCTTCCCCTCACTTTGTTTTATATAATTTCTAGAGACATATGGTTAAGTTTATATTCCTATTAGTTTATACCAAGGCATAGATGTTTTAAGTTGGGTCAATAGTTTTCTGAGAACTAACATGATGCTGCTATACCTATAATAACATGTTTCTTTTATATATTCAACATATGTAGGGTATTTTTATCCAATAGAGCCATAAAGATTAGTTTAATAAGCAATCCAAGCCCCAGCAATCAGCCTTGATATGGCTAGCTGCAGAAGGAAGTCAAAAAGTCAAGGGTGCATGAGCCTTTCAACAGTAGGTGATTGAGAGCCTGGCAAGAGTATCTTAACATCCTTGTGCATACTATAACAGCCTGAAGGCCAGCTTTTTATATCAACTTTAGCTTCAGTTTATATTATTCCAACTCCATATATGAGCCAAAAAGGGTTATGCTAGCTTTAAAAAGGTGGCCACAACAACTATCAAGAGTAAGAAATATTTTTCTTAGGGTGAAGCAATTGTTGCAGATTGAATGGATTAGAAATTAAGCCGTCCATCTAGGGATTGAGTGACAGAACAATTGCGCAATTGCTTTATTGCATCTTGGTTTTACTAAGGATAAAGACATTTAAAACGCCCTTAAAACAAGTGTTCAAAGCGCCTTTTGAATGCACATAAGACACAGGTTTTACTTCTGAGTTTAGAAATAGAACAACAAAGTTATTGCCACCTGCCTCCTTAAGGAAAGCTGCGTGAAACTGGTTGTTCTCTTGTGCGGGACTTTCTGCTATGCCAATCTACTCTCCTCCATTAGTAAGGTCATTATTACTGTGCCTCCCTTCCCCTGGTGGAAATTCCCCTGACTCTCACTACATAAGTGCAACACTATCACAATAAACACTAGTTTTTTCTTTACACCTTTATATTCTTCTGTCCTTTTACAGGCTGCCACTATACCATCAACAGGTATAGTAATAAGAATTAAGTCCCTGACTAACTGTTTGTAAAAATTAGCAACCCTTTGCTGCTAGCTTTACGACAGCAATGTAAGAAGATTTTTTTATGTGCCCCTGGTAACAGAGAATTGGCTCTGTATCTTTAAGTTTAAGCTCTGTGATCTGTTGGTTAACCTTCTCTTTTAATAAATTATAAGCATTTAACTATATAAGTGCAACATTATCACATAAAGCACTAATTTTGTCTTTACACTTTTATATTCTTCTATCCTTTTACAGGCTGCCACTATACCATCAACATGTATAGTAATAAGAATTAGGTCCCTGACTAACTTTTTGTAGAAATTATCAATCCTTTACTGCTAGCTTTATGACATTGGTGCTCATGTCTTTCAACACCACCAGCCCCCACCCCCGCAGTCATTTCAATGGGGAGGGAGAAATGCCTCTGGCCCAGTCTCCTGCCACTGCTTCTCCTTACCACCAGGCACTGGCCTTTACTGCTGCTAATTCCCATGCTGGGGAAAGAGTAGGCGCTCCCTATGGCCTACCCAACCTTAGCCACCTTATGCCAGAATATCAACGCCCCCAGGCTATTGTTTTTGGTCAAGCACTGCTCATACAAGCCCCTGCCCCCTTGGAGATGGACGCCAACTCTTCACCTTCTGAGGACGCTATCCTTAGTGCCATACACGCCATGGATGCTGGTGCTGCTGGCAACGGTGCTTGCTCCAAACACCTGGCCATTCAGCAGGCTTCTGCTGAAACCTCCTTGAGTTGCTTTCAGAATCTCTCCCATATCAACCCTGACCAGCTCTGTTGTGACCTCTGTACTGTCAAACATATCAAGGACTACCTACAACAATTCACCCAACCTGCCGTATGCCACAACTGAATGTACCTGGGTTGCATTCAAAGCCTAGTGAATGACCAGGGAATACTGGTATCCAACCAACAGATGTTCCTCCAGGTCCTTTACTCTGAGCTTGGTAATACTTTCACCACCGTCAATCAGTATCTTGCCAAAGTTACCAACACCCAGTAATTATGCTCCACTGAGTCAATACCATCAAAAAGGGTATAGCTAAGCTAGTTCCAGTGCATGTGGTACAGACCCTCACCCCTCAGGGTGTAGACACCAATTGGATTAGTGTGGTTACTACCCACGTGCTTGAGACTGGCCCCATGGTTCAAATCCTGACTAATGAGGTGGAAGTATTAGCCCACTGCCTTGCCATCATCCTCTTGTTCACCCCCATGTCTACTGCCACAGAAAACTCCCCCTCCCGCCATCTTCTTGGTTTAGACATCCTTGAGCTCTTTGATCACTTCAAGAAGATGCAGGCAGAATTGGTCCATCAGATTGCCAATCTTGCCTCCCTGTTTGATGGCTACCACACTGTGTCAGAGCTTCAGGATTGTCTCAAACTTTGCCAATTGCATGACAGAGCTGATAGCCAGACCCAAGCCAGGAAGGACAAGGAAGTGATAGCCTTGCTCCAAGTTGAGCTTGCCACCCATGAAAAGCACATTGCCTCTCTGAAAGATGACTTGGATATCACCTGTCAGAAGAACAAGGTCTATCAAGATGAGCTGGACAAGCAGCGACTTCTCCTGGACGCCTTCCAGAGCCAATTGAATAGGACAAACAGTAAGATTATGGCCGTCAAATTACAGGCTATGTCCATCAACTCCAAGAGTCACCACAGCCCACAGAGGTCCTCCAGTCCTGAGTTCTATCATAGCTACAAAAGCAATGCTGACCACACTTGGTTGGCTCCCAACGCTGTACGGGTATTAGAGCCAGTACTGGAGTCCAAGGATGACGTCCTGGCCACCCCTGAAGCTTCTGGAGCTGCTCAAGACAGAGAAGGTGAACACAAAGCCCAACAAGAGGAAAAATTTTGCTGCGCCTCTGAGGCTAGGTTTGCTGCCTCTATCCTTAGCCAATCCTGTCTCATCTGCTTTCCAGTGAGGATCACACCTGCCCCCTCCAACATGGCTCCAACAACTTCAAGCCCGTCAATCTACCCAAGTTTGACGCAAGAGCAATGTGACCATGTTCTTATGTCTGTACCAGAACTCCATGTATGGTGCAGACAATGCCATGAGGGACTCCACAATCATCAACTGTTTGGACGTCAGGACTCAAACCATTATCTTGCTGTGTCTCCCTGAGAATGGCTGGACCTTTTCCAGCGTCTCCAGAGCCTTGACAGAAGAATTTGGTAGCCAAGAAGTACTTCTTGGTCGCAAGAGGGACTCTGATGACACCAAGTTAAAGGTGGGGGAAACCCTAGAAGACTTCACTTCTAGGTTCTACCTTGAAGCTCAAACCCTGTTGTCTATGAGTGCTGTTCAGTTTATTGATGTGCAGTCAGCACTTCTCAATGCTGTACATGTCAACCGGGAACTATCTCTGGCTCTTAAGTCAGGCATTTACAACGCTTGCACCGTATCAGATCTGATACGTCTCCTACGCACCTACAAGGAGGAGTTCAAAGTCCCTCTTCCTGAAGGCCGCCTTTGCCAGCAATCTGAGAATAGACCCTGTGTGGCTGTTGAGATGCCCAAGCCTTCTGACAAGGTTGGGCCTGCTCTAGTCAACAATAGCCCCCATACTTGCTTCAAATGTTGTATGGCTGGCCACTTCTCTTGGGAATGTAGGAATCTGCGCCAAAAGGTCCACCATGTAGGCATGTAGAACACTGAGGAGGATTACGCCAAGGACGCTGATATTGAGGAGGACAATGAGGACCAGTCAAAAAACTACTAAGCAGCCAAGACAAGGAGAAATCCTTGGCTGTCTTTATAATTTTGAAACCCTCATATCCCCCCCATACCACTTCCCCCCAACAAACCAGATCAGAGGCCTGCTACCTTGCCATCCTCTGAGGCCAACCCTAAGGATAAACCCTCTCTGATTGACTTCCCTCCCAACCAATACACAAGAATTCTGAATCCAAAGGAGTTTAAGAGGACCTCCTACATCAAGTCCTCACTATTAACACTTGAACTCATCAGAATACACTCTGTCCTAAGGTGGTTACTGCCCAAATAGCTCAGAGAACAGTGTCCTTACCCTATGCCAAACAACTTGCTTAACCAGGTGTTGAAGTCACCCATGAAAAGAACAGCGCTGAACAACTGGCCAAGCTGCTCTGTACAGTAAACATCTCAGCAATGCTAGAATCCCTCAAGGAAGTAAGCCCAGCTGTGAGAGCTGCCATGGCTACCTTCCTGGAGAAGTTCAAAGGACTAAGCGTACACCAGGTCTCTAAGATTGTGGAGATCAGAGAGGACCACCAAAATTGTACCTATATCAACCTGGTAGTGAACAAGACTCATGTCCGGGCCATACTGGATACTGGTGCTCCTGGGAACATTATATCCTCACGGCTGGTTAAGAAGCTTAAGCTGGCGCCAGACTTGGCCTACCATGAAGAGTTTGATAGTGCTGGGCCACACAGACAACTAGAGCAAAGGGAGCCTACTCTTCTCTCCCTCTTTGCTTTGGGAAGCTAATGGTCACTGCTCCTGCTATAGTTCTGGAAAACAACAGCTATGACATTCTTATTGGGACTAGCTTCATGGTTCAGTATGGCACTGTGACTAACCATGGAGACCATATGTTTGGAATATTGGGCCACTTTATACCCATGCTCTACCATGGAAATTGCCCATCTGACCTGCCCTTACACTGTCTGCACTACATCAAACTGGAGTACACAGATAAAGAACTGTCAGTGGCCTATACACTGTGTAGTAAGAAGGTCAAGGTGCTACCTCTCTCAATTGGGGAAGCCAAGGGTATCTCAGTCTAAACCTCCTTTAATGTGACTATCTCACCTGGCTCTCAGGTGATCCACAATACAGGCCTCTTGCTGGCTCTACCGGCTGGCACTCATGGAGAAATCTTTAGCATCCCTAATGCCTCCAGACTAGAACCATGGATTGCACCAGGAATCCTCATGCCAAGTGAGAAGGAGGTACTCATACTCTTGGCCAACATGAGTTGTGAAGCTATGGTTGTCTACAAACACCAACTTCTTGCTTATATACAACTGGAAGAGCATGAAAACCTGCAGTAGACTGCCCTCTTTGCAGACTTCTCTGAGTTGGGTCTACCCTGTGAGCAACAACTGGTGCTATTGGTCATAAGCCGCAACTCCCTATCTGGCCTCTTCAAAGAGCAGAAGGATCAAGCTATGGATCTCTTTGCCCAGTATAAGGATGTGTTTGCCAAGGATGATTATGACCTGGGCAAGGCTGCAGATGTTGCTCATCATATTGACACCTAAGGCAGTACATCTATCCATTCCAGACCTATACAGCACAGTCAAGCCAATCATGCTGTGGCTAACAAGGAGCTTCAGAAGCTATTGGGATCTGGCTTACTGGTCCCCAGTAAAAGCTCTTGGGCTTCCCCTCTCCTGATTTTCAAAAATAAGGATGGCAGCAACCGTGTGGTAATTGACTACTGTCAACTGAATGCTGTTATCAAGAAGGATTCATATCCCCTCCCTCATATTAACAATACCTTGGACCAACTGGGTGGCGCCAAGTTCTTCAGCACCATGGACCTTATCAGTGGGTACTGGCAGATTGATCTACCCCCTGCTGATCAAGAAAAATGTGCAATCATCACAGACCAAGGGCTATTCTAACCCACAAAGATGCCTCAAGGTCTGTCCAATGCCCTGGCTACCTTCCAGCGGGCCATGGATGCAGTGATGGGCAACCTCAAAATCATCAGCGTCTTGGTCTACCTGGATGACATTAATATGTTCTCCAAAACCTTTAATGATCACCTACAACACTTGGAGTAAGTCTTTAAGAGGTTACTTGCAGCCAATCTCAAGCTTAAGCCATGCAAGTGCAACTTCTTCAAGGAGCACCTTGAGTTCTTGGGGTTCATTATTAGCCAAGATGGACTCCGCCCTGAACCTCTGAAGGTGAAAGCCATTAAGAAAATGCAGATCCCAGCTAATAAGCAGGATATGCAGGTCTTCCTGGGGATGATTGGGTAATACCATAGCTTCATCCCCAACTTTGCATCCCTGGGCGACCCCCTTTTTCAGCTTCTCCAAGCTGATAAGGAATTCTTCTGGAGCCCAGCGTGCCAATCTGCCTTCAATGCTCTCAAGAGAACACTGACTTCAGCTCCTGTACTGGCCTATCCTGACTTTGCCAAGCCGTTTGTGGTTCATACAGATACTAGTCTGACTGCAATTGGGGGTGTTATCTCCCAACTGGACTCCAAAAGACTTGAACACCCTGTTGAATACTGCTTGCGTATGTTTAATGTTCACAAGAGGAACTACACTGTCACCAAACAGGAGTATCTGGCTATAATATACTCCTACCAACAATTCAGAGTCTATCTCCATGGGGTACATTTCATGGTTTTAATAGAACATACCTCCTTGCAATGCCTGAAGACTCTCAAGGACCCTGAAGGATGTCTGGAGCGTTAGGCCATTAAACTTCAGGTTTATGACTACAAAATCATTTATTGAGCTGAAGAAGCCTATCAGAATGCTGAATGTCTCTCCTGTCTTCCCACTGTTGCCTTAGTATCCCCCATGGCTAACATTCTCTATGACAAGCTTATGGAGAATCCTTCTTTGTGGGGAGAGGAGTTAGTAGAGATACAGAGGGCTCTCAAGAAGTTAGCTGTTGATACCAAGGTCTCAAAAAGACAACTTATGAAGCTTTGTGAAGACTCTTAGCTACCCTACATATGCCCATCCCTACGCATGGACTCAGTGGTGGCCGCTCACAAGACTACTGGCCATGGTGGCATACAGAAGACATTAGCCCTGCTACAGCAGCACTGCTTCTGGGAAGGAATGCACACCAACGTAGTGGATATGCTAGCCAACTGTCATGACTGCAACATTGAGAGGCCTAAGATTGCCAAGTTTCAACACAGACTTGTACACCCTGGGTTTGCCTTTCACACTGTAGCCATTGACGCAGTGGGCCCCCTGAAAGCTATCAATAGTTGCAACAAGTTTATCATTGTGGCGGTTGACCATCTGAATAAATGGGTAGAGGCCAAGGCAATTCCCAACCAATCTGTACTGGTGACAGCCATGTTCATCCTGTAAAATATCATATACAAACATGGTTGCCCCCAGATTCTGCTGACAGACAATGGTACCAACTTCACCAGTTATATCATCCCCCGCCTCAACCAACTAATGGGAATTGATGGGACACTATCCACTCCTTATCCCCCACAGACAAATGGCATGATAGAGCACACTGATGAGAGCCTGGTCCAGATACTCCGGAAGCTCAGTCACCAAAATGAGACTGAATGAGATACTTTCCTGCCTGCGGCCACCTTTGCATACAACATTGGGTACCATCAGATCACTGAAAAGCCACCCTTTCAACTGCTCTACAGCCAGCAACCAGGACTTCCCCCTTTACTATATTCCTTGGTTAAGCCCAGCCTGGCTGTGTCCCCAGAGGCGTACCTTAACAAGCTGGTTTAAACCCTTATTTGCTTGCAATCTAAGGCCTACACCGTAAAATTAAACCATAAGTTGCAGGACCTAGAACAAGCTGCATCCAAACGCCCTGCCTTACTCATTTACCTGGTAAGAGACTCAGTATACTTCTTCAGTAATAGAGGGTACACCCGCAAATCCAAACTTGCCTCCCTTTGGAAAGGCCCAGTTCAAGTTATCCAGAAGACTGGCCCCAACTCCTACACCCTTAAGGAGCCCCATTTTGGGCAATTGATCACTAGAGTAAATGCTCAGTATATGTGTTCTGCTTCTAGTGACCAAGAGTAAGCCCCAATGAGGACAATAACCCAAAAAAACAAAAGCCTTATTAAAAAATTCCATGAGTTGTTGACCTGTTTGCAATAGTGTTGCACCAAAGTATGAGGAATAAGAATGAAAGATCAAGGTGTTTATTGGAGACTGACAAGACTCTTCCAGTACTACACCAACTGTTCTATCACCTGAATGACAGCCAAGAAACACAACTGGTTGCCTACAGATCCACAAAGCCAATGACCAAGGATTGGGCAACAAACTCCCACCTAACAAGACACAGGATTGACCCCAACACCATAGCCACTACCTAGAGATGCCAAGCCATTCTTGACCATGTTGTCTAATTCAGTGATGGGAATGCTGCAGATTGAATAAATTAGACATTAAGCTGTCCATCTAGAGATTAAGCAACAGAACAATCACGCAATTGCTTTATTGCATCCTGGTTTTACTAAGAATAAAGACGTTTAAAACGCTCTTAAAACAGGTGTTCAAAGCGCTTTTTGAATGTGCATAAGACACAGGCTTTACTTCTGAGGTTAATAATAGAACAACAAAGTTATTTCCACCTGCCTCCTTAAAGAAAGCCGCGTAAAACCAGTTGTTCTCTTGCGTGGGACTTTTTGCTGTGCCAATCCACTCTCCTCCATTAGTAAGGTCATTCTTACTGTGCCTCCCTTCCCCTGGTGGAAATTTCCCTGCCTCCCACTATATAAGTGCAACACTATTACAATAAACACTAGTTTTGTCTTTACACCTTTATATTCTTCTGTCCTTTTACAGGCTGCTACTATACCATCAACAGGTATAGTAATAAGAATTAGGTCCCTGACTAACTGTTTGTAGAAATTAGCAACCCTTTGCTGCTAGCTTTACGACAGCAATGCAAGAAGATTTTTTGATGTGCCCCTGGTAACAGAGAATTGGCTCTGTATCTTTAAGTTTAAGCTCTGTGATCTGTTGGTTAACCTTCTCTTTTAATAAATTATAAGCATTTAATCTTGATGTAGGTTACTTTAGCTAAAATCTATACGATACATCTGTGGTTAAAGTATTTAATGCACCTAGAGCGGTAAGACATTGCTTAAAAAGATTCAACTGTCTGTAAAGCAGATAGACATTGTTTTTGTTGTGTAAGTAACTCTTTAGAAGATGATCTCATGAGATGCTGCAGTAATCTATCAAAACTTTTGTAATATTTATGCTTTATTTTTAAACAGATCTTTTTTCAGGTAAAGCAGAAGCTATTTTAAAGCAGTATCGATATTTATTTATTGGCGCTGGAGCTAGACATAGCATACTTTTTAGAGTCTCAAAGTCAGACCGGTTAAAGCTGAATATAGGGGTTGCTTTTTAAAGTAAATCATTCAGAATTTATCATCAAGTGCTAGGGATATAAAAGTAACTTTGATTGCTGGTGATCAGCCTATCTAAATTGTTATATTGTTTAAATTGTCTCTAAACTTTTCAGCTTGCTTTTAGGGGCTAGTGTGGTATTATCCTTATTGGATCTAGTTAGCTTTGAAATCCAACTATATTTCTGGGTGTGGTCAATGGAAGGTTTAACCTTGATGATGAAATATTTTAATCAAACTTTGTGGGGTTGTAGCCTAGAATTTTGAAACAGGCATCTAGACTTGATCTACGCTGGGTTGGAAGCTTGGTTTTGGATAATGTTGGACCAATCAAAGGCTTTGAGTTGTGATCCGTAAGTTTTAACAGTTCCGCCAATGTGGCAGAATATGATGATCCTTGATAAGTTTTATCTATTCTGATAACAATAAGAGTACAGCAATGATGGGTGATATAATAGTGTTAGATAATAGAGGTAAGAAGCATGCCTATTGATGATTGGTTCCTTGCTGGACATTTTTTCTAGGAAATTCGAAGTGTAGTTAAAACTATTCGTTTTTGGCGCTAGTTAACCGAATTGATTTTTAAAGTGAATCTCCTGCAGGCGTGGTTCGAAATACCAAGCTATGTAGACAAAGTCAAATTTCCAATTGAATCCAAAGGCCAACTGGAAATGTTTACATGCTTTCAATGAGATCACCGTCCATCTATGATCCCCTTGAAAAATACAAGCCCACATCGTTCCCACGCCTGTCATCGGACAGCCGAACCATGGACTTGCTGGGATCTGAAATCATAATCCAAAGCTGAAACCAGCCCAATGGAGTGCAGATGAATTCTTTTTAATGGATCGAGCACAGCATTACTTTTCATGTCGGAGAATCGCACAAATTATTTTATCCGCAGATCCTTTGTTCTCACGAGTAAAATAGTTCTATCCCTGCTGGAAGGTGGAGTCTGGTGGCAATCTGTTGAACTTGGTTGAATTATCACCTCTCAATCTAACCCATCCGTGTGGGCTTAAAATACTCTTAAGAAATTCCGTCCAGACCAGGATATATTTTCTTCTGGATCAACTCAACATCATGTTTAGGTTGACGTATCTAAAGCTTACATCTGTCCAATTAAGCCTAATTAGGAACCTTATTCCTCAATATCTCTAAAACAAGGATGGATTTAGACGATACAAATACTCCATCATTCCTTCTCGCAAAACACCAAACTTTAATGCATCCAGTGACGTCATCCTTTAAACATTCACTATAAATAATGGAATAAGCGAATCTTATTTTTAAAATGCAATTCTCCAGTACCTTGTTGAAGATCGCCACCATTGCCTCCGTTGTCATTGCTGAGAGCGAGTTCTGCAACGTCAACCACAGCGGCCCCAAGCAGCACTGCAGCGTCCAATTCAAGACTGATGCCGAGTCCCTTGGCAAGTTCGCTGAGGTCGCTGCCAGGCTTAGAGCCTTGAAATGCACCTGGATGGCTCCTGGTGATATCGTTGCCAACGAGTCCGCTGGGTTTGTTTCCTCTGACTTGCCTGTTGGGTTTGTGGACCTTGTCTTCTCCAAGCTCCCTCAGTACCTCCCCTACGTTGCCAGCAAGAACTGTAACTAATTATCTTATAAATGGGTTTATTTGGGTCGTTCTCTCGGGACTTCATATTAAACGATAATATAAGTAAATGGGTCTGAAAATGGATTTTTAAATAATTTTTCTATCAATCAATTCATAATTGTTTTGGGAAATCATATTATACTTGTATAAAATAGATACATTGCTTAATGTATCTTAATTTAATGTCGGAAAGTAGTATTACCCCTATGAAGTCTGGCTTGTGAGCCAATCCTAGTCACTTGAATCAGATTACTTAAACCTAGAAATCAAGTCCAACCCAAAAGACCACATCAAAACTAACTACCAATTGCTGCCACAGACTAACAAACCATCTGGATTAGTCCTCTGTTGTTATGGGTATTCTCTCTAACAGTAATATCACTAACCATTTAATCTTTTAAGTTAATTAAATATATCATATAGCTCCAACTATTTCCCCTTATGTGCCTTTGCTTTAATAGCACAGTTACAACACTCATACTAGTAATGTAGGGTTTATAATACCATTAATAAGGGGAAATTCATTCTGTAACAACATCTTTGATCAACCCCTCTCAGGAAATTGTTTATCTGAAAATTTTCCTGATTGCCAAGTAAAAGGAGGCACCAACATCTCATCCAGATATTATACTAGGATCAGAATTTGAGTTCCACAGGAAACAAGATTTACACAACCTCATGACTGCCATGTTCTACATTTGCACTGTGGCGTATCAGTTAGCTATATAGTCCTCTGATATATTTAATAAAGTTTCATTGTTTTCTTTAATTTACCCCTTTATTTTTTATTATATATTTTCTAGAGAGATAGATACATACTATTCTGCTGTCTTTTCAAATAGAATGCTCCTATTTTAAACCATCAAGTTTAAGTGCTCTAGCTTCCAGGGATATTTGATTCATAATGTCCTCTTCGTTACTTCAAGCATAGAAGTTGCCAGGAGGTTGGTGCCATGTCTTCCCATCCTGGAGGTGTTGGGATATAGATTGATCAGCCAAACTTAAACAATCATGGTTTCCTGACAAGCGTTGCAACTGTGCTATCAAAGCAAAGGTACAGATGGTTCAAACAGTCGAAGCTATATGGTGTTTTCAATTAGATGGAATAATGTAAATGGTTGGGATATTTCTTTTAGAAAGAAAATTTCCCCCAATAACAGATGACTAGTCCAGATGGTTTGTTGTTTACAGCTGCAATTAGTAGTTAGCTTTGATGTGGACTTATGGGTTGGACTTGATTTCTAGATTTGGGTAATCTGATTCAAGTGGCTAGGATTGGCTTACAAGCAATAGGCTTCTTAGGGATAATCCTACAGTTCCAACCTTAGATTAAGATGCATTATTAAACAATGTATCTATTGTATAGAAGTATAATAAGATTTTCCCAAAACAATTGTGAGTTAATTGATAGAAAAATTATTTAAAAACTCATTTCCAGACCCATTTATTTATATTATCGTTTAATATGAAGTCCCAAGAGAACGACCTAAATAAACCCACTTATAAGAATATTAGTTGCAGTTCTTGCTGGCAACGTAGGGGAGGTACTGAGGGAGCTTGGAGAAGACAAGGTCCACAAACCCAACAGGCAAGTCAGAGGAAACAAACCCAGCGGACTCGTTGGCAACGATATCACCGGGAGCCATCCAGGAGCATTTCAAGGCTCTGAGTCGGGCAGCGACCTCAACGAACTTGCCAAGGGACTCGGCATCAGTCTTGAATTGGACGCTGCAGTGCTGCTTGGGGCCGCTGTGGTTGACGTTGCAGAACTCGCTCTCAGCAACGATAACGGAGGCAATGGCGGCGATCTTCAACAAGGTACTGGTGAATTGCATTTTGAATTGCTTCAATATCCCACTAAACCCTTAACTCTACTATTTATAGTGCCCTTTGAAACGGTGACGCCAATCTTTGCTATTGGGGCTGGCCTGTGCTGATGTAAGAATATAAAATATTTGTTCGATTTGGATTTACCCGATGTTTAAGACACTGTAGTGATGCGGAATTAGGTTCCTTTAATAATATGTCTGGAAGATGGATTTTAAGGGATGTATCGATCCAAGCACTTAAATGATAGTTTATAAGTTAACCCAATTGTAGGCATATAGCATTCTGGAACATTCTTAAGGCCACGCATGCTCGTTGGCAATTAAACTAAATACGACAAATGTACAATTGTGACCCCACTTCCCAAAAAGCACAAATGGATGTGATGTCGTGGTATAAATTTTGTTCGGGTTTATGGCGCAGGCATTATCTGCTGGTTCAAGGGGCAGCATGAATATATTGCACGTTTCAGAGCCTCTAAATAACTTCGCTGGTTCTTCAGCTTTGATTGGGGAGGTTCAGGATCCCCTGATCCAGCGAAGTTAATATCTCCAACCGAACTAGATGTAAAGGTCCAAGCTACGCAAAACTGGGCTATGGAAGACTATCGGAAGTGACTTTAGGAACTGTTTTTTTGGGACAAGTTGAACGCATGTTTCACTTGGAAATATCCTATTTAAGTTCTAATCAATTGAGTATTATCTTTTTATATCCTTGGTAATCTTACCAAATAAAAGTTTACTGGATGGAATTTTGAATCAACTTGGATATATAATTGATAATTATGAAAATATATAACCCTATACAATTAAACTGTTAAGAGAGGCTTAAGGAAGTGAGATTTAGAATAGAAAGATATATTTATAATAGTTTTTTAGGTTCTATAGCAAAGGGGTGTGAATCAGGAATTTTCCATTGATCCTGGTATCAATTTGGGGTTGCATTCCAGAACAGTCACATGTGAGATCAAGGATCAGGTTTTATTTTTATAGTCAGGTGGTAACCATGATGCTGGAAATGGATAACTTCTCCATTTGGTTGCGCATTGCAACAAAGTGAAACATAAGCCAGGATCAGAAGCTATGGAGTGTAATCTTTCTAGTGGTCAAGACTTTAAATACATATTCTATTTGTAATAATGTAGGGTTGGCAAATCTTTCCAACATCATCTACAGTTGAGTTGCAGCAATTTTACCAAACCAACCATTCATTGTTAACATGTACTTCATGTTTTAATTTAATAGTTTAACTAAATATAAACAGCACAGATAAAATACTTGCTGTGATATCAGCATTTAGTTTCTTTTTCACCCTTCTAAATTTTTGAAGTATAAATCATCATAAAGTGGTATTATAGCGGAAACTTTAAGTAACATTAAGTAAAAAATAATTAGATGAATGCAAGTAGTCACTATTAGGTTGAGAAGAAATTTCATCAACCAACAATCAATTTTCAAGCCCAAAACATGTTGGATTCAGGGAACAAATACTTTTGCACTGGCTTGAAAAATATTCAATGATGCTTTATAACCCCATACTCATCATATTTTCTCATAGCACCTGCTGGTTCTGGACATCACCTTCATTGTAAATTTACGCTACATTTACATATGCAGACCAATAATAAAATGATTGACCTACTCACGTTTTTACCCAGATTGAACCTGGTTGAAAATGTTTCTTTATACCTCAGCATGAGCAAGGAACAGCATTTAAAAAACGTGGGGAGTTGGTTCAAGCTTTTCTGAGACTTTTGGGTAGATCAAAGTGGCTGCTCATATAGCCCAACTATCAATGCTTTTGAGATATAGCACACCCTATTTCAGAGTGCTTTAGCTACAGATAGTGAATCTGGATTATCTATCATGCCTATGCATCTTCTATATAGAACTCTATCTACAGAGGGTTAATTTAAATATGCCTAATGCTCTCTTTAGTATCTACTAAGTGAAATAAACTATCTTCATTTAACTGATGTTAGTATACTGTTACAAATGCACTATAATGTCAAAACAGCAAGGTTGACCTTGGGGAAAGTTCTGCAGAGAGACCCTGTATCACTTGAAGTGACTTCCCCATACTTGAAGCTAGATGCAGAAGTTAACTTGAGCTTTCAAACCAGGCAACAAGACCTAATAACAATCTCTACTTGGTTGACAATTGATTTGTTTCTTGACTCATTATAAGGATCAAGCCACCCCCTGTTCAATCCAATTGATTGATTGTTCCAATCTTGTTCCTCTTAAGATGATTCTCTCAGACTATATAGGCAATCCATCTTGATAAAGATAGTTATCTAGTTTTGTAATATTTTTCGGTGTAACTTGCTAACACAGTACAGTTACAACAGTAAGCTGCAGTTGCCAAGAAGAAAAGAAGATGAACTGGTTCAGGACAAGATTTATTGATGAAAAGAAAAGAGTTTTTTACCTGGTGGTAGGCCATCAGTGGATGGCATTTGGAAAGGGGTTTATAAACATTGATATCCAGTAACGTGTGACTGATCCAATCTGCAGAGTATGGGGGATGGCTGTCCCTGCAATTGATAGGATTATGATTGATTGATGTGTATGAGTAGCTGCCTTGATCAGGTGACAGCCCAAGTCAATCCAAGGATCGGGTTGCTGTCTGATCTGTTAGGGGTTTGGATTGTTAGAAAAGCTTCCCTATGAAGAGATCTTGGTAATTGCTTGAGATTTCTAAGCTACAAGTTGTTGAACAGCCTTAGCTAGCCTTGCCTATGTAAATAAATATGTCTTTTCTATGTTTAAGGGCAGCTGTGGTGAAATTGACTCCCTGGTAGTTGGCTATTAAGTAAAGGGAGAACTTGGTTTTTTGTCTGATTGACTACTGGAAAATTGACAGTTTTTAATTAACGGTACTTGATGTACTGAAAACTTTTAATATAAAAATTTAATATATGCAATTATGGTATACTAAAGTAACTCCAGAGAGCTCAAAAATGCAATAAAAACATACCTTAATCAATAAGAATAAGGAGGAATAAGTCATTATTTCTCATTTCACTAAGTAATTTATGCTCTTACTATAAAAATAATTTTTATTGCCATAAAGTTGTTGTGTTCTGAGGCGCAGCACAGACACACAACGGGAAATCCTAACCTTAGGATTGGATTTGTACTAAGTCTTGGTTAGATGACAGGGAAGGCTATGCAATTAACTTGCAGCCCTGGATGAATAATCTCTACTAGTTGTGGCTAGAGAGAGGCGCAGAAGTACAAAAGACACAAAGACAAAAATGTGAATAGAACTTAATTTTATTGGTGAATAGGAAAATGGAATATATAGTGGTTGACAGTACCACAAAACACTACCAGGACGGTAGAATCACCCACCACAAGCATAAGTGGGGCAAGTGAGTTGCGCAGAGTCAAGGACCTGAACAATTGTATTTTCTAATCCAGTCATTGACTTATTTTGAGAGGCAAAAGCGAAAGTGAGAGATTTGTCTTCAAAATGGCCCACTGAAGGCAAAATCAAAATACGGTGAATAGCAGGATTCACGACAAAAAATTTTAAATTCCAGTGAGAAAAAAATAAAGGTAATTAAAATATAATAGTTATAATAAACCTAAAAAAATATTGTGATTTATACTTTATACTTCATATAGGCACAACTGTGAATATTTTATGATTTGTTAGGAAATTAATAAAGCAATGAAGGGGTTTCATTCACTTTCAACTATAACCATCCATCAAGACTTACCAGGCATACATTTTCACAAGTGACAAACTCCTATTGACCATGCATACGGGAAAATCTCAACTACAGTATTCAACCCCTGACACCCTGCAGTCTGCCAGCCCACAGATTCTTGGGCAGAAACCAGAACAAGATTGGACTTCAGAAAATCTTTTAAAGCTTGATGAGTCAAGATCACCTACATTGACACTCCCCATGTTAAAGGTTCCTGTTAACCCAGCCAATCAGCGCGCAGGCCTAGCCATAGAACCAAAAATAATTCAGGCCACCACAGAAGGGGAATCAAAGAAACTTCCTATATAATGTGGGCCACCCAGAGATGACCAACCCCACAACCCAACAAGGGAATTTGAGTATTCTCAGTTCAAACCAGCCAATGAATTAACTCCTGCAATGGATGCCATCAAGGACCAGAAAAGCCTGGTAGACGGTAACACCTGGGCCAAAGAAATTTGTAAAAGTTCACCCATGACAGATGGGCATACTTATACCCTGGACCACCAGAAAGTTGCCCATCATCATTCTTGCAATAAAGTGACATGAACCTTTGGTTCAACCAGGTTATTTCATATTTGATATTAGTTCTTTTTCATTTACAGTCTACCTCCTGTGGTCCTGCACCTCACACCCATCAATCCTAAGAAACCACGGGCCAGCCGCCCAACCTTTATTGTCCACCAGGAGCTCCCTACAGCCCAGTACATTTCACCAAGTACCCCCCCCCAAACCTGCGTATTTGAAGTTCACCCTAGAGGAAATCCTAATTTATAACCCTGAGTCAAGAACTAGAGAGACCAAGACTGTTTACAGAGAAGTCTGCAAAACCACTATACCTCCCCTGCTATTCCGCAACAAGTACAACCACCTGCCCGCGTATTTGGTCCCAACAACTCTGCCTCTCACCCCGCAGCCCAACTGCTCACAAGAATATGTTGCTGCCAGTGAATCCACTTCCACCCAGATATTTGGAGTGATGTACATCACTCTTACTAGCTTGATAGATTCTATGGTACCTTCCAGCGGACCTTGGGCTCTCCTGGGCAAATTGTTATCTTATATTGCAAAGTTGGCCCCAATCTTGTGGTGGGCCCTCCCTGCTGGGCCCACGGGCTGGATCCCTGACATACATAAAAGATTGGTGCTATCTAATTAGACTTTAAAGTGCAAAGCTTAAAACTAAGCAGTAAGTGATCAAAGCTAAGCGGTAAGAATTAAAGCAAAAAAGCTAAACGCAAAAAGCATAGAAGCAAGCACAAAAGCAGGTTTATTCCTCACCCTTCCCCTCTTCATTTTCACCCCTTCAAGCAGAGCAATTGCAATTAGCTCAAGCTGCTGCTTGAGCTCAAAGGCCTTATACCTGTTCTTAATGGCGTCCTGGATGACTTTTGTGAACAGGGACAACTTGGTGGTGAGCTTGGTGAGGAGAGGCGGTTGGCAAGATCCTGGAGCTTGGAGATGATCTTCTCCTGATTGTTCTGGAGAAGGGAAAATAAATTTTTGAACTTTGGTTGTAGCCCAAAATTTGGACTTGAGGTGCCTATGGTAGGCCTCAATTTCTGAAGCTGTCTTCAGCTTGCCATTCACAGCAGCCCAGTACACGTTCCAATTGGCCTTGGCCTGCCTTTGAGTGACAACCTTGCCAATTCACTAGGGCTCAAAGTACTCCAGGAAAGGCCTGAACTCTTTATTATTCACTATATAAGGATTATTGGAGATAATCTTGAACCCCTGCACAATGTGCTCTGACTTTAAACATCCAAGGCACTAAATTGTGCCAGCACAAATTTGCAGGTGTCTGAGGTATCCCTGTGGCTCAACCTACTAAGTTCAGTGTTGGCCTGCACATTGTGAGCAACTGATTGACAGTAATTCAAGTAGCACTCCTGCAGTTCCCTATCAAACAGCTGCTCATATACATTAAACTGAGCAGGCTCAAAGTCCATAATGCCTACATGTGGGCCAAGAGAACAAAGCCTTATCTTTTCCTCTGCGTCCAGGGTAGCCTGGTCCTTGTCAGCATCAGGGGGGTTGTTGTGGGTGTATGAAGGAGTCTTCTTGGAATTGTCATTGGGGGGAGGAGGGAAAGCTCTTGGCAGAGGATAGAGAAAACGTGGGTGTAGATGGCCTCAATGACCCCAGGAAAAAGGCAAGTGAATCACCTGGATGTCAATATGGGCAGGAACCATCCAGAGCTAATAAAACATACAGGAGCAGGTGGAAAAGATACTGTTAATTAGCCAGGTTGACACCCTTTTCAACTTTATAAGAATCTTCTGGATTGGTTGTCAGATAATTTGCTCCTTGACACTTGGCCTGTCATTGTGGAGGAGAAAGTGCTCCCCACTTGGGAGCTGCTTGAGCTCATGAGTGAGTTTAAGCTCAGAGAAGTAGCCAGAGGCCTTGGGAGGAGGAGGATTGTCTGTGATTATTTTATTACTAATCAACTTTACCAACTTCTCTTGAGTTGGAACCAACTTTAGATTGTTAGGATTTAAACGCTGCAAGGCCTTGATAGCCAGATTGGATGCGCAGAGGTGAGAGGAGGTAGGGATAACTTGCACAAGGTACCACTTCAGCATCCTTGTGATTAAATGGTTAGGGGATAACATGTTTGTTCCCCTTCTTAGAATTCACTCTTTCCCAGCCTTTGGTTTTCAGGTGGGCCCCACAAGACTTATCCTTGCAAACAAAGTGCTTGCTCTTGGTTTGCCGCTTTTGATTATTACAGTTAAAGATTTAATTATCAGCAATGTAATCTGGGCCACCCTTTACTGACATTATATGGAAATAAAGGGAAAGCACCTGGGTACTTTAAACTTTTCATCTACATTGCAAATATTGTGGATGATCAGTGGATCCTAAGCTACGTGGTCAGTGGCTTTTAACTTCTTTGCATAGTTCTCTGGCTCCTCCTGATAGTCAAAACAAGGGAGAGAAGAAGAGCCACTGGGAGAGTGGGGTTCTTTGGTGCCTCTTTCTCCTTGTCATAAGAAGAGATAGGCTACTTGGAAGCCTTTTTCTTCTTAGCACTGTGCTGTTTGGTGGGCTCTGAGTCAGTCTCAGATTAGTAGAAAGAATGATTGATGAGATCATCATCATTTTATTGGGGGAGTAATTGTGGGGAGAAGATGAGGGTGGAGGGGGAGGGATGGGAGGAAAAGGGGTGTGAGGAGACAGAGTTGGGGGGAAAGAGTGAGAGTCTTTGCCTTTGTAGGCTTATTGGAACGCTTGGGGGTGGTGGCAGGGTCCTTTGAGCCCTTTGAGGCTAGGCGCTTGATAGGCTTGGTAGACTTGTTAGATCTTGGGTATAAGAAGTTTAGTATTATAAATAAAATAATATGAAAGATATAAAAACACAAAGAAGTAAAGCAAAGAAAAACCACAAAATATAAGTAAAAAATATTTATGAAAAGTATTGTTTATCAAGAAAAGGACATAACAAATTAAAGGGAAAAAATAGAGATAAAAGGTATAGATCTAAAGGGTAAATCATAGAAAATATGTGATATTTGATAAAGCCTCAAAGATGTTAGGTTCAGCATAACATCTTAGGGCTAAATTAAGGTGTTGTAACTGTGCTGTTTTAGCAGATTTACAAAGGGAAAAAATAATTGAAAACTAGATAATATTCTTTATTAGGATATTGAAGATATATATTTGCTGTGAATTAAGATAATAGGAACATGATTATGAAGATCACTTGGTTGGATGGTTAGAAGGTGGCTTGATCCTGGTAGTGATTCTAGCGCTGAATCATGATCTCCACTGTACAGAATTGTCATTTAGCCATGTTGCTGGTTTTTGAAATTCAGTTGAATTCCACATTTGGCTTTAGGTCACTGGGAAGTTGGTTTGTGGTTCACAAACCTGTTTAGTCAGAATTTTGCCAGGGGGTTTGTCAGGGATCCAGTCTTGGGCAGCCGCCCGTTGTTTTCAGGGGTAACTCAGGCCAGGTTTTTTGCGGGCAATTCCCACCACAAGAGGAGAGCTAACTTCAAAAAGTAGGAGGCAGACTTCCCCACCCAAAACCACAGGCTGGCAGCCAGGACTACAGTGTCAATCACCCCAGTGAGAATGATGTACACAATCCCAAACAGCTTGCCAGTATGGTTGGTTGGGAGGTCAGGTGCAGAAGCAGGCATGGGTTTTGGGGTCACAGGTGGTTCCATGGACAGACCGTAATCAGGGAGATAACTGAATTTTCCTCTGAACAACTTGGGTGTTAAAAATATCTACGGGCCTTGTTTGTTGTATCTAACTGCAGATTGTATGCAGGCCAGGGATTGAGTTTGGGTATCTTTTTTGGGGTGTATTCCTTGTATTCAGACTTCAGAGAGTAGTCAGTAAAGTGGACGGGTCCAAAGGGTACACCAGGAGGACAGAAAACAGCAGGCAATAGGGCAGGCAAGCCAGGAGATCTCAAACTGAATTGGTAGATAGCAAATACAAAATAAGGCAATAGCTGTATGAGCCAAATTAACATAATATTTATTCAAAAATGGTGATAAGTTTGGAGTGTGGGGTCCTTGGGTCTATATAGTACCCCCCCCCTCTAAACTTAACATTTTCCATGGGGGTTCATCAGGGCATTGGGAAGGCCAGGGCCAGGGGAAGTGGGTGCTTGGGTCCAAAGGCGGCAAAATGGCACTTGGCCTGGGAGTTTTTTCATTGGTCAGGAATCTTGATTTGGCTACCTGATTATCTTGCTTTAGTGTTGAGGTCATGGGACCGGGTTGCGGGCCCGTGTCTCTTTCCTGGGTTGGCTCTTGATTGGTTGCTGGTGTAGACTTTAAGTTTATACTAATAGTTGCAAAATCAGTACCTTCATTAGGCGCTGTGATTAATCCTCCATTTGGTGCAATGATTTCTTTGGTTTGTCTCTTTTTACTGCATGGGTCAATACGCTCAGTATCAGCTTGTGGGGGCTCAATCCCAGAAAAATGTGGGCAGGCGGTCCCACAGTCTACAGGCCCAGCGGCCCAAAGGAATCCAGGTTTGGGGTTTAATCCCTGCTCCCAGGCCCAGGTTTCTAGGGAGGAAGAATTGTCAATCCTGAAAGGGTTGACCCTGTTGTTTTGACACTAAGTTTTACATAAATTCTGAATATAATGTTCCTCTGTGACTTGACAACCAGTCATTTAATTAAAAGGCTTATTTTATTCTTATCTTATTAGTAGTTTATATACTGTAAATTCAGAACCTAAACATGAAAATGTGGGATTTTCAAATCCTTGGACAAACTTTTATCACTTTTACAGGATGGCCTTTTTTTAATTAAATTGATTTTTTGTACAGTAGTTTTAAAGGCTATGACGGCAACCAAAAATACCTCAGATTTAAACAAAATGATTTCAGATTTGAACAAATCCAAGTTGCGCAAGATTCAGGATTCAATTAATTTAAAAATTTTGGTTAATAGTTGAACTGTCAAACAAAAAACAAAATTTCACTAGCCCATTAAATCAAAATTATAGCAAATATCAAGTGGCGTTGTTTAAATCACAAACAAAATGAACTGACACAACAAGTGAGATGAATTGATGCTGTTCTGAAGTATATTTTAATCCAATCAGGATTCATATGAGGCACTGACAGAAGGACTAAAATGAAACAAAGTTTGATCAATCTAGAAGCAAGATTCCACAAGCATGAAATAAAATGAAGTCACACAAGATGTGTAGTATGAGCAGCCTAAAATAGAAGTATAACAGTTTTAAAGCCAATCAACAGATATCTGATTTAGGAATAGAGGCATTTTATTCATTTTCATGGCTCCTGATTTGTATGAAATGGTTTTGAGTACTTTCCAAATATAGAATGGTTATTACAATAAAAATAAATCATAAAATTTTAAACTTCTACTTTTAGTGATTTTATCCTAGGTTTTTTTACAATGGCTTTCAACAACAACAAAATTTTCAACAGTGCCAGCAACCAAGCCAGCTTCAATGGAGGCAAGGCTCAGAACGTGGAGGCACCTGTTTACACCCAAGCCTTCGAGGCAGTTAACAAGGAAGCTGACCTGTACCTGACCCCAACCCATATGGCTTTGACTTGTTCAGTAGTCACTTAGTTTCTAGCTCTGCCCCTGCTCCCGTACCCACCCCTGCACAAGCTGCCCATCAACCAACCAATCAGGATGACAACCTTGATTTGGAGCAACTTCCTGCCAACACCCAACCTGCAATCCCCTCAGCCAATCAGGCTTCAGCTCCTGCGGCCCAGCGCCCCAAGCAACAAATAATTACTATCCAAATTCTCCAAGAAATTGTGGCACTAAACCTGAAGGGTCTGTCCTGGGATCAGATAGCTAGCCAATTACAATTTACCCAAGCCATCATAATGCGGGAGTTCAACAACCTAATGAACAAGGGAAATCTGATTGGGATAGCCAAGAAGCCAAAGAAAGCCCCCAAGTCCCAAATCACCAAGGTGTACCCAATTATGCTTGACCTCCTGCAGCAGTACCCCAAGCTTCCCCTTACCCAGGTCCAGAAGCAACTTGCGCACCATGACATTTGGGTATCTGAGCTCATTGTGAAGCTCTGGATGCATGGAAAGGTGGCATCAATCTGGGTACTAATCAATGTTGCTGGTAACCAATGGGATGGCGCTGAGGATTCCCCATATGATCAGACAATTGAATTCACCCTGGTCCAATGTTTGACAAGTTTGTCCAATGATGTAATCTTCATCTCCAAATATAAGCTATCAATAGCTTTTGATAATTTTGACAAGCAAGGAAAAGCTGCCACCCAAAAAGGAAGGAAGAAGGTCAAGAAGGGGACATTCATTGGTGCGTTTCTGGCTGTTTCAGCCAAGGGTTCTGTCTATTATTGAACAACCCCAGATTTCACTGATGGCTACAAGTACAGCCACATCCTTAGTGGATTACTCAACTCCTGGGATGGCTCAAATTCCAAGCACCAGATTTTCTTGAGCCATCAGATGGAGGGTAGCTCTACCGCCCTTGAGGCCATCCAGGGATGCAGACACCAGGCCTCAGTCTACCCCGCTGGCCATGCAGAGATCCATCTGGGTAATGTTGTCTTCTTCAACATTGGAGTCACAATACAGGAGCACTGCCCTCAGGATTTTAATGATCTTTATCTTGGGGTCCTCAACCATGAGTCTCTCTTTAGTTGTCAGATGGTGGCAGACTTGTTTGCCCAAATTGTCTTCCATGTGAATATGGACAACCAATCACAGAAATACAAGCGCCTCCCACCCTGTACCACTACCAGCTACCAGCCAATCACAGCAATGACTGATGAGGAGTACAATGAGTGTTATATGGTGGCCATCACACGCAATCCTCCTACCCCTGCCACCACTACCCCCCACCTTCCAGCCCCACCCATCCAATCCAAGACCCCCCAGGCCAGCACTGCCTTTACGCCTTTCTTCCTGCGCTATTCTGCCTACTAGGCATCACTCTTCCCTGCCCCCAATGAATTCCCTGTCACCAAACATTTTCTATTTATATTATCTTTATTTTGAATTTTTATTTCTATTTTCTCTTTGTTTATAGTTGGTTTTATTTTTTATGTTCAGTTTATTTCTATCAAATCATATATTTACTATACTGTGTATCTAGATCCAGAACACAGTCATTTTTAGCACCCAAACACAGCCCCTTATGAAAATATAAACAACAATTTGGTGGTTGTCAAAATTTGAATTAGAAAATTATAGGTTAATTGTGTTTAGCTAAAGTTGTTACTGATCCTGTGATGGATCTAGGTCCAACCAGTTCAACCTACCTTTATCCTGCCCTTGACTCTTATTACCATTACCTTCCTGTGACAAAGCTTTGAGGAGCTTTACTTCCAGGGAGGCAATTTTATGGGATAACGCTTTTTTGTCATCCCGCCAACAAGTCATGATTTTAATGCTCTTTTTCTCTCTTGCTCTTAAAGCCTCAATTTCACAATTTGCCATTGCTTTCACTTGTTGAAATATTTTGTCCCATCCTACTAACAAGTTCCAAGAATCCCATACATAGATTTGGTTTCCTTGGGCAGGAGTCCTTTTTTTTGAAAATTAAAGGGAGTATAACTCTTTGAACGCAGCCTTTACTTCCACCAAGGACTCCTCAGGCACAGTCTTGGTGACCTCCAAGCTTGCCCAAGCTTTCTCCAACAAACTTGTAGGAACCTCTTTCCTGGCAGCAGCGGTTTCCACGCAAAGTACTCCAAATTTGGCCCTTTCAAAATTTAACAAAGACGACATAGTAATTGAAAAGATAGCCAAGGGAAAAGCGTCAAAATTGGCAATATATCTTTATTTAAAATAACTGTTTTTTCTTATATACCATTCAGGGCATATTTGGCTGAAACCCCCCACAGTTCCTGAATCAACCTATGATTCATATCACATGGTCTATGATATTTGAGTCATCTAAACCTAGATCTTTACCTAAAAGATCACCAATATTTTGCAACCTATGAGAATCAACCTACAATGGGAAGAAGTCACCTGACTCCATTCATCCCAATGTACCAATTTAGCATGGAGCTTCCCCAGCTCCCAGCGCCAAAACCCTGTGGATTACACATCCAAAAACTCAGCTATCAATGTTCCAACTGGGAAACAGCTGATCAAACCTGAATTCCTAGGCATCCTTGCCTTTATTTTGTTACTTTGCATTTAATGGTATTTTGCCTTAAAACCCATTGAAATTCTTCAAAACTCAAACCAGGCGCCACCGCAGTGCCCAGCAATTTTCCCAGGCAGCGCCTCAGCGCCTGAAAATTCACTAGGTGGCGCCTTGGCGCTTCTAACGCAATGAATTTGTTGAAGCGGTGCTTTTAACCCAAATTTGGGGGTTTACTTTTGATAACCTTAACTAAACTTCTTGACACAGTCAAGGCAATTAATCAATATAATTGAAACCTCATTAATTAATTCCCATGTTGTAACTGTGCTGTTTTAGCAGAGTTACATAGGGAAAAATATTTAGAGGCTAGATGATAATTTTTATTGTGAGATAGTGATTATATAGTTCATGTTAATCAATGGATAGCAGGAACATGATTGGTGATCACATGGTTGGATGGAAGAAGGGTGTAAATTCACTGCCACCTCTGGCTTTGGACCGCTCAATCTTTCCCAGTTGTACCAAGAAAAGTCCCAAAACGCCCGCCAAACCCCTCCATTTGTTGAATAATTTAGCTCACACAGTTGATGAGAGGTTTGTGCTGGCTTATCCTGTGGAATCCCTGCCTTTGGTTGCTCCTTCCTGGGAAGAAACCCTGGTTAATTTGGACTACCTATTAGCCTGGTGTCGTCCATTTTTAAAAACTATCAGAGCCACCCAATCAGGTGTTGCCACATTGACACTTGATAACCCAGTTGACCCCCAAATGCCTGGCATCTCTTCCAGCCAATCAGATTTTATTTCAGAAATTGGAGTAAAACTCTCCAGTCCCCCTGAGCCCATCCAGCAAAGTTTTGTACCTAGCCAATCAGGCTCACCCCCAATTGTCATGTGACCAGTTTTTTTACAATCCATTCCTTTTAACCAAGCAAGGGGACTTTCAGTCCCTGCTTGTCTATTTTCCACTTACATTAAAGTTTGGAGTCACCTGCACCTTAATTTTCTTAATTTTGAGCTGCCTGGAACCAGTTGCGTCCCTAAAGCTCAAAATATTAGAGTGTAGCCCCTGCCCTAAGCTTACCTTTAGCCAGCGGGTTTTGAACCCGGCTTCTCTTCTGGCTCCTTGTACAAGTGTTCTTTCACTTAGTTGTTGTCTCTTCCGCTCTTGCCTTCAAAATCAAAGTTCAAAGCTCATAATTATAATTGAATTTTCCTATAATTTCTATTATTATCTCAAATTTTCCTTTAAAAATCATTGTTTTTGAACCCAATTTTGCTTGCAGTTATAATCCAAGGGCCCCAAGACAACAGCAAGGCTACCCAAACCTGTTCTGCTGTTTTCCCAAGGATTTTCCAAAGACTACCCTAGTCTTGCCATTTTCTCTCTGCTTTTCTCTAGAAACTATACCATCCTACCCCCAAATTTTGTGCTGGCTCCTTCTATGATACTGCTGGCTTTTAAATTTGTTGTTTTTTCCCTGGCTCCGTTTCTCTTGCTTCTGTGGTCCACCTCCCCTGACCTGTGGGGGAAAATCTCCTCATTGGCCCGTCTGGTAGGTAGCAACCCTGCCAGTCTCTGGGACCTCCCCAGCAGTCTTCTCTTTTCCAGAGAGGCTGTGGTTAAGAGCCTGACGTGTGACAATCTTGACCTGGACGTCGTGGAGCTTGCTTTGCCTAGTTCTGAAGAGGTAGTGCCCCCCACACCTCCTCTCCCCTCCATGGTTCAGAAGAATGTGGTAACACCCGGGTCCTCCAAGGTGGCCCCTCCTGCTCCTACTTGCACTCCCTGGTTGCTCACCGGTCTGATTCTAATGGGTTTGAACGCCTACTTCCCCCAGTTGTCCCTGGTGTCCTCCCTGTGGTCCCCTCTCCAAGCGGCCATCCCAGTTACGCACTGGATGGCATCCTGGTGGTTTGTTGCACTGGGATGGGAGCCAAACTTAGTTAGTTTAGCCCCTCTCTCTCACAAAGGGGGTGGCTTGATCCTGATAACAAGTCAAGCGCCAAAACAAGGTATCCACTGTAAGGGATCATCATCTGTTCATGTTGTTGGATTTGGTAATTTGAGTTGACTTCCTAGTCTGGCTTTAAGTGACCGGATAATTGGATTGTGGGTCACAAACCCGCTTGGTTGGAACCTTGCTGGCGAGTCAAGCCTGCGGTTTCAACACCCCCCCTGGCTGAAGGTCGGCCCCCTCTGGGGGCAGGTTGTCAGGGAGGTTGTCAGGAGCCCGGGCGCCGTATTGAACTAGCTGCTGTTCTATAGCGGGTAGGGCAGTTTCCCGTTTTTTCTGTCTTGCTTTGCAGGGCCGTAGGCAGTCATGGTGTAGGGTCTTGTCTTGCTTACGTTTGCTAAGCCCTTGCAAAAGGTAAGTGTTATTGTTGTTTACCTTCAGAATGATTGCTGGCCCCACTTTTTCAGGTTATAGCTTGCTCTTGTCAACATTCATGATCCATACTTTGTCCCCAACTTCATGCCTATTGTGGATGGGAACAAATGTATTTTGCAGAAGTTCATCCTCTTTGGCTGCTTGCTCACAATTAGCCTCCATTACTTGAGGGTCTGAGCGGGGGGAACTTCACTTGGAATTTCCAGTTTAGTTCCTGTCAATGCTTGAATGATATTTGGCTGTGTGTTGTATACCAGTTCAAACAGGCTTTTCCTGGTGGATCTATTCACTTGGGTTTGACACACAAGTAGTGCAGTTGTTAGCTGCTTATACTAATCTTCAGGTCTCCCGGCAGTGAGTTCGGCTAGGGCTTGCACAAGGCTACCATTAAGCCGCTCTACTTGTCTATTGGCCTGTGGGTGGTATGGTGTTGTTACGGTGTGTTTGACCCCATTCTTGGCGAGGTATATGTTGGTGTTTTTGGAGGTCAACTCTTTGCCTCCATTGGTTATCAGGAGTTCTGGCTTTCCAAACTTGCTGATTATCTCTTTGCCAATAAAACGTCAAATGTCATTGCCAGTGTGTGCCTTTACTGCTTGGGCTACTGGCCATCTTGTTGTGAAGTCAATGGCAGTGATGATGTATTTCTTGTTGTTGTGTTTTCCTGGCATGGGGCCAACAATTTCAAGAGCCTATACTTTGAAAGGTAGTTGTGTGCAGATGAGAAGTACTGACTTTGGCAGGGTTTTGCTTTTGGCAAACTTTTTGCACACCTCACATTGGTCTAGAACTTCCTGGACATTGCAATAAAAGGTTGGCTACCAGGCTTTATGTTTTAGGAACTCATATAGGTTTCTGCTCTTGGTATGTCCAAAAGCTCTGTGATAGCAATGGTTAGTGTCAACTTGCTGATGTGTGGGGATGAAGGGAATGGTTGTGCCTCCAGTCATCTTTTTGTGAAGAGTCCCATATACGTCAGCAAAGAGATGTTCATTCTTAATGACTGTTTCTTTGGTTATGTTGGTTGTGCCTGGGGGGAACCCTTTGTCTTTTGTTTGTAACACCAGGAGAGGCCAGTCTGGGTCAAGCTCATTCTCTCCTCTTGAAGCACGGACATATAGACAAGACAGGACGTCTGCCATGGCAAGCTTGGCCCCAGGCTTATACTGGATGAGCATGTTAAACCTCTCTAATAGTTCCATCCACTGCGCTTGGCGGCGCAACAGATTTGCTTGGGTCTTGAAATAGATGAGTGACTTGTGATTGGTTAATGCTGTGAATTCTTCCTGACATTCTAGATAGCAGCGCCATTTGACTAGGCAGTGCACAATAGCCAGCAGTTCCTTGTTTTGGATAGGATATTGACACTTGCCATCTGTCAATTTCTGCAATTTGTAGGCTACAGGCAGGAAGTCACCAACACTATTTTTAATTTTTAGTACTCCCCCAATGGATGCATCTGAGGCGTCAGTTTTCATCTGATATTCCCCATCACATTTGGGGTATTGCAGGATGGGAGCTGTTGTGAGCTTCTCTTTAAGGCGTCTAAAACAGAGGTCACATTGGGGGGTCCACACAAACTTAGATTTGGCTCCAGTTATGGCGGATAAGGGGGCAGTCAAGACGCCACAGTCAGGTATGAAGCGTCATACATAGGCCATCATTCCCAAGAAGGTGCAGAGTTCTGACTTATCTTGGGTGGTGGCATCTTGCAGATGGTCTGTATCTTTTGACTGTTGGGTTTGATGCTGTCCTTGGAGACTATATACCCCAGGAAGGGTAGTTGCTCACAGAAGAACTGGCACTTCAAGGGCTTGGCTAACAAATTGTGTTGTGCCAAGGTTGCAAAGACTGCTTCCAGATCTTTGTGGTGCTGTTCCACCAAGGGGCTGTAGACAATAATGTTGTCTAGTTACACTAGGGCATGTTTGCCTATGTGGGGGGCAAACACTTTGTTCATGAAGGTTACAAAGGTGGACGGGGCATTAGTCATGCCAAAGTTGAGCACCACACATTTGTAGGAGCTGTATTTGGTGCAGAAGGCTGTTTTGGGAATGTCTTCCTCCTTGATAAAAATCTGATTGTAGCCTGTGGTTAGATCAATCTTGGAGAAGACAGTGGTTCCTCCTAAGGCATCAAAGAGGTTGTCAATCAGTGGTAGTGGGTAACAATTCTTAATGGTAACTTTGTTTAGGGCGCAGTAGTCTGTGACCAGGCATAAGGTACCGTCCTTCTTAACCACAAAGAATTTGGCGGCCCTAAAGGGAGACTGTGAGGGGCAGATAAGTCCTTTTTCCAATGTTTCCTTGAGGTAGGCACGTAAGGTGTTGTCTTCATTTTGGATCAGCCTGTAGATAGGGCGCGCCTTGGGTACAGCCCCCTTGAGTTGGATAGAGTGCTGAATATGCTTCTCAGGAGGCAGCCCAGGTAGCGCTTCCTTGAAGATTTCTGGATGGCAGGCCACAACATTGCAGTCCTGAGGTGTGGAGGTGTCCTGGTGGTCTTTGAAGTGTATGATCTTGTACTGGCAGGAGTCCCAGTCAATTGACTTCAAATCTTTCTTCTTGCCATGTGTCTCTGTGATATGCACAAAAACGTGGTTGCATAGTAGTTGGTCCACAGAGTCAGGGTAGATCTGGTGATTGACACCTTCATGCTTGATGGTCAATACTGAGGTTGCCCAGTCTACGTGAGGGTTGTTCTTCTGTAACCAGTCTAGTCCCAGTACAATCTCAAACTTGGGAAAGTCAATGATGGGACCTTGAATGGTGGAGTGGAGATTCTCAAGCATGACAGAGAAGGGGGGAGTTTCCTTTGTCACAGCAATGTGGTGTTCATCAGCCAGGACCACATTTTTAATCCTCAAAGGATTAGTGGCCAGCTTGAACTTATTCACAAAGCTGCTGTTGACTAAGGTTCAGTCTGCGCCTGAGTCCAAGAGTGCTGAGCCTGTGTAACTGCAAAAGCAGAAAGGATAGGACATCAATTTATTGGGATGTCTGGCAATGGTGTACAGTACTGGGTCTTCCGAGGGCATCTGGATCATTGGGCATTGGTCCACATCCTTGGGTTGGTATTCATTGTTGGGCAAGTCAGGAGTTGTGTGGGAAGAGCTTGGCTTTCTTAGTGCTCTCCCCAGGCTTTTCCCTCATCTGGGTTGCCTTGCATGGCAGTGATGCAGAAATGGGTATGGTTTGACTGGCCATTGTTTCCATTTCCATGTCCATTGGAACCTGTGTGCTTGTGGTTGGTGTTGTTTCTGTTGCCTCCAGGAGGTGGTTGAGAGGAGCGCCTGCTTGGATGGGAATCCTTGGGTCTTTCTCATTTCCCAGTTTGTGCCTTGTGCAGAGTGTTGGATTATGTTCTGCTTTTTCTGCTTCACAGTATAGGCTTTGCAGGTTGGTCACCTGATCCATTTTACATGTCTCATCATGTGCAACTTGAGAGCGTTGTAGTACATGAGGTGTGTGGCTGGGGTGTCAAAGGCCATGTTAGAGGGTGCACAAAGGCGAAGTTCCTTGTAGGCGCGGGTGAGTTCCTTTACGGTGCCTGTCTGGGTCAGGTTCTTTACTTGGCAAATGATCATGAGCGCTGTATCCTTTAGCATGAATCTTGCCAGGAAGTCTTGCTTAAAGGTATCCCAGTTCTTGTCAGTGTGCTCTTTGTGCCACTTGTTGCCCCAGGTGCCAGCGTCATAGGTCAGGCAAATGAAAATCTCTGCAATCCAAAATTGCTGTGGGCATTCCATCTGAGCTAGCTTACTCTGGGCGGACTGGATCCATGCGGTGGCATTGGTGTTGTTAGCCCCAACAAAAGATTCCAAGGTGGCGCTTTGTAGTCTTTGAGCTACATAGGTGGGCATGGTGGTTTTGTTGGCTGGTTGCAGCATTGATGGCAGAGCCTGAAAGAACCCTTGTGAAGACATAGCGTTGAAGGCGGTTAGCGGGATTACCGTATTTTGGTATAGGACAAAACCATTGGGTATTGCGGTACCAGGAGTATATGAAGTCCAGTCAGGCAGGAGGCCAGACATAATTCTGTTGAGGATTTTTTGGCCGCAGCGTGTGCGGGCAACAGGCAGAATTTACCAAGATAAGGTAGGATGGAGAACTTACCTGTGCTACCAATGTTGTAACTGTGCTGTTTTAGCAGAGTTACACAGGGAAAAATATTTAGAAGCTAGATAATAATCTTTATTGTGCGATAGTGATTATAGTTCATGTTAATCAATGGATAACAGGAACATGATTGGTAATCACACAGTTGGATGGAAGAAGGGGGTGGCTTGATCCTGATAACAAGTCAAGCGCCAAAACAAGGTATCCATTTTAAAGGATCATCATCTGTTCATGTTGTTGAATTTGGTAATTTGAGTTGACTTCCTAGTCTGTCTTTGAGTGACCAGGTAATTGGATTGCGGGCCACAAACCTGCTTGGTTGGAACCTTGCTGGCAGGTCAAGCCTGTGGTTTTGACACCCATGCATTTATTAAATAATCTTCCTGATTAATTAAATTGTTTTTGAGATGCCTAGTCTCCAAGATTGATTTGGTCAATCTTGCCTTCTGTTCTTTTATAGAACCTAGATATCCAGTTTCCAGGAATCTTTAACTTAAGAATTCCAATCCAACCTATCTACATGCAATAAACAGCAAAAACAGAAATAAATTTATATTTTGGAGCATTTATTTGGCTAAATACTCAACAGTGATTGTTGTACAGTCACAAGGCCCCTTCCTTCTCTTCAGGGGATTTGGCCTCATCTTTCCAGACCTTAATTAGCTCCAATTCCCCATGGAACAGCTTAAGGAATTGAGGATGAATATGGGACCATTCTTCTCCTAGGGCAGCTCCAACCCCTTGAATTGGGTATTTTGGCCCTGGACTAAGCAAGATAATCTTCATAGGCCCTACCCATTGCTGAAGACCTCTTCTTGTGTGTTTTTCTCAGCGCCTTTGATCAAACCATACCAGATCTCCAACCTGGAAATAATCACAGGGAAGTACTCCAGGCTTTGAGTTCCACTTGGCAGCACGTCTCTCTCAAACCTGCTCTCCTTTACTCCTTGTCTTGGCAAATAACTTCTGCATCTTGGCTGTATGTTCCTCTATGGCGTCTTCAAAGAAATTCTTTTCCACAAACTCCCATTTTCCCACCTCAGTGCTTGTTGTAGTCTCCTGGCCATACAATATCCAAAACAGAGAAAACCCAGTAGAATTATGAGGCATTGTACATTATGCCATGACACTCATTGATAAGTTATCCTTCTAATGGGTTGTAGCCCCATCATCTAATTTCTCTTTATGATGCACTTTAAGGTTACAATGGTTCTTTTGGCTAACCCATTGCTCTTGGGATGGTATGGGGCTGAGGTTAACTTATAAATGCCCCATTTTAAGCATTCCTTAGTCAAAGCTGGCCCTACGTAAGGTGGTCCATTATTGGTGAGAACCTTCTCAGGACAACCATGAATACTATTATCTCTTCCTGGAGAAACTTAGCAAGTACAACACTTGTTTCTTTGGTCAGTGCTCAAACCTCTACCCATTTGGTAAAAGAATCAACAGCAACTACAAAGTATTCTTTCCAACCACTTGGTAACATAATGTGACCTGTATCTATTGAGACTAACTCAAACAGATAATGTGACATCACTGACTTGAGCTGCACCTTGGATTTTGCCGCTGAGAATTTAGAGCAAAATTCACATTCTTGCAAAATCTGGAGGACCGTAGCTCTCATCTCTGACCACCAGTACCAAGCTTTCACTGCTTGCCAGAGCTTCTCATATCTGAGGTGATCTCCCCATTGAACATGAAGATCTCTGGCCACTTGAAGACGTTTGTATTTTTCCACATAAACCCTATTCCTTGATAAAGCTTCTTGTGCTTCTTGCATTTCAACTTCTCCCCAGGCCAACAGCGCTTGGGATAATAAGTCAGGAATCTGATTTTCTAATCCTGGAAAGTGGATGATATCATAATCATATATAGAGAGCTTTTCTGCATACAATTGAATTTGGCCTTTTAAGTCTATCTTGGTCCAAATTGCTCTCAACGCTGTGTGATTAGTGACAATAATGAACGGCATCCCCAGGATATACGTCCTAAAATGCTCCACTGCCCATACTATTGCCAATCCTTCACATTCAGTAGCAGAGTATTTCTTTGAGTGGTCCCCAATGTCTTAGAACCATACACAACAGGATGCCAAGACAACTTTTATTATACTTCCTGAGTAAGAACAGCACCAAGACCAGTTGAACTTGCATCTGTCTCAATGTAGAACAACTTTGACCAATTGGGGAATCTTAGTATGAGGCATCAGAGAGTTTCTTCTTCAGTTCTAAGAAACTTGACTCTTACTCCTGTCCCCAAACAAATTGAGTGTTCTTCCTTGTTAACACAAACAATATCTCTCCAAGTGCAGAGCAATTAGGTATGAATCTCCAGTAGAAATTCACCGACCCCATAAAGCCCTGAACCTCTCAAACTGATTGTAGCAACCTCATGCCTAACAACATAATAAATCTCTCAGGACTTAGTTTAATCCCTTGAGAATTCACAACATGCCCTAACACCTTGACCTCTTGATAGGCAAGCTTAGTCTTAGATACACTAATCTTCAACTTTGCTTTCTCAATTTGGCAGAATACTTCATCAAGATCCTTTATATGTTGTTCCCAGGAAGGGCTATATACATTAAATATGTCTATATATACTGAGACACATCTAGGCTGCAATCCTGTCATAATCTGGTCCATTACCCGCTGAAACACAGCACCTGCTGTCTTAATTCCTAATGGCAAGACTTTCCATTGATACAAACTGTTGGGTGTAGAGAACACTGTGACCTCCTTAGACTTATCATCAATCAACAAAAGGTGATAACCCTTAGTCAGATCTAAAGTGGTGAACCAGGATTATCCAGCCATGACGTCCAGCTGGTCCTCAATCTGGTGCATTGGGTAGGCATCATTTACAATATCCTTATTCACCATTTGGAAATCAATACAAATGGGTATATTCCCATCTGACTTTGGAACACAAACCATTGGAGCAGAGTAAGGACTGATTCTTTCCTCAATCAGGTTGGCCCTTTGAATTTTATCCACCTCTTCTCTAATTGCAGCAACTGCCACAGGATTACAACAGGGTACATACCCTTTGTACAGCTTCCCAGTCAGCGTTTTTATGACATAGGGTGGACCAGTTCTCCCCACATCATATTTGTCCAACAAGAAACAACTACTCCATTTTCACACCAGCGTATACAACAGGGTACCTGGTGCTTTATTTGGACATATTATATGGGTTATATTGTTGAAGGACACACAAACATAAGAGATGGTAGGTTTATTTGTTGTGACTTCCCCAACCACGGGCATCTAAACTTCAATACGCTGACCTTGCTGAATGTCCACAGGAACTGCACAAGTGTTAAACAACTTTCAGGACTTGAGGAGTTTGCCATTTGATCCATTCTCAAATATTGCCACATTTGAGGATATATGACGGAGAAATTCTGGGATAACCTGTCCTCCCTGCATTCCACAATTAAAAGCTTCCAGTTTCAACCAAGCAATTCCCTTTGGTTGAATGGAGCAATGTTCCTTGGCATAGATGACCACTGACTGAACATCTAGTGCTGGCAGAATTTTCAGTTGTTGATAAGCGTACTCAACTCCTTCATGGACCAAGACATTCTTGACAGCGTCTAGGCTCACCTTGGCTTCAACAATCCAAGTCATACCAAGCAGAACATCAAATCCTGCTCCTGGTAAAACTACAGTGGAAGTCTTGACCATGGTATTTTTCCATTTTATTACCACCTCATTAAAAATATCTTGTTCAATAGTGGTAATCCCATCTGCAGAAGATAAAGTCAGAGTGACCTATCTTGATGGGTCCATACCATGTTTACAGAAAAAGTTCTTTGATACTGCCACTCCAGCACATCCTGGATTGTAAACTTCCTTTGCAGAAATACCATCAAGCAAAATATCCAGGAGGATAACCCCTTGCAATGCCCACATAAAAGGTTTTGCAATCAATAATGCTGGCATGCTTTGGGCCACCCTTTTACGCCATTCCACTTCTTTGAGCCAATCCACGCTCAACTGGACCCACCCAGGCTGCCATGTAATCTCCCTGTTTTCCTTCATACCCAAGCGCACATCCAATATCTGCTCATCAGGAGAGGTATCTGGACTTCCCTCGGGCAGAGTTGGACAAGAGACATCAATTTCCTGTACAGGTGGCTCAACTGGTTTATAGGCGCTTTTCCTGTACTCCTTCAAGGCCTTTGCAGATCAAAGTCTCATTCTCCCATTATTCTCTGAATTACTGAGCTCAGGTTGGGAGACACCTAAGCCCGCCTTTCTTTTCCTGAATCCTTAAACATAAGGTCGGGATGTTCCTTGTCAAATTCCGCACAATTGGGACATTTCCCAGCAAAATAGTCATCTTTCCCGCAGATCCAGTATCCCTTTGCCATGGGGAACTTACACGCCTGCTTAAATCTAAACATGTGATCCTTATCAGAGGGACTTCTTGGACGTCTGGATCTCTTAGAAGATTCTTCCCCTGCAGCTATATGAGCTCCAACTCTTGGGCAAGGAGCACTGTGTGGGGGACCACCAAGATCCCACTCCATTTTAATGACCTTTTGAACAAGTTTTGACCATGACAACTTCTCACAATGTAGCATAGAAGCCTGAGTTCTCAACCTGGGCCACATTCCAGTGAAGAAAGCATCTTCCACCAGATCCTGATTGCATTCTATGTCAACAAAAGCTAGGAACTCTTTCATTCTGAAAAGATACATTGACACAGTTTCATGGCCAGCTTGGGTAACATCTTGAGCTTTCTGCAGAGCATCACCAAGTCTGAGGGTTACTGTATAGCTGGCTCAAAATTCCTCTAACAATGTGGTCTAATTGTTGCCTTTACGTCTTTCAAATAACTTAAAGCAGGCAGGACCTGCAAGGACTTTCAACCAATGATTTTTCTCATCATCCTCCAGACCAGAGGCTTAGATAAGGAAACCCTCTAGGAAAGTGTTTCCTTCCTTTGGATTGCCAGAAAACAGTGACTTTTTGACAAGCATAGACTGGACTCCTTTCACTGTGGGTTTTTTCTACCCAAGTTGGGCTCTGTGACAGATCCAGGTCCAACCAGTCCAACCTACCATTATCCTGCCCTTTAATATTATTGCCATTACCTTCCTGTGACAAAGCTTTGAGGAGCTTTGCCTCCAGGGAGGCAATTTTATGGGATAACGCTTTGTTGTCATCCCGCCAACAAGTCATGATTTTAACGCTCTTTTCCTCTCTTGCTCTTATAGCCTCAATTTCACAATTTGCCATTGCTTTCACTTGTTGAAATATTTTGTCCCATCCTACTAACAAGTTCCAAGAATCCCATACATAGATTTGGTTTCCTTGGGCAGGAGTCCTTTTTTTTGAAAATTAATTGGAGTATAACTCTTTGAACGCAGCCTTTACTTTCACCAAGGACTCCTCAGACACAGTCTTGGTGATCTCCAATCTTGCCCAAGCTTCCTCCAACAAACTTGTAGGAACCTCTTTCCTGGCAGCAGCAGTTTCCACGCAAAGTACTCCAAATTTGGCCCTTTCAAAATTTAAAAAAGAAGACATAATAATTGAAAAGGTAGCCAAGGGGAAAGCGTCAAAATTGACAATATATCTTTATTTAAAATTAGCTGTTTTTGCTTATATACCATTTGGGGCATATTTGGCTGAAACCCCCCCCCCCGGTTCCTGAATCAACATATTATTCATATCATGTGGTCTATGACATTTTAGTCATCCAAACCTAGATCTTTACCTAAAAGATCACCAATATTTCTCAACCTATGAGAAGCAACCTACAATGAGAAGAAGTCACGTGACTCCATTCATCCCAATGTACCAATTTAGCATGGAGCTTCCCCAGCTCCTGGCTCTAAAACCCTGTGGTTTACACATCCCAAAACTCAGCTATCAATGTTCCAACTGGGAACCAGCTGATCAAACCTGAATTCCTAGGCATCCTTGCCTTTATTTAGTTATCTTTGCATTTAATGGTTTTTTGCCTTAAAACCCATTAAAATGCTTCAAAACTCAAACCAGGTGCCACCACAGTGCCTAGCAAATTTCCCAGGCAGCGCCCCAACGCCTGAAAAATTCACTAGGCAGCGCCTTGGCGCTTCTCAAATCAATTAGGCGGTCCAGCAGCGCTTCTAACGCAATGAATTTGCCAAAGCAGTGCTTTTAACCCAAAATTTGGGGGTTTACTTTTGATTAACATTAACTAAACTTCTTGACACAGTCAAGGCAATTAACCAATATAATAAAAACCTCATTAAGTATACTCCCATGTATTTATTAATTAATCTTCCCAATTTATTAAATTGTTTTTGAGACACCTAGTCTTCAAGATTGATTTGGCTAATCTTGCCTTCTGTTCTTTTTTTGAACCTAGATTTCCAGTTTCCAGGAATCTTTAATTAAAGAATTCCAATCCAACCTATCTACATGCAATAAATAGCAAAAACAGAAATAACTTTATATTTTGGAGCATTTATTTGGCTAAATACTCAACAGTGACTGTTGTACAGTCATAGATCCAAATTCAAAAACTTAATGATAAACTTTAAGCCAATCAGGAGCCAAGTGATAAAGTGATTGTTGTGAAATAAAGGGATATTTAATAATTCTTGGTGCATGTGCGCTAATTAATCTTATTGGCCGGTTGTTTTACCATTGTGTGAAATTGCTGCTGTGGCAAGTTGTTGGTAGACTAGTGCCCAATCAGTTGCTGGGTTAGCACTAGTCCATCAACAACTCACCACAGCTGCAATGGCAAACAATGGCAAAACAACCAGCTAATAAGATTAATTAGCGCACATGCATCAAGAATTATTGAATATCCCTTTATTTCACAATAATCACTTTATCACTTGACTCCTGATTGGATTAAAGTTTATCATTAAGTTTTTGAATTTGGATTGGTAACAACTTTATCTAAACACAATTAGCCTATAACTTTCTAATTAAAATTTTGACAATCACCAAATTTTTGTTTATGTTTTCACAAGGGGCAGTGCAAAGTGTCAAAAATAATGTGGCAATTAAGGAAACAATGCCAACACAAAGCAAACAACACATATCAAGATAAGTGTAAAACATATACATAATGGGTAAAAAAATGGTGTAATGTAGTAAATGGGAAAACAAACAGGAATAAACAAAGAGGCAATATCTATTAGAATAACAAAGAGTTTATTGGAGCAAAAGCTATAAAAACATATGGAAAGGTTAGTAAAAAATTAATGAGAGAATTTAATAAAGTTATTGAAAGATCTGGATCATGCAATTGCAAAAATCAAAGACATTGACTGCAAGGTCAAGGTAAAAGTCAAGGTTGCTATCCTTACTGGGGACAAAATCAACAAGGTGTCTGCCAAGGCACTTATGGCCAAGATGCCAGACACCCCCAAAATAACAATTGAACGCCTTTTAAATGTCCAGAAGACAGTTGTGGATGGCTTACAATTCAAGTCCTATGCTCTTTCTGTGCCGTCCATCTGGGTTGATGACCCTGAGATGTATGCACATCTCAAGCCAGCCAAGCAAGTAAGAACAGAGGATACAGAATTGCCTGCCCAACTGCTTGTGCCAATAATGGCCAAGCCAGCTGAGGCTGCAGGCAAAGAGAAAACACGTGAAGGTAACCTAATAATAAAAATTAATAAAAGTTTCAAAATATTTACCTTTTTTTAGAAAACATAGACGGTGAAATCCGCTGGGTCCTGGTCCCATTTGTCCCTGACACATTCTACGCAAACTACGCCAATCATGTGGCTAGGCAGCTGTTTCTGTCCCCCTGTCTTTCAGGAGCTTAAAGAAAGAATTCACAGGTCCTTCCCAATGACAAGGGATGTGCTAGCTGGGCTGACGCATGCTGAGGGGGCATCTGAGTGGGCAGTTACTGTCTATAAGGATGCCCAACTGGTCTTCCTGGACCTGGTATCCCTCAGTGAGTTTACTGTGTAAACTCCATTGAGCTTTTTTGGGATGTCCTGGCAACGCTCTCATTCAAGAACACACTGGAGATGGGCCAGGCCCATGCGGCTGCTTTCTTCTGCTTCCTGGTGAAGCACACCCTATCTTACCTCCTTGAGAAAGTTTGGGTGCACAGTGGGTAAATTGGCTGTTGCAGAAGCAACAGCCGTAAAGAAGACAAGAATCCTCCTTGCCAGCTTTGGGTTGGCCTGGAGCGCCAATGAGGCGGGGCTTCCTGTAGCTATGAAGCTGATCTTTTCTAAAACAAAACATGTGAAGAAGATTAGTACTGTGTTCAATAAGCTGTGTGAGTTTACTTAAGCATTTTCTGGGCAAAGACTTCACCTTGTGGTTTACCTTGGGTATCTCTTCTACTTTGGGATGGGTGCAAACATCAAGAACCTGGACAGGGTCCTTCTTGGGATTGACAAAGCCAGGCTCTTCCTGGATGGGAAGAAGGCCCCCCTGGGTACAACTCAGTTGACCACATAATCCAAGACGCCCTGGTCCTGGAAGGAATCTATGGGTTTGCAGCCCCACCAGAGAAGCTGCTCCTGCATTCTCATCTAACAATACTCCATTTTACAAGTTGCCATGAATACTTCAATAAGGATGTATCCACTGTCTACAGTGTGGTGGTGGAGGTTGTGTGCCATCTTCATTGCCGGGTGGGTACATACCAAAGAACCCATTACAGGTGCTCCTAATATATTCTATATTCCAATAAAAATATTTACACTTTAGATTATTTTTATTTATAATAGTTTTTATAATTTTTATTTTAGCAAACAAATTTTTCAAAATAAATCCTGGAGACAGTTTTCATAAAAGCATAACAATATACGTTAATAAAATACACTTCTAATTTATGCATTATACATTTATTTTTTTAATTTCATTTTTATATTTATTTAATAAGAGTGATATAAATATATTCACTTAATCCAGTATCAAGTCTTTGGGATAACCTCAGATGGCATAATAAAAAAATTAATATAAAATAAATAAATTACTAACCTCCATTGATGGTCCCGCTGAATGTGATTGTGGACTTAGAAGCTTCCAAATATAAAAAGATAATTAATAAATCTTAGATAGTAAATTAGAGAATATAAAAAAGTCAGACACACTTAGCATTTAATTGATTGGATGTTTGGCAAGGCACACAGGGATGAACAAATCAGCGTGGCCATAGAATTTGGCCACAGTCTCAGCTGGGAGGGTGTGGATCCTGGCCTGCAGCAAATTAAACAGGTATTTGGTCCCAGTTGGGGTCCCTTGCTTGACAACTTGCTTGAGCCACCCAAAAACTTCCTCAATGGGATTCAGGAAGGGCAAATAGGCAGGGAGAAAGAGAAGGCGCAAATTTGCTGTGGCCAATTGCTGGGGGCCCACTTCAATGCTGGTGTCAATTGATGGAAATTCCTCAAGAATATCTGCCACCTTATGGAGACCAATGCTATCCAGCACAATTATATTGGTAAAGCCTGGACTTGTGCGCCTCAGGTGCTCTTGGACCAATTGGAGTTATGATAGGAAGGTCCGGCTATTGTGAGATCCTAAAATCATTTGGTACAGCTCAACCCCCTTTGGACCAAGGAGAGCCACCATTGAATGAGCTGTGGCGCAGACTGCAGCACGCCAAGCCATCCCATCATTTGAGCCTTTGGGGACATAGCCATATGCATTGCGCATAGACAAGGCAAATGCCAATTTGTTAATATAGTAAAATTTGACTGCCCTCTTGGCTTTGAGGGCAGTTTACACCTCTGCATATTTTATCTGGACATCAATGTTGGAAGGACTGTTTCTACTGTAGGGGGATACCCCAAGTTTTTTCCATGAAAACCGCAAACCCTTTACTAAATGATAATAAAAGGAAATTGAGGCCTCAACCCCAAAAGTAGATTTAACCATGGCCTGTATATTTACCAGTTCAAGGTGGCAATCTTGGGTTATCTGCTGGCAGATTGCCCATTTGTGCTCCTTGGTGAGCATGGTAGAAACACGCAAGGATTTCTCCGCAGCAAGGACTTGGCCAGCATTGATGTAGGTGTTGAATGTCTTGGAGGCGTACTTGGGATCCACCCCAACAAGAGCCGTGGCCATCTTGTAGTCACTATATTCCTGCATTAGCTTGAGAAGGATGATGTGCTTTATATCAGGAATGCGCTTCTGGGAGGGCTTTGTGGGTTCATACAAGCCAGGATCCTGATTAGAGACTGGCTTGAAAGGCATAGGCACCTTGGTGTAAAATGCAGCAACTTTCTTCAACACTAACTGCCCCTCATTGGTTTGATAGAACTTGGGCTCCTTGTCATCCTCCTGATTGCCATCACTGACGTAGGGCTTGTAGCTAGTATCAAGTACAGGCTCCACCTTCTCCAGCATGGCTGACAGGACCAACTCTTGCCAGAAACAACGTCAAACACATAAAAAGTAAGTTCTACCTCCTTGTTTCTAACTGTTTTTGTTGTGGTAACCTTGGTGGGCTTCTGGGTCAGCTTGGGGACCCAAGGTTGATGCTCTGCACCCTAGCAGCTTGTGCTCCTTGAACTGGCTGTGTCAGTGCATTGTCACTATTGAACCCTCCTCTCCTATCTCCTTCCTTAGTAGGCACTTGGGTTGCACTAACTCTGTTCTTTGACCCGCGGGGGCAACTGTAACCATAGCGCACAACAGGTCCATTGGTACTCTGTTATTGTGTTTCTTCCATTTTTAGAATTTAATAAAATATTAAATAAATTTCAATTAAGTTACTCCCTAATTTTAATTTTTGCTTTTATCTGAATATGGATATTTAATTAATAATCCCCCCATCTCCCAATTATAGATTTTTTATTTCTTTTTTGTTGTTTTTGGTTTTACAACACCCATTTTAGAATATCCAAAAAAATTCCACCTATTTTCCCAGATTTTACACCAAATTAAGCACCCAACACAATATTTTTAAAATTTATGCTTCAGATATTGTGTCTTATTTTAGATACCTTGGTATCATTCTTGATTACAATCCATTGCACACAACATTTGAGTGATTTTGTTTACATAGTGAGTTGCTATTGTGTTTTGGTTTTGGGTTGAGATTTGACTTGCTATGCTTGGGTGTATTTCATCACTGATTCACATAGTAAGCATATGTACACCAAAAGTCAACTCACACCATTTTGTTTGTGAAACAATGTATTTTGGATTGTATTTTGAATAGTTTTGCTTGGCGCGTGAGCACTTCCTTGCTGTGTTGACCCATTTTGCCCATTAGCGCCAAAAATCCCTGTTACTGAAAACTCAGAACCTGAACGTAAAAATTCAGGATTGTCAAATCCTTGGTCTAAATTTCAAATCACTTTTGCAGGATGGCCTTTTTTTAACTAAATTGAATTTTTTGAGTATTTATTTGAATATTTGAAAATGCAGGAACTCATAGATATTTTGCAAAGTTCAAGTCAAACTGCATATTTCCAATGGACAAAATTAATTAACTGGAATCAGATTTGAAGTGTTCAAATCCATCAGCCATTTTCATTAAGTTTACTATGTTTTTTGAAATTGCAGGATTGTCAAATCCAAGAACCAAATTTTGAATCACTTTTGGATGCCACTAGTAAACTCAGATATTAATTTCGGGAACTGGAATCCAAATTTAATGTACAGTAAGCACACTAGGAAACACCAACCCAAATAAAGAAGCTCCACTCTGGATAAGATCAAATGAAAAATTCAATCTCAACAACCATGTTTAGACATAAAAAGTGATTAAACTTTAAAATCATCCAAAACTGGAAAGGATACAATATTATACACTTCAAATTACAGATATAGAAAGTCTGTTACTATTCAATGCTAAATCAAGAGAAAACAACTACTCACAACTAAACCAATAAATCCAAATAAATACATATTTAATATAAAATATATATTTTACTTTATTTTTATGGACTGTCAATTGCATTCCCAACCAGCTCCTGCACCAGCCCGCGGTGCAGCCTGTCCACAAGGGTGTCCCAGAGGGTCCAAGAACAGACCCAGAACCCAACTCAAGGGGAGTCATGCCAACACATGGGCCTCCCAAGGTGTCAGCGCCAGCCAATTACCTCCTGCATCTCAAGCCAGGAACATTAGCCTCAATCTAAGACAGAAGCCGCTCTCAAGGCCTGCAACCAAAGTCTCCTATACAAAGGTCATTGGGAATAATGAGGTTACATACACCTCTGCCGTGTACCCAGTTGTCACCTGGCCCTGCAATCTTAATCCAAGAGTTGCTACTTCCTGCCCTGCATCTTTGACACCTCCTATGAGCCATTGACCACCACTGAAGAGCCATCAGCACCTGTATCATATGCCACCATTGACGTCACCAGTGCAACCAAGCATGATCCCACCTTCTACACAAAGGTTCCCATCCCCTGTGTCAAGCCTGCTAGCCAGGATGCCGTGGTACCTGCCAAGGGCTGGCGTTGGTTGACAGATAGTGAGCGTGAAGCTCTCCTCAACTGTTTGAACAGCAGAATGGTGGTTTGAGATATTGTGTCCCAATTTGGTGTCACGGCCAGATACATTGCCAACATCAACACCAAGTATGGCAACACTGGGCAAATTGTAAAATCTGCCAAGGCTAAGCAGCAGCCCAAACTCTTGCAGCCTGTGCATATTGACGCAATAAAACAGTGGGTTGCCAAGGATTGCCACCTGGACTCACTTGCTGTGCAATCAATGCTTGCTACAGAGTTTGGGTTTTCTGTTTCTAAAACCCTTGTTTACAAAGCAATGGTTGATTTGGGCTTCTCCTGGAAAGTACTAGGAGTTTTAGCATATAATATGAATAGTGAAAAGACCATCAAGAATTGACAAATTTATGCTGAGACATATCTGGCACTAAAGGAGACTGGGAATGTCCAGTTCTTCTATATTGACAAATTGTTGTTTTCCTCCTCACTCAGGTCTAGGCATGGGTGGGTCAAGAAGGGGTCCAAGGACGGTGTAGCCCATTGTGCAGCTGTCTGTTCCCAGACCTATTCCATGGTAGCGCTTCTTGGTCCTTGCAGGTTGGACCGGTATCAGATAATCAAGGGTTCCCATAATAGAGGGACATTTCTTGATTTTCTCTGAACTGTCAAGGAGTATCTCCAGATAAATTACAGCAGCACAACCAACATTGTTGTGCTTGATAATGTCAGGCTCCATAAAGTGGATCTAGTTGTGTCTGAGTTCCCCCCCATTGACAAAAACAGCTATTCTTCCAGCCACTGCCTTGCAGACTGCCCAATGAGACTCCTCTTCCTTCTACCCTATTCTCCATTTCTGAACCCAATCAAGGAGGTGTTTGGTTGGATCAAGAATAAGGTGAAACAAGGCCTCACTCAGGACACCAAGGATCTCTTTAACATCCTTGAGGCCAGTCAATTTGCAATGCCACCCAATGTGGTGGCAGCTTTTTACAAGCACTCAGAATCCTTCCTCTCCAAAGCCCTGGCCTCCAAGCCAATCAGATAAATGGGTGCTCTGGGTTTTATTTGTTTTTATTTTTATTTTGTTTTTACTAGGACTCAAAAATTATTATTTATATATAATGATGTGACATTTGTATGTATTAAAGACATATAAGAATATGTAGAAAAGGTAAGTAAAATTAATTATACTAGGTAAGAGGAATATATTTTTATTATAATGCACTGAATATTATATTGACTGTTGCACTAACAAATAAATAAATTAAAAAAGATAGAAATAGATTAATTTTATTTAAATAATTGTGAATCCGTGTTGGTACTCTGGCTTTTTTAAGCCACAAATCAGACCTTGCAGGTCATTATCTGATCCTTATTATTTCAGTGCCACTATAGCCACATGACACAGAAGCCAATGATTTTTATGTATTGCTTACTAATTAGTACTTAGGACGTGGGTCAAGCATATCAAATATATTTATCAAATCATATTACAAGGTAAAGGTAATTTGAGTTCTAAACAATAACTTGTTTAGAATAAAGTGGAGCAGGCTGCATGATGCGGATAAATTCAATTCTTGTTGTTTGTATATGTAATAAATGAACCCATACTCAACAAGCTAGTAAATAAAAACATTTTTAACTTATTTTTATTATTTGACGTGGTTGCAACTATATTTAATGTCTTATAAAATATTTGGATATATTAATATTATAATTTACCTACTAAAATTTAAAATAAAATTAAAATATTAAAAGTAAAATTAAAATTATAAATTTAAAATTTATCTATTAAAGTTTAAATATTCAAAATTTAACTATTTTTATTTAATTGACTATATTCAATATTGAAATATTATATATTTAAAATTTTAATATTTAAATATGTATTATTAAAATTTTAATATTAATTTTTAGATACTAAAATTTTAATATTTAAATATTTAAAATTAAAATTTTACTATTAAAATTTTAATATTACATATTTCAGTGAAAATATTTAATATTAAAATAAAAAATTTAAAAAGGAAAAAAAAATTAATTTGCAAGGGAAAAATATTTATTGAGGGGATGCTAATTGCAAAGGGAATGTGATTATTCCAGGGAATTATACCCCAAAATTAAATTTTTGGCTAGAGCGTCTAATTGGATCCACATACTCTTCTGTATGTGGTGGACAACCCTGGATGCAATTGCTAGAGGGGTGGCGCCCTGTACCCCGGTGATTGTTGAACATTTAATAAAAGAAAGGCAGGTGAGTGAATTGAATAAAAGGTTTTTTTCAAGGGACATGTAGTACCTGTACACTGTTGCCAATGCAAATGAGTCATACAGGACATGCTCAACTGTCCTATACCCCCATGGTGTCTTCTAGTGTTTGAGTGCTAAGCGGCATATATCAATTTTAATAGGTACATCCTCCAACTTTTTGACATTGTTTTTAATATGCAGTGAAGGAGAATTCCCAGTTATACTGCAAAGTGAATTCTTTGCAAGGTATATTTTTCCAAGAACATGCACAATTTTTTAAAGACTTGAACTAATTCATTGATATAGGATGTTTGATTGAATTTGAAGAAGGTTCCAGGGGCGCCCAACTTGTATCAGCCCCCCATGCCTCTGCAAACAAAATAAATAAAGGTTTAAATGTGTTCATAAGGACTGCATCCCCAACTTTATTTGACAATGCTTTGAATACTTCATTAAAAATTTCAGTTTTTTAGATATTCAGTTCCTATATGAAATTCAGTTTTTATTAAGTTTTTTATATTTGTTGATGTTTGAAAATGGGAATCTTTAAATGCTTTCATATATATTCATCAAAGTTTAGCTTGACGTCCCCGCAAATTTCATTCATCTCTTTGAAGTTGATATTTGATCCTATTTTGTATGCTTCCCTTAACCACGGCAAGCACCCCAAGGGTGGTGAATATTCCCTATCTTTAGCTTCAATATTTGAAAACATATTCATATTATGTTGAATTATTTTATTTTTTTGTTTTACAGGGGCTACCAGTGACTGGTAATCCCTGTAGAGCCAACTTGGCGTAAAAGCTGCTACTTCCGCAACCTTGTCCCCATTTCTAGTGATAACTAAAATAAATATAAGTAAAACATAAAAAGACTTGCTAATTGGTTCACCTGCGGCCCCCTCAGTCACAGGCGCCATCTCAGAAAACTTCATGAGCATTGACTGCTCTTCATTAATTTTCCTAGGCTTAATTTTTCTTATCTTTCTTGCAACTTTTGTTTCTTCTTGGTTTTCATTTGATAAATTTTCTGTATTTTGATAAGAAGCACCTTTTTTTTTGAAAGCTTCAAATATGGAATTAAGAAGAAGAGAAGTATATTTTATTGGATAATACTTTAGACTTATATAGACTTGGCTGTGGCAGGGATTTAGTTGGATCAAACCTAGGGGATGGTCATGTGTGAGATGGGTTCAAGCCACTGGATACTTGGACAGTCAGGTGATATTGCTACGTTACCATTCTTGGTATGTCAAACAGTATATTGGAAGGGGGCCAAATTGGGCAATGGCTGGATATTAATTAGGTTGGCAGTAGCCAGAATGCTTGTACATCCACACCCTTGATACACCCCCACCCTTAAGGGGTTATTCTGGTGCATCAGGAGGGGGCTTTGTTTTCAAAGCTGCCACCTGATGCTCCTGGAGCTGTTTACTAGTTGGAACCAGTTTGGTTGAGTGCTCTCCTTTACTGAGGCGGAGACGGGTTCTGTGGTATTTCTTGATAATTGGGTTTTTGGCACTTTGGAATTTTACTAGGTATGTGTTGTGTTCTGGTCTGTATTTGATGACTCTTCCTGGTCCCTGGTGTACTGATTCTAGTTTCTTTCTGTTGCCAGCTAGAACCCAGACGGGGGAGTCAATGGGAAGTGGTTCCTCTGTGGAGGTTACCTTTTGTGTTTTGAGCCTCTTTATTTCTGCTATTTTAGCTTTGAGGCAGATGTGTTGTAGATTTGGTGCTTGTTCTACTGTGGGGGGTTTCCCCAGGGGATCTTTATGTATGGCTGTTTGTTGCAGGTGATTATTTCTGGTTTTTACCCATAGGTTAGCTCAAATGGTGAATAGCCTGTCCCTTGGTTAGTGCGGACTTGGGATACTAGTAATGCATGTTTCACATATAGTGGCCATGTGTCTTTGGCTTTGCCATCCATTATTTTCTCTAGGGTCTTGATAAGGCTGCTGTTGAGGTGTTCCACTCTGCTGTTGGCCTGTGGCCTGTATGAAGAGGTTGTGGAGTGTTTAATGTTTTTGGATTTTAAGTTGTCATTTACTATGCGACCTGATAACTTGGTTGCTCCATCAGTTATGATGTAGTCTGGAGTGCTGTAGTTGGCTATGATTGCTTTGTTAATGAAAAAGTTGATGGTTTCTGCTTTATGGTCCTTTGTTGCCCAGCAGATGGGCCAGTGTGTGGCAAAGTTGATAGCTACAATTAAGAAATGTTGGTTTTTTTTTGTTTCTGGGAAGGGGCCCACTACGTCCAGTCCCCAAACCTTGAATGGTTCAGGGTCTGGTACTGGGTTGACTGTTGGCTGAGGAGCCTTTGTACTGGTGTATTTCTTGCACATTGTGCACTTTTTCAGAACATCAGCTATATCCTGTTTGAGGTTGGGCCACCATACTATCTCTTTTAGTGTGAGGTATAGGTTGTTAGCCTTTGTATGGCCTAGTAGGTAGTGATGTAAATCCACTGCCCCCTTTGGCCTTGGATAGAGAGGTTTTCCCCGTCGTACAAAGAAATCCGCTCATAGCCCAGCTAAACCACTCAACTTGCTACAAGATTTGGCCCACACTGTAGACAAAAGATTTGTATTGGCATACCCTGTGAATTCTCCAGCTTCCACTGTTCCTTCCTTGGAAGAAACCCTGATAAATTTGGGCTACTTGCTGGCCTGGTGTCAACCTTTATTGAAAGTTATCAAATCCAGCCAATTGGGTGTTGCCACATTGACATCCAAAAGCTCAAGGGAATTCCAAGTGCTTGAAAGCTCCTCCAGCCAATCAGAGAGTATCACAGAAATTAAGATGAAACCCTCCAGTCCCCCTAACTCTGACCTAAAAATTTCTCCCCCAACCAATCAGACTTAAGCTCTGAGGTCATGTGATTTTATCCAGAAGCACACCCCCCTTTTTACATAGCAAGGGGACTTTCAGTCCCCTGCTTGTCTATTCCCAATTTCAATAAACTTTTGAACTTGCTGCACTTTTAAAAATTTCATATAGGTCTTAAGACTCTGTTTTTGAGCCCCTATAATCTAGAGATTAAAAGTGTTAGCTTTTTCATTGAAACTTACCTTGCAACCACCCGCTTTGAACCTGGCATCATTCCCGGGCTCTTCAGAAGAAGCTCAAACGTATAGTTGTTGCTCTTCTCACTTTTGCTTTCAAAAGTCAACTTCAAACCTTAAAATTTTAATTGAATTTCAATATAAAACTTACTTTTATTTTTAATTTTCTTTAATTTCCTTGATTTCTAACCCGTCTTTAATTATATTTACTTTTAAAGCCACCTGAGACCACTGCCAAGTCTTCCCTGTGCTCTCCTGGTCCCATTTTTCTTGCTTTTGTTTGTGGGTCCCCTTTGTTGCACCAAAACTATTGCTTCTTACCCCAGAAACCCTGCCCACTTATTTGAAATTTTGTGGAGAACACAGCCATGATACTCCCAGTTCTAAATTTGTTGTGTTTTCCTTGGCCCCATTTTTGTTACTTCTGTGGTCAACTTCACCAGAGTTATGGTCCAAGATCTCCTCTTCTGCTTGTCTTGTTGGTGATGACCCGTCTCACCTCCTGGATCTCCCTAGTGGTCTCCTATTTTCTGGGGAGGCTGTGGTAAGGAGTTTAACCTGCAACAACCTGGATCTGGAGCCCACTGGTTCCACCCAGTCTGCTCCTGTGGCCAAGGAGAGGTTGGTGTCACCCATGTTCAGCCCTGAGAAACATGACTTGGTACCCCCAGGTTCCTGTGGCGCCCCCTCCTGCTCCCACTTGTACGCCTTGGTTACTCACTGGTTTGGTGTTGATGGGATTGAATGCCTACTTTCCTCAGCTATCCCCTGCGTTGTCCCTGTGGTCCCCCCTTTGAGCGGCTGTCCCAGTTCTCCACTGGGTAGTATCCTGGTGATATATTGCACCAGGATGGGAGCCAAACTTAGTTAGTTTAGCCCCCCTCTCTTACAGGTTATGTCTTAATATGATGTCAACTCTTTGTGTGAGTGGGATGTACAGGACATGTTTATCATTAAAAATTTGGTATACAGTGCCATTTGATACATGGAAATACTTTTCTGTTTCTTACTGATGTATTTTGGGTCAGTTGATGTTTGAGGGGTCTTTTTCTTTGATTTTAGACTCAGTGTTGTACAGAAATGGCCAGTCAGGGTCCAGGTGGTCTGGGTGATCCTCTCTAGGCTGGCATAATCTAGAGAGAGCATCAGCCATGACCAGCTCTGCCTCCTTTTTGTATTGGATGTCCAAGTTAAAATTTTCCAGCAAGGACATCCATTTTGCTTGTTGCCGTACAAGTGTGTTCTGAGTTTTGAAATAGATTAAGGATTTATGGTCAGTTAGTACTCAGATATTTAAATGTCCTTCCAGATAACATCTTCATTTCTTGCATGTGTGGTATATTGCTAGCAATTCCTTATTGTGTATTGGGTATCTCTGCTCAGTATTAGTTAGTTTTCTGCTTTTTTAACATACTGGCAGGAAGTCTTTCTGCCCTGGATGGCAGATGCGCAGGACTGAGCCAATGGCGGTGTTGCTGGCATCTGAATCAAGCTTGTAGCACCTGTTATTATTAGGGTATTGAAAAATTGATGCTTTGATCAAAGCTTGTTTTAATAATTGGAAATTCTTGTCACATTCTGGAGACCAGATGAATTTCTTTTTGGCATTACCCTTGGTTAATTCATTGATTGGTGTGGTTAGTTTTTGGCAGTCTTTGATTATTTCCTTAGGTAAGCTACCATACCAAGAAAGCATCTTACTTGTTTCAAAGAGGTGGGGCGTTGCATGTTATTTATAGCTTTTTTTGTCTGGATCTGCTTTGATGCCACCTTCAGAGACAATGTGGCCCAAGAACAGGAGTTCCTTTTCCATAAATTGGCACTTACTTGGTTTTTGCATAAAGTTTGTGCTTTGCAAGTCAATTGAGTGTCTTGCATACATGCGTGAGGTGTTCCTCTTTTGTTTTTGAGAATATGATGATATTGTCAAGGTAGCATAATGTATTTGAGAGACCGTTTAGTGCTTGGTTCATCATGGTGACAAACGTTGTGGGAGCATTGATCATCCCAAAGTTCATTACTTTACATTCAAAGGATCCAAATTGTGTACAGAAACAGTTTTTGGTATGTCCTTTTCCTTTACTTCAACTTGGTTGTAACCTGAGGTGAGGTCAATTTTGGAGAAAAATTTGGCTCCAGAGAGTCTTGCAAACAGATCCTCTATAATTGAAAGAGGGTATTTATTCTTTACTGTGCTTGCATTTAGTGCTCTGTAGTCATTTACTAGACAAAAAGTGCCTTTCTTTTTCTTTACAAAGAGCACTGCTGCCCCCAAGGGATTCAGACTGGCAAATGAATCCTTTTGCTAGATTGTCCTCAATATGGGTTGTAAGGGTTTGGGTCTCCATGAGAGAGAGTCTGTAGAGGGGTGCAGGTTTAGACATGGCTTTGCATAAGTTGATGTCATGTTTAACCTCTTGATTGGGGAGTAACTCTGTGAGTTCTTCCTTGAATATATGAGGTTATTTGTTTAGGAGTGCCACAAGTTCTGGGCATTGGATCTTTTGTGTTTATATATTATTAAATTTGGAGTAACTCATTATGTGGAGGGTACTATATTTGGTTAGATGTTCAGAGTCATCTTGATTTATGACTTGAAAAAATATTGTGTCTCTTAGAATGAGGTTATTGGGTTCTTTGAGAATGTTTAAATTGACTCCATTGCATTTGAGGTCCATGGTTTTTGTTTTTCAACATACGCTGGGATTCACTTGGGTGAACCAGTCCATGCCTGCTACAATGTTGTAGTTTATGTTGTTCATGACAAGTCCTTTGATGGACGTTTGTATGCCTTGGAGGTCAATTCTGAAGGGCGTTGTTTTGCCTTTGAGCAGAACTTTTGACTGGTCTGCCATTCTAGCGTATTTGAAGTTGGATTTGACAACTGGTATTTTGTATTTGGTTACAAAAGGTTTGCTAACCATAGTGTGTTGTTCACCAGAGTCAAATATGATTTTATGTGTATGAGATTTGTAAGTGCATGGGTAGAAAAGAAGTTGTGAGCAATCTTTAATTTTTACGTTCATAAAAATGGAGGATTGCGGGTCACGTGGGATGTGAGCAGCAAAGTTTGTGCCTTGGTACAGTTTCTTGTCAAGTTGGGGGAGACAGGGGCACTTAAGCCTGTTCCCCCTCCTCTTTTCCCTGTTCCTCTGTTTTGAGACCTTTGAGGTCAGAGAATGTGGGGTCAGATTCATAGCAGGTTGCTACTTCAGCATTGTTTACTTTGGTGGTGTCCTCTTTCTTGGGACAGAAGCGGTTTGCGCTTTGGCTGCAATAGCCATTGTTGCAATAAGAGTTACCGTTGTTATGGTTGATGTTTTGGTGTTTATTGCCATTGCTGTTTTATCTGCCATTGCCGTTTGAGGAGCAATTGCTGTTGCGTGCAGCATATTCCATGTTTGTGCGTTTTTCTGCGTGCTTGGCTTCTGCATTGAGCACAGGCATGGAGGTATTAGCCTCTGGGAGGATGAGAGCAGCAACAGAGGATTTCATTCTGTTGAAGAATGAGCTCTGGTATGTACCTTATCAGCTTGTGATGGGTTTTGGATCTTGCAACATATTTCCTCAAATTCATTGGCGTAAGCTGCAATAGTGGTCCTATGAGGAAGATCACTGAGCTGTATTGCAATGTCTTGGAGGAATTCAGTGACGCAGAAGTTGTGGGTGATGTCCGCTTTGAACTCTTCCCAGTTGTCAAGCTGGTTGTCAGCTTTTGAGCCAACTCAGGTGGCAAGCCAGTTAGCTGCGGCCTTGTACAGGAGCTTGGTGGCCTCCTGGACCTATTTCTTGTGGGGGATGCAGCTGGCGCAGAGTTTGGCAGCTGTGTGGTCTAGCCAGTTGATGATATTTTCTTTGTTTTTACCAAAGAACTTGTTGATACCAATGTATTTGGTGTTGGTCACTTCACCTGTGATAGGTGGTTGTGTGTTTGTTTGTGGTTGAAGAGAGCAACTGTATTGAATAATCTTGGTGCATGCTTTGGGCATGACCAGACCTTCAAATATGGTGCATCTACTAGGTATATATTTTTCAATGTCGTGGGCGCAGAAGTATGTTTTCCAGATCTCCTGGGATGTGGCCTGGTTGAGTACGTGAGCAAAGGTGGGTGGGTTTTAGTCAGTCATTTTCTCTCTCATGGGTGTGGTTGAAAACCTGTAGCTGCTACCAGTGATAAGTAGTGCCTTTTGGGGAAGCTTCAAATATGTAATTAAGAAAGAAGAAAAGTATATTTTATTGTATAATACTTTAGACTTATATAGACTTGGCTGTGACGGGGATTTAGTTGGATCAAACCTAGGTGTTGGTCATGTGCAAGATAGGCTCAAGCCACTGGATACTTGGACAGTCAGGTGATATTGCTTGGTTATCATTCTCAGTATGTCAAACAGTATATTGGAAGGGGGCCAAATTGGGCAATGGCTGGATGTTAAGTAGGTTGGTGGTAGCCAGAATGCTTGTACATCCAGACCCTTGACAATTTCTTGAAGCGCTCCTGCTTCTTGACTGAATTTTGTTTTCATCTGTTTTCATTTGGTTGGTTTCCTCTTCATTTGTGTTTATTTCATGTGGGATTTCATTTCCTTCAATTAGTTTGATTTTTTGAGTATTCTTTCTATTGGTTTTTGCAAATTCCCACAAATTGTAACTTTGACTTTTTAAATCTAACTGCTTGAGTATTTCCTTTTGAAGATTTAAAAATATTTCTTTTTGTTCTTTGATGACCATTGTTCCCGGGTTATTTTTTGCATTTTCATGTTGCTGGACCAAGGCTCTTCCCTCAATTCCCAGTTGATTTACCACAATTTCCCTTATGTTGTATTCAAGCTCAACAACTTTTTGGAGGGCTGACTCTAATTTGTTTATTAAGTTATAGATATTTAACATTTTGTTTGAATTACATCAAAAAACTGGTTTTTATAGTACTACCTTCAACACGTGAATATTTTTGATCATCATTAATAAATTAAAGGCCACAAATGTAAATATTACATTAGAATATTGCAATTAGATGTCAATTCTTGATATTTTGATATTATGTACATAACTCAATGCATTTTGTTTAAAAAACCATTGTAAACTTGGCCTTTTTCATTGTAATTTATATAAATGAACTGTGTTTATATTAGAGAGTCATTAATGCTTAGTAAAAATATTGATACATAGTGCATTTTACAGTCTGTATATTTACCTATTGGTAATAATTCTGTAAACTTTTTAGTCAGATTCTGTAAGGTAATAATAATGTAATGGATTAATAAATTACAGTTTATTGTCATTAATTGGCTGATTTTCTTTGCTGTGGCAATTGTATATTTTCTGATATTTATGCACTAGTATCCAATTTGTTGGTTTCACATCCAATTGCACATGCAATAAGAAATCAAGCTGCCACCCCAAGACTGGATGTGATTGGGGTGGTGGCTTGTTTTCCTATTGCTTGTGCAATTGGATATGAAGCCAACCAATTGTATACTAGTGTGTAAATATCAGAAAATGCACAATTGCCACAGCAAAGAAAACCAGCCAATTAATGACAATAAACAGTAATTTATTAACACATTACATTATCATTACCTCACAAAATCTGACTGAAAAGTTTATAGAATTATTACCAATAGCTAAATATACAGACTGTAAAATGCACTATGTATCAATATTTGTACTAAGCATTAATGACTCTCTAATATAAACACAGTCCATTTATATAAATTACAATGAAAAAGGCCAAGTTTACAATGGTTTTTAAACAAAATAAATTGAGTTATGAACGTAATGTCAAAATATCAAGAGTTGACGTCTAATTGCAATATTCTAATACAATATTTATGTTTATTGTCTTAAATTTATTAATGATGATGAAAAATATGTATGCTCATAATTTTAAGCTATTTGTAAAATGTACAGCATTGTATTAATTATAGGAAATGTTGATAATTTAAAAAGAAAATATTATTAATTATGAATTGAAAGAGAGATATCAATTTTAATAAGTTGTCACAAAGAAAAGATTTATTTACTCATCAAAGGACGGGAAGGGGAGGAATGGGCAGAATGAACATTGCCTTCATCTGCACCTGTGAAAGGGACGGCATCATAAATAGTGGGGGGATTGGTAGTGGCTTGGGAGTCAGGGTTGGAAGGCAGGTGGCTTGACGGGGGGTTAGGGAGGCAGGGTTTGTTGACTGGGAAGGGGGAACAATAGCTGATTGCTTCAATTGCTCAAATTTGTCTTTCATCACATATGTGGGCTTGGTGAAATGGATGGATTGGTGTGGGGGGAGGCAGGAGTCTTTTCTGGACTTATCACTATCACTTGCATAGAAAATGACAAGATCTGATAGGTCCTGGACAAACACAGAAGGAAAAGGCTCATAACTCTTATCAATTCAGGTGCATAGTTTGTTATAGGTGGCAGGCTTTAAGCGCCTGAGGGCAGAACCAAAATTGTAGAGACATACATCTGCAAGATGCATGTTGGTGTGGTTGATGGGATAGGACCAACAGGTATGCCCCGCAGCCCTGATTTCTTGGGTTGCCCATTCCTGCTGCTCCATCTCAGCACTCAGTACAACTGTGTGCACAGTGTTTTGAGTGGCCCACTCCTCCAGCATAGACTTGAGCTCTGTCTGGTAGGCATACCCATCTGTGGTGTTTGATATTGCCGAGTAATAATTGACGCCCAATGGGGAAACTGCCAATAAAACCTCAACAAAATGATACAAGATTGGGCTGTGCTTGTACATGTCAGAATGGATACACTTCTCTCCATAGTCTTGGATACTTGCAGAAATCTTAGTGTATGATAGGAAGATGACGTCATTACAGGCACTCATTGCTCTCCCTTTAATAAAATTGATGATGATCAAATTTTATGGGTCAGTATCCACCAAACTGGGGCCACCAAGAACCTGATTGGATAAGAGTCTGGCAGCAACCACAACTCTTTGCATCCACAAATTCACTGTTCTCTTATTGGTGAAAATGCTAGGGAGTCCCAGTTGGAGACAGACCTGGCCAAGGGCATCCGCAGGTCATACTCCATAATAGCCATCATGATAGGGTGGGCTTTTTCACCTTCAGTTGAAGAACAGGCACCAGTTGGGGACTTCTTGATAGGGGGCCACAGTTGGCGTGGGCTTGCAGGGTTGCAGCCACAGTGAACTTTGCAAACCCCATTGCGGCCGCAATTTCCCTGAGGGACATAAGCATCCCTTGTTTTTTGACCATTTCAAGAACAATCTCTGGAGTGATTAATTTTCTTCTTTGCCTTGCAGGCTGATTGGCTGGAGTCAGGGAGTGTCTGACATGAGAACCAGACAGTGTCATCTGATTGGTTGTTTCTGGATTCTGGCTTCCATTGGTGGCCCCATGGCTCACTTGGTCAATTATGGATGCTAGTGTTGTTATATGATTTGAGTTAGCAGCTGCCTGTGTGTGATGGGCAAATAGGGCCATGCTTGAGAATTCAGGAGAAAGAACACACTCCTGGGTGGTGCTTGCAGAGAGGCCTGCGGGTTGGGAGTGGCCATAGAAAGAGGCTTCACTGTCAAGAGACCCAGCGTAGCCCTGCATGATTTTTTCAAGGCCAGGGAACAGCTTGTTGACTTGGTTGGTGTTGGAAGAAGACAAAAGAAAAAATTTATTATAATTTTAAACTTGATAAGAGAAATGTATATTTTAGTCAATTTTATTGTTATATATGTTAATTTTGTGAATATTATGATCTAAATTTTAGCCATCCTAAAATGGAATAGGGTGATTTTTGAGAATGCCTATGATTCCTAAAAGAATTAGCACAAATTCACTCTAGATCCTTTAGCATCTTTTTTGAGATGCCCATAAATTATATTTATTTCAAATTCCTCACAATTATGATTTGAAACTTGGTTCTTGGATTTGACAATCCCACAATTTCTTATTTTTTAATTTTTACATGATGTCTATGATTTGTTTGAAATATAGGAAATATCAAATTGTACATTAGAATCCCACATTTCTGATTTATGTATCCTGCATTTGTTTGTTATGCTTTGTCTTTTGTTAGTTGAGTTATCTGCTCAAGAGATTCAAAATCTGCCAATTTAAACAAACCAAAAAAAGTCAAATTAAATGGTTAATTTTATTTAATATTTTACTTTTACTCAGCTGAGTTGCCCGCAAAATTAATTCAAAATTTGGACCAAGGATTTGACAATCCCACATTTTTATGTTTAGGACCTGAATTTACAGTAGCCATGTTTCCTTTTTGGAACATGTCAATAAGTTCTCCTGGGCTGAATATTCAACTCTGATTAACTTCTAGACTAGTTCACCTAGGGAGACCATCAAGGCGTTGTTTTGACAACAAAAGCCTGCTCTATCAGCCCATGTAGTTAGAACGCAACTTTGGGAAATAACAATGTCATGATAGTACATGACAGCAACCAATACCTATTTTTCTGCAATAACCTTTGCCTTGTCTATTTGGACTCTTGCTCAAGCTGCCATCCCAGTGTTGCACTTAGTGGCATCTTTAGTTCTTTCCTTCAGGATGAGAGCTGAATTTAGCCAGTTTAGCTCCTCTCTCTCATAGGCATATCTTATTCTTGAAGATAGATATATTTTTGGGTTTAAACCCTATTAAAAAGGTTTCAAAATAGTTTTACAGGCCATTTTTACTAATTAAATGTTTTTATGATATTATTGTCATAACTGCTCTATTGCTGATGCACTTTTAGTTCAGGGGTAGCTAACAATACCTATTTTTATAAATACTTGACTACTATCAGTGATTTATAAGCATTGTTGGTTTAGTGGTATAATGGCCGCCTGCCACGCGGCCGACCCGGGTTCGATTCCCGGACAATGCATTATTAAATTTAATACTAGTAATATTTTTTGTTTAACCAGGGTTGGTTTCCTTATAAGATTTCAAAGAACTTCAGTATGTACTTATTAATGTGTGTAGCATATGATTAGCATTTGTATATGAGATTGTACATTATATCCCTGAAGACTTAAAACTTTTTTGGTTTAAAGATGATCAGTTTTTTTTAGATGAATCTCTCTTAAAGGCCAGTAAAATACCTGTTGATGGTAGAATATACCATCTAAAGATAGTTTTTTCATGTTATAAATTAACAATTTTATAGCTGGGTTAGATAATGGTATGAATTTCAGTTTCTTTATCAAAATGAAGCTAGGTAGATTGGCTATTGTCATAACTGTGCTGTTTTAGCAGAGTTTCAAGGGGAAATATATTTAGAAGCTAGATAATAATCTTTATTGAGAGATAGTGATTATATAGTCAATGTGAATCAAGGATAACAGTAACACAATTTCTGTTGATCACACAGCTGGATGATGAAGGGGGTGGCTTGATCCTGGTAATGAGTCAAGCGCCAAAACAAGGTATCCACCATAAGGGATCATAATCTGTTCATGTTGTTGGATTTGGTAATTTGAGTTGACTTCCTAGTCTGGCTTTGAGTGGCCAGGTAATTGGATTGTGTATCACAAACCCGCTCTTTGGAACCTTGCTGGCGGATCAAGCCTGCTGTTTTTACACCCCCCAACTGAAGGTTGGCCTCCTCTGGGGGTAAGTTGTCAGAGAGGTTGTCAGGAGCCCAGGTGCCATACTGGACTAGTTGTTGTTCTGTTGCAGGCAGGGCGGATTCACATTTTTTTATCTTGCTTTGCAGGGGCTTAGGCAATCATGGTGTAGGGTCTTGTCTTGCTTGCGCTTCCTGAGTTCTTGCACAAGGTAAGTTTTATTGTTGTTTACCTTTAGAATGATCACTGGGCCTAATTTCTTGGGTTGTAGTTTTCTTTTATCAATGTTCATGACCCAAACCTTGTCCCCAAATTCATGTATATCTTAGATGGGGACAAAAGTTTTTTGCAGACATTTGTTTTCATTTTCTGTTTGTTTTCTGTTGGCCTCTATAACTTGAGAGTCTGAGTGCAGGGGGACTTCACTTGGGATTTCCAGTTTGGGTCCTGTTAATGCTTGGATGATATTTGGGTGTATGTCATATACCAACTCAAAAGGGCTTTTTCCGGTGGATCTGTTCACTCAGGTTTGGCACACAAGTAGTGCAGTTGGTAGCTGCTTATACCAGTCTTCAGGTCTCCCAGCAGTGAGCTTGGCTAAGGCTTGCACAAGGCTGCCATTAAGCTGCTCTACACGTCCATTAGCCTGTGGGTGGTATGATGTTGTTACAGTGTGTTTGACCCCATTTAGCAAGTTATATATTGGTGGTTTTGGAGGTAAATTCTTTCCCTCCATTGGTTATCAGGAGTTCTGGCTTTCCAAACTTGCTGATTATCTCTTTGCCAATAAATTGTTGTACATCATTGCCAGTGTGCGCCCTTACTGCTTGGGCTACTGGCCATCTTGGAGCAAAGTCTATGGCAGTGATGATGTATTTCTTATCATTGTGTTTCCCTGGCACAAGGTCAACAACGTCAAGGGCCCATACCTTGAAGGGTAGTTGTGTACAAATGGGTAGTACTGACTTTGGAGGGGTTTTGCTTTTGGCAAATTTTTGCATACCTCAGATTGGTCTAAGACTTCCTGAACATTGCAGTATAAGGTTGACCACCAGGCTTTATGTTTTAGGAACTCATATAGGTTTCTGCTCTTGGTATGTCCAAAAGCTCTGTGATAGCAATGGTTAGTGTCAACTTGCTGATGTGTGGGGATGAAGGGAATGGTTGTGCCTCCAGTCATCTTTTTGTGAAGAGTCCCATATACATCAGCAAAGAGATGTTCATTCTTAATGACTTTTCTTTGTTTATGTTGGTGGTGCCAGGGAGGAACCCTTTGTCTTTTGTTTGTAACACCAGGAGAGGCCAGTCTGGGTTGAGCCCATTCTCTCCTCTTGAAGCACAGACATACAGACAGGACAGGGCGTCTGCCATGGCAAGCTCGGCCCCAGGTCTGTACTATATGAGCATATTGAATCTCTCCAAGAGCTCCATCCAGCAGGCTTGGCGGCAAGATAGATTTGCTTGGGTTTTGAAATATATGAGCAACTTGTGGTTGGTTAATGCTGTGAATTCTTCCTGCTGTTCCAGATAACAACACCATTTGACTAGACAGTGCACAATGGCCAGCAGTTCCTTGTTGTGGATAGTGTATCAACACTTGCCATTTGTCAATTTCTGCAATTTGTAGGCTACAGGCAGGAAGTCACAATCACTATTCTTGGTTTTTAAGACTCCCCCAATGGATGCATCTGAGGTGTCAGTTTCCATTTGGTATTCCCCGTCATGTTTGGGGTATTGCAGGATAGGCACTGTTGTGAGTTTCTACTTGAGGTGTCTAAAACAGAGGTTGCATTGGGGGGTTCCAACCAAACTTGGATCTGGCGCCAGTTATGGCAAATAAGGGGGCAGTCAAAACGCCACAGTCAGGTATGAAGCGGTGTATATAGGCCTCCATCCCCAGGAAGGTGCAGAGTTCCAACTTATCTTTGGGTGGCAGCATCTTGAAGATGGCCTGTATCTTTTGACTGTCAGGTTTGATGCTGTCCTTTGAGACTATGTGTCCCAGGAAGGGTAATTGCTTGCAGAAGAACTGGTATTTGGAGGGCTTGGCTAACAGTTTGTGTTGTGCCAGGGTAGCAAAGACTGCCTCTAGGTCTTTGTGGTGCTGTTCCACCAAGGGGCTGTAGACAATGAGGTTGTCCAGATAGACTAGGGCGTTCTTTCCTATGTGTGGCGCAAATACTTTGTTCATAAAGGTCACAAAGGTGGAGGGGCATTTGTCATGCCAAAATTGAGTACCACACATTTGTATGAGCCATATTTAGTGCAGAAGGCTGTCTTAGGATGTCTTCTTCTTTGATACAAATCTGGTTGTAGCCTGCAGTCAGATCAATATTGGAGAAGACTGTGGCTCCTCCCAAGGCATCAAAAGGATTGTCAATCAGTGGTAGTGGATAACAATTATTGATGGTAACTTTGCTTAGGGCTTGGTAGTCTGTGACCAGACGTAAAGTACCATCCTTCTTGGCCAAAAAAACACGGCGCCCCCAAAAGAAGACTGTGAGGGGCAGATAAGTCCTTTCTCCAATGCCTCCTTGAGATAGGCACGTAGGGCGTTGTCTTTGTTTGGGATCAGCCTGTAGATATGGTGTGCTTTGGGGACAGCCCCTTTGAGCTGGATGAAGTGTTGAATGTGTTTTTCTGGGGGCAACCCGGGTAGAGCCTCTTTGAATATTTCTGGATAGCGGCCCACAATTTTGCAATCCTGAGGCATGGAGGTATCCTGGTGATCTTTGAAGTATATGATATTGTACTTGCAGGAGTCCCAGTAAATTGCCTTCAGGTTTTATTATTGTCCAGGGTCTCTGTGATGCACACAAAGACATGATTGCGTAGGAGTTGGTCCACTGAGTCAGGGTAGATCTGGTGGTTGACACCTTCACACTTGATGATCAACACTGAGGTTGCCCAGTCTACGGAGGGTTGTTCTTTTGTAACCAGTCTAACCCCAGTACAATGCCAAACTTTGGGAAGTTGATGACGGGACCTTGGATGGTGGAGTGGAGGTTCTCAAGCATGACTGAGAAGGAGGCAGTTTCCCTTGTCATGGCAATGTGGTGCTCATCAGTCAGGACCACATTCTTAATCCATGAAGGATTAGTGATTAGCTTGAACTTATCTACAAAGCTGATGTTGACTAGGGTTCAATCCACGCCCAAATCCAGGAGTGCTGAGCCTGTATAACTGCAAAAATGGAAATGATAGGACATCAGTTTATTGGGATGTCTGGTAATGATGTATAGTACTGGGTCCTCTGAGGGTACTTGGATCATTGGACATTGGTCCACGTCCTCAGGTTAGTACTCATCATTGGGCAAGTTGGGGGTTGTGTGGGGAGAGCTTGGCTTGCTTAATGCTCTCCCTGGGCTTTTCCCTCATCTTGATTGCCTTTTGTGGCGGTGATACAGAAATGGGTACAATTTGACTGGCCATTGTTCCCATTACCATGTCTGCTTGAGTTTGTGGGTTTATGGTTGGTGCTATTCCTGTTGTTTCCAGGGGGTGGTCAAGTGGAGTGTCCACCTGTGTGGGAATCTTTGGGTCTATCTTTTTTTCCTGTTTGTGCCTTATGGAGGGCGTTGGAAGTTTGTTCCGCTTTCTCCTCTTTGCGGTACAGGCTTTGTAGATTGGCCACTTGATCCAGGTTCACGTGCCTCATCACATGTAACTTGAGGGCGTTGTAGTACATGAGATGTGTGGCTGGGGTGTCAAAGGCCATATTAGATGGTGCACAAAGTCAGAGTTCCTTCACAGTGCTTGTCTGGGTTAGGTTCTTTACTTGGCATATGATCATGAGCACTGTATTCTTAAGCACAAATCTTGCCAAGAAGTCTTTCTTGAAGATATCCCAGTTCTTTTTGGTGTGTTTCTTGTGCCACTTGTCACACCAGGTGCCAGCGTTGTGGGTCAGGCGGATGGAGATTTTTGAAATCCAAAATTGCTGCAGGCATTTCATCTGGGCCAGCTTGCTCTGGGCAGACTGGATCCATGCAGTAGCGTTGTTGTTGGCTCCAGAAAAAGGTTCCAAGGCAGCAATTCACAGTCTTTGGGCTACATAGGCGGGCATAGTGTTTTCATTGGTTGGTTGAAGAATAGAGGAGGGAGCCTGAAAGAGCCCTTGTGCAGACATGGCGTTGAAGGTGGGTAGTGGGATCACCATGTTCTGGTACAGGACAAAGCCATCAGGTATCTTGGTACCAGGGGTGTATGGGGTCCAGTCAGGCAGGAGGCCAGACATAATTCTGTCAAGGATTTGTTGGCTGCGGCACATGCAGGCAACAGGCAGAATTTCTCAAAATAAGGTAGGATGGATAACCTACCTGTGCTACCAATGTTGTAACTGTGCTGTTTTAGCAGATTTATAAGGGGGAAAGATTTAGAAGCTAGATAATAATCTTTATTGAGAGATAGTGATTATATAGTCAATGTGAATCAAGGATAACAGGAACATAATTTCTGTTGATCACATGGCTGGATAGTGAAGGGGGTGGCCTGATCCTGGTAATGAGTCAAGTGCCAAAACAAGGTATCCACCATAAGGGATCATAATCTGTTCATGTTGTTGGATTTGGTAATTTGAGTTGACTTCCTAGTCTGGCTTTGAGTGGCTGGATAATTGGATTGCGGGTCACAAACCCGCTTGTTTGGAACCTTGCTGGTGGGTTGAGCCTGCTGTTTTGACACTGTCTATATTTCATACTGTATATTCAGAACCTGTTGGGAAAAATGTGGGATTGTCATATTTTTTTGCATAAACTCATCAACTTAATGGAGTAGATTTCATCCTAGAACAACTTACTTTTATATATAAAATGAAAAATATTTCAGTAAGTTGGTGAGTTTATGCAAAAGAATTTGACAATCCCTCATTTTTCCCAACAGGTTCTGAATCTAAAGTAATAAAATAATAGATATTTTAAATTCCTTATGACAAGTTTTATCTGTAGCTTACTTTTATTAAACAAAATCCATTTCAGTGGTACAATGATCAAATTAAAAGCACTTATTATATTAATATAACAAAATTACAATTTCTTTCAGGCTGGTTCCAACACAGCTGAAACAGAAGTTTTCTGAAAATCCACAGATTTATCATTAAATTCTCTTTAAGGACCAAAAATACCATAATCAAACTTCATTATTTAGCTTATTTAAACAATAGTGTCACTTTAAGCTAGTTGTTTTCATTTCAATATATCCATGTTAGTTATATTTGTGTTGCAATTGAGATTCCATCCTTACATGCTATCATATCTCATGATACTACAGGGGATATTGATGAGTTTCCCCATGACATGTCTAACAGCATGTATCAATATGATGGCAATATCTAATTGCTGACACTATCTCCTAATTAGGAGCACTGCCAATTTGACACTCTGATTACTTGCTCAAGTTAGTTCCAACCCAAATCTTATATCAAGCCTGCCGCTATGCCACCCCCTTGTGGCCTTGTGGCTTTCCCCATACGGTATATTAGTCACAATAATACCAATAAACATCATCTTTTTATTATTCTTTTTCTTTCTATGAACTTTTGTCTTCCCCAATCAAATACTGAACTATCATTGGTTCAGTTGCAACATTTGCAGCCTATCTTTGAATGCCAAAATTACATTTAAAGGTGTAATATTTCATCACAAAAGGTGTCATACACTTATCTACATATTTCTCTCATTATTTTCAAAAGGAACCTTGAATCTTTAGAGTGAATTAAACTATCTTGGTACTCTATAATTTATCTATAACTTTTGCTTTATGATTAAATATAATCCAGAAATGTATTCAATTTCTTGGTAAAGTATGGGCTTAAATGTGTTTTGTTTAAAAAAAGGAGAGAATTTGAGCAAACAACTTGCACAGATCTTAAAAATTCTCACACTTTATATAAATTACTATAAAAAAACTAATTATCATATATTGCTTAAAAAATTAGAAAAATTAACATCTTGAAAACCGCTTCCCCTGTCTCTCTTGTAGCAGCTGAGAGTAGCTCTGCAATATTGACCACAGTGGAAAAAATTAACACTGCTTTGTTTAATACAAGGCTGATGCCAAGCCTCTTAAAAATTTTGCTGAATTTTTCCAGAATCTTACCTGCTTAAATTGCTCTTGGATTGGACTTGAAGATATTCAGGTGATTCCTGCTTCTGGTCATGTTAGCTCAGACTTGCCTGTTGGAATTTTTGATACCATCTTTGCCAAGTTTCCTCAATAACCCTATGTCAAAATCAAGACATGTGATTAAGCTTCTTCAGCAAATTGTCATCTTTTTGTATTTATTGTATAAAAAATGTACTAAAATAATTTATTTTTGAAGCAAAGATTGTAAAATAAATGTGAAAGTATTCAAACTATTTTAAAAACTCTTGGCTTTGCATCTGACTATTTAATAAAAGTTTCACGGGGATTATCAAGTTAATATCTTTATTTGTGTAAGAATATATTGCTATTATTTTTTAAGAAACTAAAATCCCAACAATAATTAAAATTCTTTGATATTCACATACACATTAAAGTTACCTGAAAGATAGACCATAAAAATTCTTATATTTGATATAATGTCTCTTTTGAATACAATCTATTTCTGCAACATAAAATATACTGTATATACTGAGCTCATCAAAGCAACTGTACTGATTTAACCAACTCTAACAAATATCAATAGAAGTTTATAGATACACCTAGTCTGGGGCCTAACAAACTAAAAGAAATACATATACATTTTTAATAAAGTCAAGGCGGAAACCTTTCTCTGTAATTTTAAATTAAAGACTAAATATTTTATCACAAATAAAGGATTGTTTTTAAATATCCTAATATTTATCTACACAGTTTGCTATGTATGAGATTAGGCTGATTGACCACAAATGATCAGGCTAATTATTGCACACAGATCTTAATCAGTTACACAGTGTATTATCACTTGGTTATCATTTAATTGAGTGTAGTAATTATACGCCATATAATCATTAGTTTATTATAATAGATATGAAGTTACACACTGTGGAATTGTTAGTTTATTAAAATAGATGCAAAGATTATACGCTGTATTATCACTGATTATCATTCCAATGTGTGCTGATTATACACTGTATATTACTTGCTTTATTATAATTGATGTAACAATTATACACCGTATAAACGTTAGCCAGCATAGTGATTATCACTGATTCTACACTGTATAACCTAAAGATCATCAATCACTCACCTTCCAATTCACCCTACTAGACATTGTATCAACTCAGCCCCACACAGCCCAATGGGCATATATGCTCATATCAAACAAGTGATATACAGAAGATCAGGAAATACCAAGTTTGGGTCAGAGTTACACAGTGTATAATTGGGTTTCTTATTGGTTTGGGTCAGCTTTACATGGCAGATAATCCACAGGTCAATACTGGATTGAGTCTGCTATTATACACTGTATAATCTCTAATTCAACCTGTTGCATTAATAAGCAGAAGACTTGCCAGCCAGAAAAGGATCACTGATTAAGCCCTACAAATGGAATATTGGAATTCTACCTTCCAATATAGGAGGGCTGAACAGAGACAATTTCTAAGCACCAACTAAATACAGCGTAGTTTCACAGCGCAATAATAGGCGTGTAAGAAACAGCCAACCAATAAATGACAGTAGGCTAGCTCAAGAATAGCATAGGCTGTAGCTGAAGTGCCATGTACGCCTGTCAAGGCCAGTAGCAAAACATGTGCCAAGGACAGCCAATCAGGATAGGCGCAGCCAGCAAAGATGGACCCTTTGCAAAGGTAGCCACTGATAACTGTATTAAAGGACAAGAACAAGGGTTGTTGCAGTATATATTGATAAAGACATCTGAAAGGATGAAGACAAGTTCTTAGTTACACTTGGATAGATTGCAGCTGCTGACTAGATTGTACTCCAGTTTTGATAAACGTAATTATCTTCAAAGTTCTATTCTATTGTAGTCTGTATTGCTCTTGCATAGGATTAGGTAGAGTACATTGGCAAGGATAACATCTATCTGTAGCTTTGAACATACCAGCAATAACATAAGTTGCTCAACACTATGTAAAAAGAAACTCTAAATCTTCTCTTAAACTACAAAAATAATTATGTTTGAAAACTCTAAATAGTTTATAAGAGATAAATTTGTAGAGCCAAAGAATACATTGGTATTTCAACTATTTGCTCTTTATACTAGCTATAAACCAATTTTGAGTGATATTTTAATTATTTTTTAGGTGTGTCAGAAAATCTGCAGACTGTGGTATTTTATTATCTGCCAGATGATATCTTAAGTCTTATAGCATTAGGAAAGTACAGAGAACCTGTGACTTTGGTGTAACCTGCAGCACGGAATATTTTGTTGTCATCAGAAGTAGCAAGTATGACAGGGCCCAAAGCCCAAAGAAATTGAGACTGTTCTTCCTACTTCTGGATATAGGTTCATGTCTTGTCTCTATATTTTACTATTGATAGTTGTACTGTATGACAACACTATCATCTTTTTCTTTACTAATATAACCTAAGAGAGGATCATATTAGGGAAATAAGATTTGGATCAATCATCAAGTCAGTGCAGAATCATCAGTCTTTTATTCTAATGGACTGGGTTTAAGGCAGCCTGCCTGCCCGCGTTTCATCTGAGTTAGCTCACAACACTAGAAATAGACTGAAGTAGTATTAAGGCAACATGGCAGGAGGTCCATCCTTTTTGGGGTGGTTTTGATGGAAGTGTTGAGGGTCTGGATGTACAAGTATTCCAGCTATTGCCATCACACCTAATATCCAGTCATTGCCTAATTTGGTGCCTTTCCAATATACCATTTGACATACCAAAAATGGCACCAAACCAATATCACATGACTGTCCAGGTATCCAGAAACTTGAACCCATTCAGCACATGACTATCCCCTTGGTCTGATCCAACTAAATCCCCGCCACAGCTAAAGCTATATAAGTCTAAAGTATTATCCAATAAAATATACTTCTTCTCTTCCTACTTTTATATTTGAAGCTTCCCAAAAAAGGCGCTCCTTATCATAAGCTTGCTTGAAATCTTCCACAGATCAGTATCCTTTCTGACTCTGTACAACTATCCTTCATCCTGAGTGGAGTAGTTGTCTATCTGAGTCACTTCCAGGGCTAGCTAGTCAGTGGTTGACTACTAGTTCATGTAGATGATTGTTTCACTTAATCAGAGCTACTCTAATACAATAGAATCAGAGACTTTTATCTTAGAGTGTTTGGACTGGTAGCCCAGTCCATGATGAACTCTTTTAGAAGTGTTTCAGATGATTGCTCATATGGCGGCCCTTGTTCTAGGATATAATTAAAGTTTAGAATAGTATTTATTATGAGAAGTATGTTTGAGGTGGTTGTTGAGGTGAACTAATTAATTGCATAATATCTGCATGTTTCAATCATTAATTAAGAATAGGGATTTTGTTAATGCCAGGATATGGTTTGATCATTGATTTGTTGATTCCACAAACCTGTGGCCCGCATTATTTTGTTGAAACCATTCCTAAGAGCAATTAACTGCTGACCCACGTTAATGAGTTGAATCCCTAAATTAGTCAATATCCAGAAATCCTGACATACACAATACATATTTCAATATATTAATTTAATAAAAAATATATTTTTAATTGCACAATTTTTTTATTGTAGATGTTTCAGTTTTGCTATTAAAAATAAGTTAGGCTTAAAAAGTGTTGACATTGTCACTTTTGCGTTGTGAAAAAAATGATAAAATTATATATTTTTATTAGTAAACATAAAGGAAAAATTGGTTTGAACTGAGTTTTAATTAAGCTTAATATTAAATTGTGTCAAAATGATCACAATTTTGTTGTGTTTTCTGGATTCACACCCCTGAACACCTTAATAAACAGAAATTAAGCTAGCACAACTAGCAAAAAACATAGTAGATTTACCTTTTTGAGTCAACAGTGGCCATATTAACAAAGTGCTGACATGGCCACTGTTGACATGGGTGTTGTTGCCTTTTTTAACCTGCTTATAGCAGTTCCAGTTAATGGAGTCACCACCCTTGCAGATGCAGCAATACCCCTGGAATACACCCACTCACTGGTGCTTAAAGTACTGGATGAAGGAACAAAATTCTTCTTGATGCTAAATAATGTAATTGTCCTTGAGAAGCTTTTCATAGAAAAAATTAACCTCTCTCTTTCTGATCATGTCCATAGAAGCCAAGAAATTGCAAATATTTCTGGCCTCCTTTGTGCCATCCTTTAAAACCAGCTTATTGAGGACTGGGTTTTTCATCAGGCTCTTGCGCAGAGCCTGGCGGTAGTGGAAGAAGCAGCCATGTGGCCTGATCCTAAATACTTGATAAAGGCTTTGGCCTGTGCAGCCTCAAAGTCAACCATCAGAGTTAAATGATAGGGAAGGGATTCTGGCGCCTTTTTGGTTGTGGCCTGTTTCTGGGTGGCCTCTGGGTTGACCTCCTTCTTCTTGCAGCCCCTCTTCTCAGTTGGCTCTTCATCAAGCATGGGTAAGATGACATCCAGTTTTTGCTTGAGGATGGTAAGAGTGTGGATATAATTAAGCTCCCTTTTATTAGATAGAAAAAAGAACACAAAGGGCACAGTATGCTAGTTCACCTGGATATGGATAGTCCAAAGCTGGTAAAAAGGCTTTGGGAAAGATGCAAATGACCCATTGGTAAACCAGGTATCATATTTTAGGAGGCATGTAAGATCCTCTTGCATTGAAAAGCACAAAATAAGATTTGGTGCTTTTGGCCATCATCATGTAGGAGGAATTGTTTACCAAGCAAATTGGTTTTCTGAGCTTCTGTTAGCACAAGCTTGACAATATTCCCAGCAATGACACCAAGATTTGCTTTAATTGAGAATTGCTTGGTGATATAGTATTGTAGTTTGGTCTTCTCTCCAACCTCCTCTCTCTGATTCTCATTCAGGTGAAGGAGGGCATGTGTTATCAGCTCAGATGAAGTCATGTCACTGTTGAATGAAATGGCTTGGCGTAGGTACCGGAACATGAGATATTACAGTATCATACCAGAGCCCAAACAGTCATGCTCAATGGTGAGCTCCTTGACTTGAGTAAAACCAATTGTAGTTAATTGTACAGGGAAGCCCAGGCTATCACAGCAGTAATGATGATGCACCATGTTCTTTTTATGATCATTGCAGGTGAAAAAAGCTATCCTTGACAAAGCCAGAAACTCTCTTCTTGGTCATAATAGGGAAAGAGTCAGGAAAAACAGCGGTGAATTTGAATTGCCCATTGTCATTACAGATGTTGGCAGCTGCATGTAAGTCCCACTATAGGATGGGCTCCTCCTCTGAGGATGCTAAACCATGGTAACAAGAGTTTTTTTCAGAGTCTCCTTCATTATCATCTTCATTCAAGTGAAAGTGCTTCTCCTGGAGATCAGAGGGGGAGTAGACAAAGGGAGAGTGGGGAGGGGTGGGGCTATCAGCCTCAGGCTCAGGCTCAGGGGAAGGCATGGGGGTCTTGGCAGGTGTTTTTTCTTTAGGAAGCTGCTTGAAGAAGGTAGCTTTGGGCTTTCTTGCCTAGGCAGGAGAGGCTGTGCTCTTGGGGGCCTTGGGGGTAGCATTAGTGGTAGGCTTGAGAGGCATCTAAGGGTGAATTTGCATAAGAAAAGTTCAAAATTGGGGCCAACTTTAAAAGTAAAAAAAGAGAATGTTTGAAATATAAAAAGTTTAAAATATTTTCACGTATTCTTGTAGAAAAACTCTTAAAAAATATACCATCAAAGTCATTAAGTTTTATTTATATAAAAATAAAATCTTTATTAGTAGTGCAAGTATGCAAAACTTTGAGTTTTGACTGAAAACTTGCAGTTAAAATGGTGTTTTCAAGATGACATAATTGAGATGCTGTAGCTCAAAAACATAGTGATTTTAACCATTTTTTATATTAAATTAGAAAATCCACAGTGGAGCTACCTCAACCAGGTCAAAGAGTAAAACTTGAATATCTTTAAAGCTAGCCTATACAACTGGGGTTAAAAAGTACCCAGCTGTTTAGAAGAGGCCAAAAATACATATTTGCAAAGTTTCAGACATTTTCTTACATTTTTTTATTTAAGTGAAATTTGGCACTGAATTGTACTTTTTAAAAGTAGAAACAGTCAATTGGTGATGGTGTGTTCTATATAGCGTCCTATGACACCATATGTTAAAACAGGTTAGTTCTTAGTTCTGCATTGGTAGGCACCACTCCTATTAGACGCTTAGAAGCTTAGTAGATTTTATAATGGGCATATTTTGTGACAACAGAAACACCCTCATTACTATATAAAATCAATAGTAAAACATTGTATTTTTGAAACCAAATAGCAAAGTTCATACTATGATAAGAAATAAAGCTAGCATATAAAACATGGTTTTTTAAATGGCTATGTTACAGGAGGTAGTACTATCAAAGTGGCGCCAATTTGGGTTAATTTATTATATAGGATCTTAAAATAATACCATACTTTATTCCTAATTAAGAATATAAGACTTGGATTTATCACATTGAAATATGATTTTTATGACAAACCAACCAAAGATAAGCACTGCTGTACCATTTTGGTAAAATCCTAGGCGCTACAGCGCCAACTAGTAAAAGTATAGGCACCACAGTGCCAACTGAAAATTATTTTAGTTGCAGCAGCGCTGCTTTTTATTGGATGGATTTTGCCATGGCAATAATAAATCTTCTGCTGATCCAATATATATTTTTTTAGATGATTCTTTTGAGACTAGTGCTTAAAAATATGATTAATTAGTGGAGTTCATATTTTGGGGATTTGAATCTGGTAAAACGCAGCACTTAACTTAAAAGTAAGGTGGCATTGCTGTGTAAAAGATATTTGAAAGGCAGCGCCACTGCAACTGAGACTTTTACTAGAAGGCGCTGCAGCACTTTTTATTTGTTTGAGGCAGTGCTGCAGCGCCTATAAATGAGTAGTTCTGCAGTGGAGTACACCAAGTTTGATAACCTTATTTGAATGACACACTTTTTTATTTGATTTGAGATAGCGTTTTTGTGATGCAGTTTTTCAAGATGCTGTATTTTAGGGTATTTATTAAGTGCTTTTATACTCAAAAAATCTTATTTAGATAGCACTCTTTTTATTTTGATTCGAGGTAGAATTTTTGTGATGCAATTTTTTGAGATGCTGTATTAGAAACCAATATTTAAAAACTAAATATTCAATAATTTTAATTAAGCTTCTTTTAATTTTACTAATGTAAATCCTGATGCCATCTCAATTTTTTTGAGATAGTGTCTTTCTAGATGACATTTTTGATATGGTGTATCCCATCCTTGTGTCAAATATATAATTCTTGGAAGTATATAGAACTAGATAAATGGCAAATTTTGATAAGGAAACAAAATTTTATTGATGGAAATAGAATAGCTATATATTATCTCGGTGATACACATATTTTCCATGTAGATCATGGCAGTTATGGTGCTTGTCTTAAGCTTTTTCCTCTTAAAAGTCAAATTTCTGATCCAATTATAATATCTCAATGTATGCTATTACCACCTTTTACTTGATAATCAATTCATTTCTTGGGGAAATAATTTTCTCAGAGAGAATGATTGAAGTTGTTGCAACATCCTCTCCCAAGATCTTAAGAGACAGAGCTTTAGGATTTTTATTGAGGGTATATGGGAGGCTAGCTTAGTATTAATCCATTTTATCCTTAGATAATGATAAGCAGAAGCTGTGGCGGATCCAGGTCCAACCAGTCCATCCCGCCATTATCCTGCCCTTGACTCTTATTCCCATTACCTTCCTTTGACAAAGCTTCAAAGAGCTTTGTCTCCAGAGAGGCAATTTTATGAGACAACACTTTGTTATCATCCTGCCAATGGGCCATGATCTCAACGCTCTTTTCCTCCCTTGCCCTTAAAGCCTCAATTTCACAATTTGCCTTTGCTTTCACTTGTAGTAAGATTTCATCCCATCCTACTAACAGGTTCCAGGAATCCCACACATAGATTTGGTTTCCTTGGGCGGGAGTCCCTTCTTTTGCAAAGTAATTGGAGTATAACTATTTGAACGCAGCCTTTACTTCCACCAAGGACTCCTCAGGCACAGTCTTGGTGACCTCCAAGCTTGCCCAAGCTTTCTCCAACAAACTTGTAGGAACCTCTTTCCTGGCAGCAGCATTTTTTACGCAAAGTACTCCAAATTTGGCCCTTTCAAAATTTAACAAAGAAGACATAATAATTGAAAAGGTAGTTGAGGGGAAAGCGTCAAAATTGACAATATATCTTTATTAAAGTTTGGCTGTTTTTGCTTATATACCATTCAGGGCATATTTGGCTGAAACCCCCTCTGGTTCCTGAATCAACCTATGATTTATCACGTGGTTATGACATTTGAATCCTCCAAACCTAGATCTTTACCTAAAAGATCACCAATATTTCTCAACCTATGAGAATTAACCTACAATAAGAATGAGTCACCTGACACCATTCATCTCAATGTATCAATTCAGCATGGAGCTTCCTCAGCTCCCAGCGCCAAAACCCTGTGGAATCTATGTATTCCAAATCCAGATTTTTACCTAAAAGATCTTCACCCTTCTCAACCTATGAGAGGATACCTAGATCATTCCAGAATCACCTGACTCTTTTTGGTGGAATGTCTTATTTTGGCTTGAAGCATTCCAAGCTTCTGGTGCCAAAACCCTGTGGAATTGCGTATTCCAGATCCAAACTATCAATGTTCTAACTGGGAACCAGCTGATCAATCCTAAATACCCAGGCATCATTGCCTGTATTTAGACAATTTTCTTCTGTTAATTGAACCTATCAATTAACTTAATTAACCTTCACAGTTAATTAATTCACACCAAAGACCACGGGTCATTGTGAAGAATTTGGATCAAATACTTATAATATAATCACCTGTTATACGCCATATACCTGTTTATTGTACACCACATACTCACCTAGTATATGTTGTATAATTGCCTATTATACGCCATATAATCTCCCATTACACACTGTATATCCCCCTATTATATGCTGTATAATTATTAGTCCACATAGTCATAACCATCAATTATACAGTGTATAGTCTTTGATTTGATACTGGATAAAGTCAGCTATTATACGGTGTGAAAATTTCTAACTTAAACCACAATCCCAAGAATTCAACTTGGCGCACTTGTTAAGCTCAACCTAATCTTATGGTTCAAGTTTAACAGGTCCGAGGTTCAAAGCCCATACCAGGCTTTCACTTTTACCCTAGGTATCAATCAACCTTCAAGGGGAATTAACTGGTTTGAGAAACCCAGTCTCCAAGATTGATTCAACCAATCTTGCCTTGGTTTTGTCAATTAGTACAACCTAACTAACAAACTACATTCTGTTCTTTTATTAAATATAGATACCAAGTTTCCAGGAATCTTTATCTGAAGAATTCCAGTCAACCTATCCACAAAAATAAACAGCAAAAACAGAACAACTTTATATTTTGGAGTATTTATTCAGCTAAATACTTAACAGTGACTGTTGTACGGTCACAGAAGCCTCTTTGGGCCTATATTTCTTTTTCTAGTATGTGCCTGTCATGGTTTATTACCCTGAGAGCTGTTTTTCCCCAATTAACTTGATTATATAAGTATTGCTGGATTCAACTTTCATGAAAAGTATGGGTCCTTGTAGGCCAGGGTCAAGATTGTGTTAGTCATAGTTGACATACAAGATTTCATTTCTACTTGAAATCTTTCAACCTGAAAAGATACAGCTTCTCTTTTGAATCTTTGTTTCTCTTTTTCCACTTGATACTTGATTGCTTTCTATACATTAGGGTTGTCTTATTAAGTTATTTTATTGGGTAAAAGTAGAAATGGTTCTAGGGTGCTGTTGGAAATTTCTGGTTTTTGTTCACATATCAGTTAAGAGGGCTTTTGTTCATGTTTTAGTTGATTTGGGTACAGCAGACCACTAGGGATGTTAGGAGCATGTATGTTTAAAGAAGATAATTATTAGCAGATAAACTACTTAATTATGTCACAAGAGATTCATTCAATCCTTCAACTCTTTCATTTGATTAAGGGTGATAGTGACTGTTGATGATGTTATGTATAAAATTTTGGTAAGGTAGACATTGGAGTTGTTGGTGATGAGTTCTGTTCCTCCACTTGTGATTAAGAGGTCTGGTTTTCAAGACTTGACAATTATTTCTTTGCCTATGAAGCATCTCACATCATTGCTTTTGTGTTTTTATTAGCTTGTAACACAGGTTATTTTTTGCATAGTTAGTGGCTGTGATGATGCAGTTGTTGTCCCTTTTGTTTCCTGAAATAGTTCCTACAATGTCCAGCTCCTATAATTTAAATGATTAGGTCACAGATATAGGGGTAGCTGACTTGAGGGGTGCCTTAGAGTGAGTGTAATTCTAACATGTTTCATATTGTACAAGGACTTCTTTAATGTTATCCAGCATATTTGGTCATAATTAGCAGATTTTAGGGCACTCATATAGGTTTCTGCTACAGGTATGTCCTAAGTCTCTGTGATGACCAAAGATGATGTCAATCATTTGTGTTGACAATAAATATGATATTATATTGCTACTTTATAATATACAATGTAATGTGCCATAGATGTTTATTCTTAATGAACATTTTTGAGTATCAATGGTTTTAATAGGTGAAAAGCCCTCTTGGAGATTTCCCATTATCAACGTAGACCAATCTGAGTATTCAATATTGATGCAGAGCAAGTGCTTATGATATAGCCTTGAAAGGGTCTCAGAAGTAAGTAGATTATTTTTTGATATATATTTAATGACTATGAGGTACTGTTAGATAAGGCTCATTAATCCAGATTGTCTTATTAAAAAATACTACTGTGTTTTGAAAACAATAACAATTTATGGTCAGTTGACACCTTGAATATTTGTGCATCTTTAATATGGCAACACCATTTTATTAGACAGTGGACAAAAGTAACCAACCTTTATTATGGATTGGGGTATTTGTTTTCACTATCTGAGAGACTTATTGACTTTTATGAAGCAGTGAGGAATTGCAAGTCTGTTTTCTGTAATGAGAGTACACCATCAACAGTGTTATCAGAGGCACCTGTCTCCAGATTTTAGATTCCATTACAGTTAGGATATTGAAGTATGGGTGCACATCATGCATTCCTTGAGTTGTCAAAATTATAATCCTGTAATGGGGTCAAACAAACCTTGTTGTCCTTTCTTTTTTTTCAGAGAAGGGGGAGTTAACAATTCCCAGTCTGGGATTGATATTTTGACATATGCCATGATTCCCAGGAAATTACAGAGTTCACCCTTGTTTTTGGGTGGCAGCATACCAGTTAAAGCCCTTATATTATATGGGTCAGGATTTATATCATCTTTGCTATTAATAAAGCCTAGAAAAGGTGATTTTTTGGAGAAAAACTCACATCTGGATGGCTTAGAAATCAACTGTTTATCCTGGAGGGTGATGAGTACTGCACAATATTTTTCCAATCATTCTTCTTGTTTAAGCTAAGACAGTTATATTATCTAGATCTACTATGCCTTGATTTATTATATGTCCTTAAAGAAGTTGTTAACAAATTTAGCAAACACACTGGGGGTGTTAGCCATGTTGAATTTCAGGACTGCACATCCAAAGGAACCATACTTGGTGCTGGGTTCTGTTTTAGGGATACATTTGAGGTTGACTAAGATTCAAATGCACCCTGAAGCCAGGCCAGTTGTTGCAACTGAACTAATTATGGTTCATCTTTTATATTGGGGAAGATGACAGTCCAAATCAAAAGGGCAAGAATAGGAATATGATGATATTTATTTAGAGAATAGCATAGCTATATACCATATCAAGAAGCCACAAGTTCACCAGGAAGTGGCACAGTGGTAGGTTCAATATAAGGTTTGGGTTGGGAATAACTTGAGAAAGGGATCAGGGTGTCAAATTAGCAGTGCTCTTAATTAGGAGATAGTTCCCACAATTTGACATTGTGCTTATATTGGCCCATACCGTTTGTCACGTCATGGGGCAACTTATTGAGCGCCCCCCTGAGTATTGTGAGATATGTTAGAGTGCAGTGGAGTAATCTCAATTATAACACCTCTCCTTGCCTCCTGCTTGTTGTCAGACACCAGAATAGAAACTTGTGGAAGGTCTGGGAAGGTACACAAAAAGCAATTTTGTACAGGGATGGTGCAGCAGGGGCACAAGCGGTCATGGTGGAGTCTTTTGGTGTTTCCTTGGGCATCTTCAAGCTGATAGGTGTTTTATCATAGACTGCTGCTATCTTAAAGGGCCCCAGATGGTTGGGTTTCAATTTTGCTGAATTGGGGTTAAGGGCGTAGACGGGGTCACCTACAGCATACCTTGCTTTGAGGTGTCTAGTCCCCCTTGATCTGTTCTTGTTCTATTTTACAGGCCTTGGCATGCCACTGACTCAGGGAGGGGGTAGTTGTCAGGGGAGGCTTTTCAGAAACTGTGGATTGTAATTTCCCTTGTTCTACCCCCGTCAAGCTGTCAGAGGTTCTAAATGCCAAGGCGCTGGGGCTGAACCCAGTGCCTCTATTAATTCTTGCCCATAAGATGGGGAGGGCGGTGGGCATATGTTCAGTCCACGCAGTATTGGGATGCTCCTGTGAGAGCTTGGCAACCAGTTGGACCAGTGAGCCATTCACTTGCTCTACGCGTCCATTGGCTTGCGGATGATAGGGAGTCATGACTAATCTTTGGAGGGCATTCTTAAAGCAGTACACCTTCATGAAGTGCCTCACAAGCTTGGGTCTGCTATTTGTGATAAGACGTTTGGGTCACCCAAAGCAGGCCACAATTTCCTTTCCAATGAAGCAAGTAATGGTTATGGAAGTGTGATTACTAGTTTCCCATGCCATTGGTCAACAGGTGAAATAATTGATGGCCATAATGATATATTTCTTGCCCAGCTTGTCCTCTGGTAAGGGGCCAACAATTTCAAGAGCCCACTGTTCAAATGGTTCCATGGCCTTGATGGGTAGAAAAGACTTGGGCAGAACAGGCTTAGATGTGTTCTTTTTTACAGATCACACACATTTCAATGAGGTCCATGATGTCCTGGCGCATGCAGGGCCATCAAAACTTACGCTTCATAATCTCAAAGAGGTTACACCCTCTGATGTGGCCTAAGGTACAGTGATAATGCAGTAATGTGTCTCCTTGTTGAGTAATGGGGATTTAGAGCGTCTTCTCACCGGTCTTCACCCAACAGCAGATGTTACCAATGCCAGTGGTGAACTAACTCTTTTTGTCCTTCAACTTGGAAATGGTCAGTGAACTGAGCCCCCTTAGCAGGTTGTCTCTGGGCGCAGGTAGAGCATGAGCCAATCTGGGTCCAGCTTGTCATCTCCTGTAATGAACGCTACATACAGTCTGGAGAGGGTGTCAGCTGTGAAAAGTTCCTTCCCAGGTTTGTATTTGATGCGCAATTGATAGGGGACAGGTGTTCAACCCAGCCAGCCTGGCGCTGGATCAGATGTGACTGAGTGTTGAAGTACTGGAGAGACTTATGGTCTTTCAGGACGCGGGGTGGAAAGGTGGCACCTTCCAAGTAGCATTTTCATTTTTGAAGCAGTGTACAAAGCTGCTAGCTCCTTATTGTGTATGAGATAGCATTGTTCTGTGTTGATAAGTTTCCTGGATTCATATGCTACAGGGAGTAAGGTGCCCCCATTGGCTTCTACTTGTAACATACCCCCTATAGCCTTATTGGAGGTATCAGTCTCAAGTTTGTACTGGCAATTCCAATTAGGGAACTGTAGTATGGGCACAGTAGTGATTTTATGGTTAAACTTTTTGAAGTCTTAGTCCCTAGAAGGCGTCCAGTGAAAGTGTTGTTTGGTGTTCAACAATTTGATGAGAGGTGCAATAAGCTCCTCACAGTTGGGGATGAACTTAAAAACGTAAGCAACCATGTCCAAGAATGTGCACACCTGGCCCACATTGATGGGGGCAGAATGTTGGTGATTGCCTTCATCTTGAAAGGGGTGGGCTTTATTCCTTGAGTGGAGATTGTGTGCCCAAGGAATAGTAGCTCCACTAAAAGGAAATCACACTTTGAAGGTTTTGCTTTCAGCTGGTGCTTGCAGAGAGTTTCCAGTACAGCACAAATGTGTTAGAGGTGTGTGGTTTAGTCTTGAATAAACATAATGATATCATCAAGATACACAACAACACACTTTCCAATCAGTTCCTCAAACGCCTTATTCTTAAGCATGGCAAAGCTGGAGGGAGTATTGGTCATACCAAAGCTCAGGCCCAATACTCAAACAACTCATAGCATGTGCAGAAGACTGTCTTTGCCTTGTCCCCTGGTGCAATGTGGACCTGGTTGCACCCCACAGTGAGCTCAATCTTGCTAAAGATCTTTGCACCCATAAGTATACAAACCAGATTGTCAATCAACAGAAGAGAATATTTTTTAACTGTGACTTTTTTAGGGCACAGTAATTGGTAACTAGAGGGAGCAGCCTGTCCTTCTTGGCTACAAAGAAGACTGCCACTCTGTACAGTGATAATGATGGGCGGATGAAACCCTTTTCTAGGGCGTCCAAAAGGTGTTGGCAGAGAGTTTTGTCCTCCTTGGGCGTCAGAAAGTAAAGGGGGCAGCTTTTGCTAGTGATTCTTGAAGCTGCACAGCATGCTATATCTCCCAGGGGGAGGTATTTGATCCATTGTTTTGCTGAAAACGTCCTTAAAATCCTCAAGGAGTGCTACTAAGGCTGGTGGAGACGCTTTTTTCAAGGGGATGTGTGGCAGGTTAGGGCAAATGACCTTGACCAAACACTGTTTGAAGTCAAGCCTTCCCTCATTGAAATTATAAGAACCAGTCTCTGTGAAATGTACAATTACTGTGTCGTGAAATAATTTGTTCATTTCAACTGGGTAGATTTGGAAACCTACACCGTTCCTATTAAAGCTAATTACTGAGGTATCCCAATTAATGTAGGGGAAGTTATGACAGAGCCAGTCAAGCCCAAAGATGAAATCATGGCTGAGCCCGGCCTTTATAGGTCCAGAGAGCCTAACCTGGACATTCCCCATTCTTACAGAGAAGGAGAAAGTCTCATGGGTGATGGCTACTCTGCAGGAGTTGGCCATGTGTACTAGCTTGAAGCAACTGAGAGCTTGGTCTAGCTGTTGGGAGTCTGAAAATTCTTGATTGACCATGGTGTGATTGACCCCAGTATTTACCAGAAGCTGGTGAGTGTTTCCATAGAAGCAAAAATGATAGTTCAAGCAAGTAATTTTGTTTGATTAATGACTGGTTTGGAGGGCAGGGTTGTCACTGTGTACCTGGAATATGTCTAAGGTTTCTATCTCATGTACATTGTAGTCACAAAGATTTTTATTGAGGAGAGATTGGGAGTATTAGTCAAGCAGGGTTTCAGAGCCTCTTGTGTCTACAACCCTCAGGCCTTTCCCAAATCCTTGATTTGTGCTAGCTGAAGATCCCCCTTGCCAGGGCGCTTGTTGCCATTTTCCTGCTGACAGGACTGGCAACAACCTACTTGATTGTGGGCACTGCCAGGCGCCAGATGAGGTTGAGGGAGTGCATCATTGGATCTGCAGAAGCATATTGTGGCTTGGTTTTTTGCTTCTACAATAGCCTTGTAGCAATCATTGATGGAAGTACAGTGCCCTAAAGGCACCCATTTGAAGATATGGGGTTTTAACCCATTGATGATAAGGGTGAGAAGCATATTGTTTCTGTTGGTGATGGCTTCTGGGGCAGCGGCAAGCGCTTGTTGCCAAGCAGTGAGGTACTTGGGGATGCTTCCTGTTTGTTTGATGGCAAGTAAGGGAGTCCTCACTATAACAGGTGAAAAGGTTTCACAGTAGCAGGACTTGGAGGTGTCCCTGAAGGCTGCCCAAATAGACTGGTGTTCCTGATCAGCCCAGTTGATAAACCAAACTTTGGCAGGTTCAGTGGGACGTCCTGACGTGATGGCAACCCACATGGGCTCAGGAACTTGGAAGATATGGAGGCAAACTTCTATGGAGCGCAGCCAACTTACAATATTGACCCCCTCCATACCACCTGTGAAGGATCCCAGTTGCAAGTTCATTATGTGTTGTGACAGATCTGACTGGAGCGGGTGACACTAATGTCATGTTGTCCCAGGAAAAGTTGATTGTAGACGCTGGTGAGCACTAACTGGTCCTGGAATACAAGTAACCCTAAGAGATGTCCCATCAGGGATGGGGAGGAAGCTCTCTTGGTTAAGTGCATCCATACAGCCAGCACTTTTTCCTTTCTTGGGGAGGATCTTCTTACCAGTAGGCTGTTAAGCAGATCTACCACTGCTATCACTGTTGCAACTGGACAAGTTATAGTTCAGTATTTAGATTGGGGAAGACAACAGTCCAAATCAGAAGGACAAGGATAGGAATAGGATGATCTTTATTCAGAGAATAGTATGACTATATACCATATCAAGAAGCCACAAGTCTGCCAGAGGGCAGCACAGTGGCGTGTTTCATGTAACGTTCCAACTGGGAATAACTTGAGCAAGGGATCAGATTGTTGAATTATCAATGCTCATAATCTGGAGAAAGTGCCTCCAATCTGATATTAAGCTCAGATCAGCCCATCCTATTTGTCACATCATGGGTTAACTCATCAAGCAATCCAAGTGTATAGTGAGACATTAGCAGGTGGAGGAGTAATCTTGGTCACAACACAATCTTAGTAAAGGATTTCAAACCCCTAGAGCATCAAAGATGCCATCAACCAGAGCTATGGTAGTCCTGCTATCAAGTTCAGCCTTGCCAATAGCCAAGTAATCAGTGATGAGATGTAGGCCATCAGCTTTCTCAGCAACATAGAGGGCTCTTGCACCAAGCAGCAACATGTCAGATCAGACAAGCCCCCTTTCCAGTGCTCAGCCTAGGCATTCTTCAAGGTGCCGTCCCCCTGCAATGCCAATCAATGTACAGGCCTTGCATTTGGGATACTCTCCTTGAGGTCAATACTGTGCTATACACCCCAGTCAAGAGGAAGGCCAGGCAATCTCCCTTGAAGGGGGAGGGACCCTTGGATCCCCTCCTGGCGTACAGGGTCCTGCTCTTGTGAGGCTTTTGCATCCATAAGAGGATGATCTTTTAGGTGCAATTGTTCCTGATGATCTTGCTGGTATACTCTCTTCTTCAGCCCCAGCAATATTGGCAGACATGTGCTCTCTCATGAGAGTGGCAGGGTGTGTATGAGATGGACATCATAATGAACCTTTCTCAGTTAGCTCATAAGAGTAGGGCTCCCCAATCAATGTGGGGTCTGTCTTCATCCTCTAGTTGAGTCATAAACTCCCCCATATTCAGGTATTAAATAATGGGGCTGCCAAGGATGATTTTGGCATCCCATATCTGTCTCAGGAAGGTTTTGCCTTACTGGTGACCAGGGCACTCCTGTTGCCCGCCATGATTACATAATTTATATTTCTTCTGGCTGTAGGTAATCTCATAAATTTAGACTTTTTTTCAGCAAGGGGAAGCTATGCTCCAGTGTCAAATAAGGATGTGTCTTGATATTCTAAAAGGCATAAAGAATTATTGAGCAGTTTATTTCCTGTCTGAGTGAAAAACCGTATAGAATCTTTAGAGAGTACTCAGGTCATGATGGTTGCATCAAAATCCTGGTCCCTGCAAAAGCCTTGTAATTTGAGGGAGGGCAGCTCGCCTAAGCACTCCCCCAACCATTTCCCTCTTCAGGTGAGATGTCAGTACCCATCTGGGTTTCCTGGCGCTACAGCCCCTTTCTCCAAGATCCCAGCTGATTGTGTGATTGACTTTCTTATCAGGGTAATTGTTGCTTCTGGGTGATGTGCTCCCCTTGAATTTAGCTGTCTGGTGTAGGCTGTCAGCTTTCTTTGATCCTTTTTTTTCCCTCCCAAAACAGGTTATTTGGGTGTACACCACTCAACAGGATTTTTGCAAGGGCTTGTACCTTGGTACACTTGATTTCTGGGTTAGGAGGGTTTACCCACCCACACTATCAGCTTTCTTGGAGGCATGGTTTCCCAATAACAAGGTCTCTTTTAGGTTAGTGTAGCCACTGTTATCAAGCTTTCCCATGATATATGAAGGGGATATATCACCAAAGCTCATGTGGCTGGGTGCTTAAGCCCAAAATTCTTCATAGGCAGTGATGTAATCATCAGCCCTCCCATTATCTTGAGATTTTTGAATCATTGGGCTATCATGAAGTTGGTGTCCTCAAGTGCAAACTGGTTGTTGGAGGCATCAAAAAGGGATCACAGCTTCTGCCCCATGGGAGGTCAGCCTTAAACTGCTCACCCACAGACTTGGCAGCTATCCCTGTGGCTCAGAGCAAGACATCACTTTCCTTGAGCTTTTAGAGGTGGCCAACTTGTGTAATCCTGGCCTGTATGGTTTTTTCTAGAGGGTGTTCTCTCAATATAGACCAAAAGAGTACCAATATATGAAAACCATAAACACTGCAATACTATAAATAATATATTGGGAGCTGCATGTTACATGAGTTGGTTCAAGGCTTTCATTGCTATGAGGTTGTTGAGCTGTTTGACAGGAACAAGAGCATTTTCAAAGACAAAAGGACCTTCAGGGAAGGCTTGTCCTTTATCATAGGCTCTCAGGATAGTAGGGATTGTACTTCCTTGCACTTTTTTCTTTAAAAAATTCTTTCTTTGGTAAGTTAGGTAGGGATAGCCTACTTCTACTACCCCTGCTGAGGATATACATCAGAAAGGTGTATAATACAAGATAAAACAGTAACTTAAGAAGATATTGATATACTTATTTGATATAGAATAGCATGCTATATACTGTGTGAGATCTGGGAAATCCAGGTCTAACTTACTGTTACCATTGTCTTATTGAATCTGCTATTTGAAGCATCTTGATAAAGACTTTGATAAGTTTCAACCCCAGCTGGTCTGCTTCTGTACTCAGCTCCTTATTCTTTCCTATCACTTTCCCATCATCTCAACAAGTTTTTCCTCCCTCAGCTTGAAACCTTCCTTCTACCTGTTTATGGAAACCTTACACTTAAGAAAATTGGATCCTTCCTTGGGAGACCCATAGCCTTCTGATAGGGTTAAATGAGATTTTTTAAGTGAGGTACCCTTGCAGGGGAAATGATACTGGAAAAGTTATATGTATGCATATTTAATCTCTTTTATAAATTACTTGAGGAAATTATTTTCTGCCTCCCAATCATTCAAAGAGTCTTCCAATGAACCCTTGGGGATCTCTCTCTTATGCATTTACATTCCCCTCTAGAACCCCAAACCTTTTTTCCAATTAAAGATGGTTGACATAAAAGGCAAAATATATTGAGGGAGAGCAACAGTTGCTGAAAAGATAGTTTTATTTGCTACATTGATTTTTATCATATACCATTCTGGGATACATTTGGCTGAACCCCCTGCTGCGGTGAAGCCATACCTGGATTTACACCTATCCACCATTGATTACTTTATCAAGGTATCCTGATCCTTCAAGAACATGGTTGAGTTTTGTCATTAACTACCCAATTTAGTACCTGAGCAGATATCCCTTATATCTTGAAGTATGTTATACCTTTTCTGATATAGTATCTTATCATTATTTCATGATACTAGCGTTTCAAAGCTTCTAAAGAGAACCAGCTGATTGTTTTTAATAGAGTATTCTTGTCTCAACTTAGTTGAAATTGTTTGGCCTATAGTTAGCAATATTTAAATATATTAAGAGGTTAGATTGGTTGAATTAACTTTTGTCTTGACACAGTCAGCCAATTTCAACCCTATGATTAACTTCCTGTTGATCATATTCAGGGGTATAGGTTAGTCTTCATGATTAATTTAACAGTTTGGAGATTCTAAGTCTCATAGTCTGAATTGACCAGTTTATATAATTGATCCCTCAATTAGTACAATATGAGAGTTTCTGAGAACTTCAACTTTTCTGTGGTGATAAATAACTTTATTTAGTAGGTATTGTTCAGCTACCACACTAAAAGATATCCCTCCAAAACAAGCTAGACTGATTCAAATTGTGCTTCTTTTTGGATAATAAAATGATTGGTTCAGGGAGATTTACTGGCATAAAACCTCCCAATTTTATAGGGAAGATGGGTTGCTAAAATTTCATACTTGGGGATTTTTAGGTGAAAAATCTTATCATGGAATTCCTTTAAGCATATGAAATCTGGTGAACTTAATGACCTTATCAAAACAGAACCTCCAAGTGACTGTAGTATGGTCACAAGTATTGAGATATTTTGCTTTAATTGGCCTTTTTTTAACAGGAACAGTCAACATTTAAACTGTCTTCATGTTAATTTTCTGCATGTTGATTGTCCAAATTAATTTTATACCCAGGTTGACACATTAGAAAAGTCTAGATAAAGCTTCCTATCATGTAATATACTGGAAGTTGACTTTTTTTAACAAGCAGAAACCTGTTTCCTGAACATTTTACTTAATAAAACTAAGCTTTAAAATACTTTTTAGGGTAATGTGACTACATAGATTCAAATAATTCTATAAAAAGTAATGAAAAGCTATCTAAAAATATAATAGAAATCCACTTTACAAATAATTTACTATGAAATTAACTGGTTCACTATAATTTTTTATTTACCATATAAAAGGTTTATAAATTATATTTCAAAAAAAGCTTGATAAAAATAAAATATATTAAATAAAGAAGCTAAAGATAAACACTTATTTTGAGAATAGTTGATATAATAGCAACCTAAAATTACGTATACTTTAGTACTAAAACAACTATTTAAGCTAGATAATCCAGGCTCTAGCTTATAAATCTTTTATAAAAACTATTGGTTCTTTATAACATTTTAATTTGAAGTATATTAATAAATAATATTATTAGTTTTTTAGATTAAAATTATTTAACAAAATATCAGAAGGAGCCAAAATTTTTATTATAAACTAAGTTGAAGGTTTGTTGCAAGAGATTACAGTGGCAATCTTGCTTATCTGCTCCCCAAGCTCAGATAGCTTGTACCTATTCTTGACAGCTGTCTTTATCTGCTTTTTATAAATGCTAGCCTTGCACTTTCTTCTTCTCTTTGGAGCCCTTACTTTCATATACCAAAGGGAGGAAATAGTATTTTCCTGTTCAGCCTTAAGGTGCTCAAAGAAGGTGTTGCATCTGGGATTCACCCCAAAAGAGGACTTTAGATGTTTATGTCAGTTTCTGGGCACAATGTTGTCTTAATTTCATCCTTGATAACTGCTTGATAGCAATTTCAGCTTGCCTTTGCTGTTGGCTTGCCCCTGTGACTGACCATCTTGTGCCTCACCCACTGTGGCTCATAGTAATCAAAGAAAAGATGAAACTCAGCTTCATGGCTCAAGGCATAAGGGTCATTACAGAGAAGCTCAAATCTTGGTCAATATGCTCAGGATTAATAAATGCAAGAGAAACAAACTTCTGGATCAGAAACTTGCATTTACCAGTTGTATCTTGTTGTGTGAGAGAGCTGAGGAGGATCTTGCCTTAAGGTGTCTATTAATAGCTTGTTGGCAATGAAAGAAACACCCTTGTACCTTGCCATTGAAGTTTTTTAAAAAGGCATTGTATTGGGCTTTCTAATAATCCATGATAATATTTTGGGGCCAGGGCTCTATTGTGTTCCTTCTCTTCAGCAGCTAGGGTGACTTCATCTTTATTAGTGTCATCAGGATTGGCCCTTGTTGACAGACCAGGGTTTTTTCCAGTCTCAGTGGGAATAGCTTTAAGGTTCTCCTGTAGAATCTTGAATATTCTTAGGTATATCTCCTCTGAGACTCCACAAAGAAAAAATATGAAAATGGGAGGAATTTATCATCAAGCTGAACATGCACTAACCACAGCTGATAGAATATCTTAGGACATGCTGCAAATGTCCCATCACAGAGCCAAGTCTCAGTGGCACACAGTTGCTCTAGATTCTTATAGATGGCATAGCATATGATCCTTTCTTTTGCACCAGGACCATCATTGTGAAGAAGGAACTGTTCATTGTATTGGATCATCTGCAGCTCAGGAGTAAAGACCAGGTCTTTTAGTTGGGACTCACTTTTTTAGTTGGTTTTAGCTCTTGGCATCTATCACAGATATACTTAACAAGTTGTTCACAGCCAGGGAAAATTTTAAGATTCTCTTTGATCAAGTGTTTGGTGGCTTTTACTTCCAGGTGAGTTGCTTTAATGTCTTTTGATACTGGGACCATTTGGAATAGGTACTGTTTGAGAAGCTTATCAATCAAAGTGATGCAAGGCATGCAAGTATGCTCTCTCTTTTCCAAGGTAACTTTGTCCCAACTTTGGGTGTTTAGCTGTGCCAGGCAGCTTTTGTCTTCACATGTGTAATTTTTGCTCTTGCTTCCTTGCTTCTGATTTTTCAGTTAAACACATAGCTATCACTGACCATGCTTGGGAATTTTTGACTGGAATTAATGGAAAGAATTTTGGGAATCTCTTTGGGATCCTGAAGAAGCCCTTAACATTGCAAATATTGTGGGCTTTTAGTGCATCTAATGGCCCAGGAGGGGCGTGTTAAAAACCAGGAAAGTACTCATGTTGCTCATCATTTTCATGTTCACCAGGGACGTCTCTATCCAGTTCAGTATGGTCCTGCTATAATTGATCCACTATGTTAGCTAGAGCAATTAGTTCCTTAGCGCATTGGATTCAAGGAGCTCCTAATAAGCCAGGGCAGCAACCATATTCATTGACAACCCCAACTGGACCAGCAGCAGTTGCCATCATTTCACGTAGGGCGGCAACTTCTTGCTGTAGCTCTGCAACTTGAGCAGTTAATTCAAGCACCTGGGGATCAGGTTGAGGGGCTTTAGAAGGACGTCTCTGACTGCAGGTAGTTGTACGTAGCTCACAAATGGTATCCCATATTCTCTGCTCTCTATCTGCCAAGTCATCAGAAGGGGGAGAGGGCAGAACATCTGGCTTGGGCATAAATAGCTCATTCACTTGACTCTGGAGTTTAGCTATAGTAGTAGTGGTGGTAGCTCTCTTTGTTCAAATGCTGTACTGAGTTCATTAAGGCCACTAGCAGCAAATTCCGCTACCTGCTGTAGTTGCTCAAAGGAATATTTGCTGAATGCATTGAGTTGTTGCACAAGTTGTTTGAAGTCAGTGAGATAAGCATTTAAGGTGGAATCTACTTGAGTTTGCCAGGGTTGTTCTAGCTGGTGAAACTTGTGTAGGCGTTCTCTCATGTATTCAGGGATGGACTGGCGCATTCATTTGATAGATTTGACCAAACAGATCTTGGAAGTGACAGAGTTGCGCTGATTGTCAGATACCAAGGAAAACAGGGAATGAATCCACTGTTGGTAGGCAGCAAACTGATCCCAGTGATGAGTGATTGCTGCTTATAGAGACGAGATTTCTTGGACATGGAGTCCCAATACCATTTGATGGTGGGCTAAAGCAGGCTGCACAAAGGACAATAGTAAGTGCTCAGCAGAGCCAGCCGCTGAGAGGAGATGTTGTGGAAATTTAGGAGCCACAGTTGATTTGTAGTATTCAGCCTGACTTAACTGCAACTGATGGCAAGAGATGGCTCCTTTACGGGCTATCCCAAGGGCTACCAACATGACTTGCTACAAGTCAGGGGTACCCATGGGGTAAGCAACTAGGCAGGGATCATTACCAAGGTTCAGTATAGTGGGAGTAATAGGCTGGTTGGCAATATCTTCCTCAATAAGAGGACTGGTTATTTCAGGTAAGTTGACTCTTGTATAGGCAGAGGCAAAGGACCTGAAAACGTGGATGAAAAAGGGATAACCAAGGGGCTTACAGCCCCTGTAGTGAGCACCATTTTTGTTGTGTTCTGAGGCGCAGCACAGACACACAACAGGAAATCCTAACCTTAGGATTGAATTTGTACTAAGTCTTGGTTAGATGACAGGGAATGCAAATGTGTTTACCTTGCGGCCCTGGAAGAATAATATCTACTAGCCGTGGCTAGAGCAAGGCGCAGAAGTACAGAAGACACAAGACAAAAATGTGAATAGAACTTAATTTTTATTGGTGAATATTAAATTGGAATATATAGTGGTTAAGAATACCACAAAACACTACCAGGACGGTAGGATCACTTGCCACCAGCATTAGTGGGGCAAGTGAGTTGCACAGGATCAAGAAACCAAAAAATTGATTTTCCTGATTCAGTCATTTAACTTGTTTTGAGAGGCAAAAGTAAAAGTAAGAGATTCATCCTCAAAATGGCCCACAGAAGGCAAAATCAAAACATGGTGAATAGCATTATTCACAACATTATGTTTTACATAATAAAAACATTTGAAATTTTAACATGTTGTATTTTTAACTTTTTCCCATATTTTGTAGTTTTTAAAATAAAATTTATATCTAAAGCTACTACTTTTTCATATTTCTTTTAACTTTTAACTTGTCATTTAAAACTTTAATAAAATAAAACTTTTACAATATTTTTTATATTTTAAATTTCACTGAAAGCACTATAAGTATAAAGTTTTGATATGATGATACTAATAGTTATTTTGTATTGTTTTTAAATACAAAGCTTTATCTCAGAACTTGTTACTTATTATTCTAGGACAAGAACACCTCTAAGCAGCCCAAAGGAACCAAGCGTTCCTCTAAGCTCACCAAACCCACCAAGCAGAAGGCATCCTCATCAAAAAAGCTGCCTCTAAGCCTTCCTCTAAGCCCTTGCCAAAGCCCTCCCCTGAGCAGAGCCCGGCTCACTCCACTGGGGGAGAGAAATCTAATGATTCCCTTACAGATCACATTTTTTATGACCCAGCTTCAGAAAAGGAGCCGACCAAGAAGCAGCGCCAGGCCCAAAAGACGCCACCCAAGGATAAGTTTCCCACATATAAGGAGCACCATAAACAGCCTCCTTCTTCTTCCCCTCACCAAAGATCTACTCCTTCTAGCTCATCTGGGGATGACTCAAAGAACCGCCCTAATTAATTCCCTGACTTTTGTCATACTCTTGATGTCCCTTGGGTTCCTCTTGTGGTCCATAGTATCTGTAATGTCAATGGAAAGTTCAAGGTTTCTTCCTCCTTGCCCAAACACTTCCCGATCATAAGTTTGAAGGATGGGTCAGCCATGATAGCCAATGAATACATCTTTTCCTGCAACAACACCAACCAGGGCTTCAAGAGCCAGCATTATGCCTGCAAGGACCTCTTGTGCCCAGTGCAGCTCAACACTGAGCACTGGGACAAGGTCCAAACCATCAAGGACAAACATACTTGCATAATGCCCAATACCACCATCTCTCTCCTCCTGAAGTGGTATCTGGTGCAGGTCATGCCCACCTCCAAGGACCTTTTTTCCACCCAGCTGGCTGTGCTTGCCTGTAAGCATCTCTCCCCCACTAATATGAAGAGGGTTCCAACCTACACCCAGTTGATTAATTTTGTTATTGATAGGCGCCAAGCTTCAAATCCCTGGCCAAGAGTGCCACCACAATTGAAGACCTGGTCCTTTCCAATGCCCTCAAAAAAACTGAGGATGATGAGATGTTTCTGCTCCATGATGATGGGCAGGAAGTAGAGAATAGGATTATAGCCTATGCCACAACCCAAAACCTGGAGCAGCTTAACACTGCTACCATCTGACTGTGCGGCGGCACATTTGCAATCTTCCCCATCCTCTTTAAGCAGCTTTGGGTTCTGCACAGACAGTTTGACGCCCAGGTTATCCTCCTTGTTTTCTTCCTCCTGCCTGGTGCCAAGACAGAGGTCTACTCCAGAGCCTTCAAAATTGTCCAAGAAGCTTTGAGCTACCTTCTTATCAAAAAGCTCCCCCTCCCACCCACGCCACCAGAGCAAACCCTTCCTCTGCTGAGAAATATGAGTCTGACCTAGCTGCTGAGCGGCTAGCTTATGTGCGCTCACTTGGGCCAAAGGTGTGAGAGAGGGGGGTAAACTAACTAAGTTTGGCTCCCATCCTGGCGGAACAAACCACCAGGATGCCATCTAGTGAATCACTGGGACAGCTTCTCTGAGAGGGGATCAGAGGGAGGAAACCAGGGACAGTTGAGGGAAGTAGGAGTTCAATCCCATTACACAAAGCTGGTAACCAACCAAGGGGCAAAAGAGAGAATGAGAGGCAGGATCTCTTTTTCCTAAAGAGGGACTGAATCTGTATCATCCTGCATCAGTGGAGAAGACAAGAGAGGGACCTCAGCGTTGGGAGCGGAGAAGATGGGCTCAGTAGAGTGCAAATTCAGGCCATCAAAAGTCAGGCTCTTGACTATGACCTTGCCAGAAGTGAGGAGGTTACCTGGGAAAAACAGAAAGCTAGAAGGATCATCACTCACAAGGTGCGCCAAAGAGGAGAGGCGCAACCACAAATCATGGGAGGTAGACCAGAGAAGCAGCAAAAAGGGGGCCAGGGTGAACACCACAAATTTAATGACTAGGGGTATCATCACAAAATTCTCTGAAAAATTTGGAGTCTAACAGTGCAGATTTGAGACCCCAAATGAATAGTTTTCACTGATTTTAGGGTGCCACCAGCAAGCAAGGTAAACCAGAACTCAACAGATAAGTGTATACCTTCAACAAGGTCTTGGGAGCCTTGTATTTTGAGGGCAAAGCAAAGACAGACTCAAAGTTGAACAAAAACCAGAAAAATTACAGATAAAAGTAGGTATTTATATATAAATCTAACTAGAATTCTAGGATCAAGTCAATTTATGTTTCAAGAGCAAGCACAAGTATTAAAACAACTATACACTAACACTTCTTCTAGGGGCTTGGGAAGGGCAACAGGGTTCAAACCAAGCCAAATAAAGGTAAAATTAAAAAGGACAACTACTAACACTTTCTAAATTGTAAAGGAAACCCAGAACAGAGTTCCAAATAAATTTTCAAAAGAGATGTGGCAACAGTGATCCAAACTTTAATGGAATTATAAATCACCAAGCAGGGGACCAAAAGTCCCCTGGCTATGTTTAAGAGATGAGTTTGCCAAGTAGTCTGTCACATGACTGTCTGCCCAGAATCTGATTGTACAAAGGAGAAATTGTGCTGACCTAAGTCAGGGGAGCTAGAGAGTTTCAAATCAATTTCCAGAGGGCTACCTGATTGGCTGGAGTGAGGGACAGGCATTTGGAAACCCTTAAACTCTTGGGAAGTTGATGTGGAGCTGTTTGATTAGCCTGTCCTAATACTCATTAATAACAGCCAACACCAAGCTAGCAAGCAATCCAAATTAATTAGGGTTTCCTCTGTGAATGGGGCAGTAAATGCTGGAGAGTCCACAGAGTACACTAACACAAATCTTTCATCCACAGTGTGGGCTAAATCTTTGAGTGAATTAAGTGGTTTTTCTGGGCTTTGGGCGGTTTTTTTGTACAACAAGAGAAGACAGTCCTATCCAGGGCCAAAGGAGGCAGTGAATTTACATTATCTTTCCCTTTTTCCTGAGGACAGATGCCTCCCTGGGGAAGGGTGGTCACTGAGGAGGCTTTGTGCGCTTTGGGGATCTTGGGCGCCAGGAGAGACTTGGGAGGTCTGAGTGCTGTGGATTGTTCTTATGGAACTCCTGTACCAGATCCCAGCAGTTCCCACAGTCTGAAGAGCTTACCCAGCTGTTGTTGTACACAAGGTATCCTTTCCAGGACACACAGTACTGAAGGGCTTTCTGGACCCTGTATGAGGCCACTATGGCCTCCACCTCATACTCAGGAGTTCCATCAATTAAGGTGGGGTCAGGAGTGATGAGGAGATCTTCTTCAAAGGGGGATAGACAGCAGGCGTTGAAGGTATTGTGTATACTGTAGGAGGGGGGGTCTAACATAAAAGCACTATTATCCTTATCCTCCAGGACTCTGAAGGGACCTAACCTCTTTGGTGCAAACTTCCTTGATGGAACCTTCATCTGTATATTGGTAGCATCCAGCATCACTAGTGTTCCCACTGGGTAATGGGGAGCAGGTTGTCTGTTCTTGTCTGCCACTTTCTTGTAGGCCTCAATAGACTTGGTTAGGGTACTGTGGACTTTGAGGAGTATTGACTTGAGGTGGGCTGCCATGTCTGTAGCAGCAGGTACAGTTGCTTGAAGAGAGGGACCTATCACAAATGCCAGGGAAAACCTAAGGTGGCCTGGAAAGAGGATACTCCTGTGGAGGCGTGCACAGTGTTGTTGCAAGCAAACTGAGCTAGTGGAAGATTGTCAGACCAGGAATCCATGAAGGTGTTAGTGTAATAACACAATGCTGCTTCATGGTTTGGTTGATCCTCTCTGTTTGCCTGTCTGACTGGGGATGGAAGGAAGTAGATCTGCATTGCTTAATGTTCAGGATCCCCAGCAACAACTCCCAGAACATGATGTAAACTGAGGGCTATGGTCACTGATGATCTCCTGAGGTAGGCCAAAGTTAGCAAATATGTGCTTCACAAACAAGTTTGTCATCTCCACTGAGTCCAACGTAGTTAAGCACAGAATGAAGACCAAGTATTTGGTGAACTGGTCAACTATCAGCATGATGGAGCCAAAACCTCCCAACAAGGGAAGGGCCACCACAAAGTCAACTGAAATGGACAACCATGGGTTTCGAGGCTGCTGCAGGGGGTGGAGAAGACCATTGTTCCCTGAGCGGTCCAGTTTGGAGCAGGCACAGGTAACACACTTCTTAATCCAGGGGCCTACTGCTTTGGTTATTCCAACCTAACTGTATGTGCACCTGATGAGTTCAAGCAGCTTCTTTGTGCCAGGGTGACCAAACAGGGGAGTATCATGATGTTCTGTCATAACACACAGCTGCAACTCCTTTGGGACCCACACTTTGTTGTTTTGGTAAATTATCCTATCCTTAAGGGTATAGGGACCATTAGATGCAGAGTTGGGAGACAGCTTTGCACAGATGACTTGGCTGTCTGAAGAGGAGTTCTGGGCCACCAGAACGTCATTCAAAAGAGTGCCAGGGAGAGCAAGTGGTGGAGCTGCCCCAGATGAGGAGGCAGAACCAATGGCCAATATCTGGGGAGGGACAATGGGGGCCATGGCTGGGGTTTGAGGGAGAGGAGAGCCAGTCCTATCCAAGGCCAAATGGGGCAGTGAATTTACAAAAGATGATCATCATGGACTTTGAGCTTGCTCAGTTCAGAGCCTTTGAGGGAGCCTTTAATGAAGAAGTCAAGGAATGCTTCTACCATTTCAGGAAGTCCCTCATCAAACATCTCAAGAGCAAGAAGAAGCTCTTTGAGAAGCATCTCAATGATGGTAAAGGGAAGTGTTGCTTTTCCATGACCCAGTTTGCTGCCTTGGCTTTTGTACTGCCAGAGAATAATGAGCTTGGCTTTGAGGCCTTCCTGGTGGATGCTTACGTCAAAAAGCACTTCACCATTTTCAAGGGCTACCTTGATTACTTTGAGAAGCAGTGAATTGGCAAGAAGATGACTTCCAGGAGAGGGAAGAGTGAGGCTACTGTCTCTTGAAACTACCAGAGTGCCTGCATCAAGGGGGAGATGAAGACCATCTTCAGCCTGGAGGTGTGGCATAAACACCTGAAGGCAAAGTTTGGGGCAAACCCCAAGTTCAACAAGTTTTTTGTGAAGCTGCAGGAGGAGCAGGAAAGAAATGTCTCCAATTTCTGGGACTTAGTCAACTAGGTGGCCACCAAAAAAAAATAGGCAAAGGACAAGGACTACCAGGAGAACTTCCAAAAAGTGGTGAAGAAAAAGTGCAAGGTGGCAGAGATCAATAAGTACCTTGAAGATGTTGCTACTGCTCTTGCTGGTGGCTTCAATTAGCCCAGTAAATTTTGCTTTTCCTGGATCCTTTTTACTTTTAAAATTTATAACATTTTTTTGGGTTGTACTAATCCTTTTAAGTATAAATGATAAGTTTCAGGTACAGTTTCAATGGGATTTTGTAAGAAATATCTTAAATTTTGTTAATTTATCTTTAAAGTATGAGAGATTTTCAGATGTGCTTATAAAAAGTATATGAATAAAAATTGAAATTCATTTATATTTTGTAGTTGTTGTAATATATCAAATATACTTTTTTGGTTCAATGGAACTTTAATTTTTATGTGAATAAATTTTTATAATAAAGAGTGTAAATTACATAGTAAATTGAAAAATACTAGCTTATATCTCATTATTCTTATTACTTACAGTATTTTTTATTGCATTTCAGAACTTTCTGGGGTCATTTTAGTATAATAATGTAGTTCAAGTTTTTTATTGAAAATCTTTATGATAAAGTGTGCTGTTATTTAAAAAAGTGCTGACATTCAGAAGACAACATTATGTAAAGCCAGGTTATCACTTTACTATAGTGTCAACATGGCAACTGTCAACATTTTTACTGTTGAAATGTGTGCTGTTGCCATTTAATCAATGTTTCCTATTGGTTATAATGAAGGGAAAAAGCCTAAAAATAAGGGGTTTGACAGGAAAGAGTCTGCTCTGATTGGTTGTAGCAAGTAAGGAAGTCCAATATATTGTAGAGCAAAAAAGACAGGATAGTTTAAGCCTAGAAAAACCTGAAAGTCAGGAAGAAAAAATATAAAAAAGAGCTGTTTAAGGGAAAATAGTCTGAAACAAGGGGACATAGTGGGTTTCAAAAGCCATAGGCCAGTAAACAGAGATCAAGACATAGGAGAAGGAGCCCAGGACTGCAGTGAAGAAGTGAAAGGCCAAGCACAGGGTAGTGTAGGACGTACAGGACAAGAAGTGGGATGCAAAGGGCAGCGCAAGGGCTCTAAGATGTGAAGCAGGACCACAAGGCCAAGGAAAAGGAGGCCAAGACATAAGGAAAGACACCCAAGACAAAGGTCAATGACTCCAAGACCAAGTGCCAGGAGTCTAAGAAATAAAACAAGGACTCCAAGACTTAGAAACCCAAATTGTATCATCCCCAAATAGGCCATATCATAGAAGGTTTCTAAGAGAATCTTTCTTCTGAGTACAATAAATGCCACTCTCAACCCTAATTTATTATTTTCAGTTGTACATAGTTCCCAATGAGTGAAAAACATAGCATTTTATACCCTAGCTCAGGTGAAGAAGATGTCAAATGCTAGAGCTGCCAAAGGTTTGCAACAAGCAAGACTTCAGACAAGAAATGGGACTGTCAGACACCCATCCACTTGGAAGTAATCTCCCAAGGTGGTGAATGATCAAAGAGGGATTTAGCCCAGTTACCAATGACCCCACTGGCAAGAACACCATACCAAGATGAAATAGTTCCTCAACTATGCGATACTGTCCTAAAAGCAGATTGAATCTTTTAAGGAAGAAGTACGCTCCTAAGTAACACAAAAGGAAGGCAGAGGCTAATGGGCAAAAGACCTGTGGTTTGACGGATTTGGGTGCAGACTGATAGTTCTGAGGCTCTTTTTTTGAGGTGGGTTGTGAGACAAGGGGGTAGCTGTATACCATACTCCTGGTATTACATGGCGCCAGGAGCTATCCAAGAATTGAGTTTTGGGGGAAGTGCCAGAGTCTGCACGCAAATCTATTGAAATGCTGGCCAATACAGCTGGCAACAAGATCATTCAATAAATCCATTTATACCCAGAAGACTTCATAAAAGAAGTCTTGGGTAATCTCATAGTTATGTATTTAAGAAAATGTTTAAGTCAAGCTAAGAATGGACAATAATTCACTTGGGGTGCATGTAGACTTTATTGATTGAACAAATACAAAAATATAACTCTCCAGCTTTTTATAGCATGGTAACAAGAAGGTGACATAATGAAATAAATAAAGAGGATGAGGAAATTTGGGGATAAATATGGAGAATTAGACGGTTTAGAAATTCAAACTAGAGAAAATAATTACTTTCCTTATTATTGAATCCATTTTCAAATAGATTTTGGAGAAATTTCTTATCTCAATTCCCCTAACTGTCAGGCATGGCTTGGGTTGACTCCACAAAAAATGGGGACCAGAAGTTGGGTTGGACTGCAAGAGCAGCAGACAATGGTACAAGGTTAATACAACAAGAGTCTGAAACCTTGTCAACGTCACCCAGAGAGTGAAAAGACTGTTAAAAGTTGTTTTGGCTTTTTTATTAGCTACAATTAAATTTTGAAGGTAACAATTGGTTGAGCTCAATTTCAGTATTAACCTTACTTTCTAGATGAGCAACTAAGTATCAGGAGTGCGCAGGTTTGATCTCTGTCCTGGAATCAATTTCAACTGGACTGTTATCCAAGAGTAATATAAAACAGATACTATTAACCAATTCATTATTTTTAGGAGCTTCAGATGAACAAAAAACCATGACCATATAGATTTGGTAACTCATCATGATTGTTGACAGAAATTAAATAAATTGAATTCCTGACAGGAACAGACTGGCCAAACACTTAGAGATGACCACCAGAGGCAAGAAAATCATAGAGAATGAGTTCAAGAGACTGTTCAGAAACTGGTATCAGCCCATGAGTGGTCTTGCTCCAGCTGATGTAAAGATGTATGGAGGAGATTTACGCCTTGCCATAGGAAAGGTACTGGAGGAGTGTTGAGCAACTTGGGTTATTGCTAGTATGTTCAAAGCTACAGATAAATGTTAGCCTTGTCAATGTACTCTACCTAATCCTATGCAAGAGCACTATATTGTGAGAGAGAGGGGCTAAACTAACTAAGTTTGGCTCCCATCCTGGTGCAACAAACCACCAGGATGCCATCCAGTGCGCAACTGGGATGGCCGCTCAGAGAGGGGACCACAGGGAGGACACCGGGAACAACTGGGGGAAGTAGGCATTCAAACCCATTAGAATCAGACCAGTGACCAACCAGGGAGTGCAAGTAGGAGCGGGAGAGGCCACCTTGGAGGACCCGGGGGTTACCACATTTTTCTGAACCATGGAGGGGAGAGGAGGTGTGGGGGGCACTACCTCTTCAGAACTAGGCAAAGAAAGCTCCACAACGTCCAGGTCAAGATTGTCACATGTCAGGCTCTTAACCACAGCCTTTCCGGAAAGAAGAAGACTGCTGGGGAGGTCCCAGAGACTGGCAGGGTTGCTACCTACCAGACGGGCTGATGAGGAGATTTTTCCTCACAGGTCAGGGGAGGTGGACCACAGAAGCAAGAGAAACAGAGCCAGGGAAAAGACAACAAATTTAAGAGCCAGCAGTATCATAGAAGGAACCAGCACAAAATTTGGGGTAGGATGGTATAGTTTCTGGAGAAAACAGAGAGAAAATGGCAAGACTAGGGTATTTTTTGGCAAATCCTTGGGAAAACAGCAGAACGGGTTTGGGTAGCCTTGCTGTTGTCTTGGGGCCCTTGGATTATAACTGCAAGCAAAATTGGGTTCAAAAACAATGATTTTTAAAGAAAAATTCAAGATAATAATAGAAATTATAGGAAAATTCAATTGAAATTTTGAGCTTTGAACTTTGATTTTAAAGGCAAGAGCAAAAGAGACAACAACTAAGTGAAAGAACACTTGTACAAGGAGCCAGAAGAGAAGCCGGGTTCGAAACTGGCTGGCTAAAGGTAAGCTTAGGACAGGGGCTACACTCTAATATTTTGAGCTTTAGGGACGCAACTGGTTCCAGGCAACTCAAAATTAAGAAAATTAAGGTGCAGGTGACTCCAAACTTTAATGTAAGTGGAAAGTAGACAAGCAGGGGACTGAAAGTCCCCTTGCTTGGTTAAAAGGAATGGATTGCAAAAAACTGGTCATATGACAGTTGGGGGTGAGCCTGATTGGCTAGGTACAAAACTTTGCTGGATGGGCTCAGGGGGACTGAAGAGTTTTACTCCAATTTCCGAAATCAAATATGATTGGCTGCAAGAGATGCCAGGCATTTGGGGGTCAACTGGGTTATCAAGCGTCAATGTGGCAACACCTGATTGGGTGGCTCTGATAAATTTTAAAAACGGACGACACCAGGCTAATAGATAGTCCAAATTAACCAGGGTTTCTTCCCAGGAAGGAGCAACCAAAGGCAGGGATTCCACAGGATAAGCCAGCACAAACCTCTCATCAACTGTGTGAGCTAAATCATTTAACAAATGGAGGGGTTTGGCAGGCGTGTTAGGACCTTTCTTGATACGACAGGGAAAGATTGAGTGGTCCAAAGCCAGAGGTGGCAGTGAATTTACATATATACTACAATAGAATAGAACTTTGAAGATAATTACATTTATTGGGACTGGAGTACAATCTAGCCAGCAGCTGCAATCTATCCGGATGTAACTAAGAACTTGTTTTCATCCCTTCAGGTGTCTGTATCAATATATACTGCAACAACCCTTCTTCTTGTCTTTTCAGATAGTTCTCAGTGGCTATCTTTGCAATAGGTCCATCATTACTGGCTGTACCTATCTTGATTGGTTGTCCTTGGCATGTGTGCTGCTACTGGCCTTTACAAGGTATACATGGCACTTCAGCTACAGCCTAAGCTCTTCTTGAGCTAGCCTACTGGTAATTATTGATTGGCTGTATCCTTATACGCCTATTATGGCACTAGGAAACTATGCCGTATTTATTTGATGCTTAGAAATGATCCCTGTTCTGTCCTCTTACATTAAAAGATAGAATTCTAGTATTCCTGTTTCTCATTTCTAGGGCTTAACCAGTGATTTTTTTCTGGCTGACAAGCCTTCTGCTTATTAATATAACAGTTCAAATTGGGTATTATACGCTGTATAATGGCTGACTTGATCCAATATTGACTCGGGGATTATCTGCTGTGTAATGCTGACCCAAACTGATAAGAAACTGATTTTACGCTGTGTAATGTTGATCCAAACTTGGTATTTCCTAGCCATTTGCACATTATTTGTTTGATATGATCATATACACCCTTCAGGCTGAGTAGGACTGAGTTGATACAATGTCCAGTATGATGGAATGAGAGATATGCAATTGATGATTTGGTGATTAAATGTCGTGTAATCAATGATAATCACTATATTGGCTAACAGTTATACACAATTAATATATATCAATTATAATAAACTAGTGATTATATGGTGTATAATCACTACACATAGGAATGATAATTGAGTGATAATATAGTGTATAATGTTACATCTATTATAATAAACTAATAATTACACATTTACAACTGCCATATCAATTATGATAAACTAATGGTTATACAGTGTATAACTACTACACTTAATTAAATTATAACCCAGTGATAATACAATGTGTAACTGATAAAGATCTGTGTGCAATGATTAGCCTGATCATTTGTGGTCAACCAGCCTAATCTCACAAGGAGTTTGCAGCCATGCAGTCCAAATATAAGCCACCATCTGAGAAGTTGCCCCATCTGGAGACTGACAACCCCATCCAGTTGCACCTGGTTTCAACCCGGGACATGTCATGGTGCCTGAGGAACTGAAGCACCACAATACATGTATTGGTTATTTTTTATATTGAAATGTCCAGAGTAATGTGTACAATTAAAAAAGTGTTGATATCCAGAAGATGACATTGTCAAAGACAAATTTTTTACTTTACTATGGTGCTGACATGGCCGCTGTTGCCACTTGGGCAGACCCAGGTTAGACATGCTACACACCTCAACCCTATTATTGTTAAACACAATCAATGGCACTATTTTTGATCTTTTCGTATTTATCTAAAAGTAACGATTAAAACCATGTTTTATCGACTGAGAACTAAATTTAAATACAAAAGTGATTTTAATTAAACTTTTGATGGATGTTAAAAGCACTTTATTATCTATTGGGCCCACTTTACTTAAATTTATTAGGTATATGGACCAAACACGCAGGCCGCTTTATTGACTTATGGAGATCGAGCATTTAAAGTCAAGGATGTACTCTTTGCATGATCAAATAAGTCTTAATGGGTCGATTCACGGCAGCAGTTCTGCTGACTTCCACTTTGGCCAGCACCACAGAATTGAATTTCAGCGACTGCAAGGGAGATAAAGGCAGCGATCTTATACAAGGTTCTTGAGAAATCCATTTCGATGGGCGATATGGGTTAGTTGCTTTTTGTAGCTCATTGTGGGTGGATGCGTCAGATTGGGATCTACACATTATCGGCTAAACCACATCCTTTGTTTTACATGTGCTCCAAACACCAGTCATGCAAATGTTTTTATAGAAGCTTATCATGCGCAGCTTACTTTGTATAGGTTTGGATCAAGAACTTTCTCTTTAAAGCATCTCGCCCCTGTGGGCAGCCACTAAAATGGCGGATATCACACGCCGCCTGGTAAATGGATCAACGTCCCACTGTTCTTGAAATGATCCAGAACTTCCCCTGAGATATTCTACTTTGAGACCCTATTGTTTGCAATGGTTTGATAACGCAGATCAGGGCCACAATCAGCACACTAATTTTCATCCATCTTGATTGGTGTCTTTTGAAAACATTTCTCTTATCCACTGCCGATGATAGTTGGTATCTTCCTGTTTAAATCAACCTTTTACTTCAACGACAATTCAGGATTATTTAAATCGAACTGCTTTAGGTTGAAGGCCTCAATCGTATTTTTCAGCAACTTTATCTTCCCTTTTCACTAGCGCTATCTGATCGAAAATAGCCAATCGATCCAAACACCTGAATTGGAGATGGGCAAACTTCTCAACCCCAACCAACTGATTTATATGCGAGCCATTATATTATTTTAAAGAGATGCAGCATACATCTAGTCAGTGAATTATAGTCTATCCCTGAGCTTGAGATGTTTTGTAATTTTAAAAAGACCATGTAAGTATTTGATTTTTTCTAAACAAAAGCATATTTTGGACCAAGGGCTATCGAGCAGTGTTAAAATGGGAACAGTCAGCATTTAACCTGTCTGCATGTCAACACTTTGTCAACATGCAGACAGTCGACTTCAATTTGGCACTTAGGCCAAAGCCTACTAGTCGTGTTCTAAATAAACTATTTTTTATATTGCATTCCATGGTTGGAATTGATAGTCAATGATAAAACAAAGCCAATGTCAACACCAACTAAGAATAGGCTTAATTTTTAATACAAAATAAGAAGGAAATTACTATTAAAAATACCAAATTATTATACTTTAAATTTAAGCCTGACTTCAACAATGAATCTACACAATGTTGACATAAATTAACAGTTTATAATATTTCTTAATAAAAATACATATAAACCAAAATATCTTCACTTATAATAAGTTACTTATATTTATATTTAGCTCTTTGTTTCATAGTTCTTTGAAATATAGTGGGTAAAAATTTCAAGCTTTGTTGTATATTATATTAGTGATTTAATATAGCTTTGAAACCACTGGACATGTTCTGGTTAACCCTTAAACATTGGATTAAGCCAGATTGTATAGGTTAAAACTAGGATTTATATACTGTCATTTAAAGCCAACACAAAGAAAACCCAACACAAAAGCAAAAAAGGGACAATGGGAATAAGTTAAGCAACCACAATGACATAATTTAAGCAAGATTTAATAGCAGATCCACAATAAAAGAAGGCCAACTCTGGCAAAGTTGTTAACTTAACTAATCTAATAAGCAAAAAACGTGGCTTAACAGTTTCAACTTACAGAATGGTAAGCTTAGGACCCCAAAACTTCACATAATAATAAAACTACTTATTACAATATGTAGCATTTAGTTTTTAAAAGTGTTATGAATATAACTTTATTATAACCCAAACACCAAATAGCATAATTTCAGTCTAGATTTCAAACCCAATATTAATTTAATTAAGATTTATATGTTTTTTAAATAGTGATTTACCTCAATAATGTTGACTGTCTACAAGTCAACTGTCAGAATTAAGACAATATTTTAGGCCAACTGTATAGAATCAAAATTTTTATTACATGTCAACACTTAAAATGCCAACACTTAAAATGTCAACATTAAACATTTAAATGTAGTTTTGTCCAACTGTTTCTTAATAAAAAGCCTCAATACTGCATATACTATTTTAAAGGTTTTTTTGCATAGTCTATATAATAATTCTCCACAACTATATATATTTTCAGCTTTAACTTTCATTTTTATATGCTTTACTCATTTTATTTCTCCAACCTCTTTTTCTTTATAGGATAAATCAAAGAAACTCCAGCCTAATAAGAAAAAGCCCAATAAAAAACCTGCCAAGGACACTGTTAAGCCTAAGAATTCTTCTAATATAAAAAAGTGCTTAATAGACAGCTTAAAAAAGATGAACAAAAAAGAGAACCCCCACACCTTTAGCTTCTGAGAAGGACTCTGATGATGATTTCACTTCTCATAGCTGATATGAGTCCAAGAAAGATAAAATCCGATCAATAAAAAGAAAAAAAGGCAAGCTTCAAGTTCTCTTCTGAGCCCTTCCCTGAATACGTACAAGAGATGAATGACGTGATTGACTCTGTGAATGCAAGGTTCGCCCCTTGTCTCTCAGTGGGGCCATCCCTTACTTTGCAACTGGCTGAACTCTTCACAATAGTGACCACCCAAGGTCAATGCTTAGATACTACTGCACAACAAACCACTTAAGCTGTCAATATGGGAGCCCACGCTGTTGAGACCCTTACTACCCTTGAAGAAAGTGTTTGTCAGCTATGGGCTAGACAGCCCCCCTCTGAATCCAAAGCAGAGTTTTCCCCATGTATAAACGTACTCAATAGCAATAATGGTAGCCCAACCCCCAAAGCACACTTCAAGCCTACCTATAAGCAAGTCTTTGATCCTAAAACCTCAACCATTGCAGCTTTCCTAACTATCTACAAAACTGCTATGAGACGGGCTCCAGAAAAAGTTAAGAAAGAACATATTCTGACCTGTCTACATCTGACTTGCCAGGAGGTGGTGGTGCCTGAGTTGCCCTCCATTAAGACGTGGGAGGATATGAAGCAGCTTCTGATTGATGAGTTTGGTGGTGAACTTAGCCTGAAAGTAAAGAAGGACGCCTTCATGCATATTGCTTTCAAGCCTAAAGAGACGCTAGCCAAGTTTGCAGACAGATTCTACATGGAAGGACAGCAACTGATCACAAGCAGACAGTTGACAGCCCATGAAGCCTACATGGCTTGCGCTCAAGCCCTCAAAGTTAACCAACTTCTGTGCCTTCACTTCAAAGCCCATAAGGCTATGCTTTCCTCCATAAAGAGCATAAAGACGTCATTGCAGGATATGCACCTTACCCACTCTGGCGCAGTTGTTAGAGAAGGTTGAGCTGCTTCTAACTCTGGTTCATGTTCTCATGGTCCTCACATTCTTCTCATGAACTCACAAATCCTCCTTGACGCCAAGGTTGCCACAACTGTGGTCAGATAGGTCATCATTCTAGAGTCTATACCAACCTGCAGGTTGAAGGAGCTGATCCAAAAGAGCAGGCGGGAAAAGAACAGTCAACCTAGAGGCAGAGACGCACTTGGTTGACAATTCTTCCCAATCTCTTTCAATCCCTCCCTCTATAGCTGACACCAAGCCTGCTGACAATGAGGCTCCTCATATCCTCCTCTTGTTTCACAATATCTCTGATGACTCTGACCTGGATGACTCTAATACTGACAACGCTGATGCATATGGATACTCTGTTCTGATGTTCCCAAAACCATTACAGTCCCCTACAAACTATGCTCAGGAAAGACTACAACTATTGCTAAGCCTTTTCTTGAAGCAAAAGAAGTTGTCTCTTGCCCTTTCCTCACTCAGGCTAAGAGGTCCCCCATGCTAGTGGAGTCATCAGTAGAAGCTGCCAAGGTTGCTGATGCTGTCTTCAAGAATGTATTTGTTTTGCTCCCCCTCCAGACTGTTTATAAGGAGTTCCCAGGATTAAGATGCATGATTGAGAAGTGGAATAAGGAACTAGCAGAGGCTCAAGATATCTTGGCTGTCCTTCCACCCTTTGGTCACACTACCACTTGATTAGAGATCTCCATTCAAAAAGTGAAGATCAAGGCTGTTCTAGACGCTGGCTTGCCAGTCAATGTTGTCTCCTCCAAGCTTGTGAAGAAACTCAGACTTGCCCCTGACCTTAACTATCACCAGACGTATGGCACAGCTGGACTGTCTATGACCTGCGCCATAGGGGCTTACTCTGCTCTACCCATGCGGTTTGACAAACTTCTTCTAGCTGCGCCAGCAGTTGTCTTGGAAAATGAGAGTTACAATCTCTTAGTTGGCACCCAGTTCCCTAGGGAATATAATGAGATAATCAACTTGAAAGATGGTTACCTCTCTATTCTGGGAAACAAAGTCCCTCTGATCTTTGAAGAGCCGGTTAAAGTTCCTGGGAATTGGCTCAAGACATGTGCCTTGGAGTATTCCACTGGGGTTTTCAACCTCAAATATTGCACTCACTCCTCCAACATGAAATGTCCACCCATGGCTTGTCCTGCATCTGAGGGATCCCTCTCCTAGCCATGTCTGCTGTCACCATCCCACCTGGCTCCCAGGCCATCCTAGACTCCCAGATATCATATGAACTACCTGAACAAACCTTCTTGGAGTTGTACTCTCCCCCCTCATTAGGGCACAACAAACCTTATCTCTGTCCAGGATTCTAGACGTCTCCCATAAGGACCCTGTTCAATTGTTGGTAGCAACCTGACTGCAATCCCCATGACTGTGTCTAGAGGGCAGGTTGTTGGAATGGCAAGTTGTTGAGCGCTCCTGATGTCCTGTCTCTTCATCCCTTTGGCACGTTCCAGGATTTTAATCTACCTAAAGATGAGCCCCAAGTCCTATTCTTGTTTACTACGCAAGACCTCCCACAGCTGTCCCCATTTCAACAGAAAGAGGTGCTAGACTTGCTAGACCAATTTTCCAACATCTTTGCTAAGAACAGTACTAACTATGGGTTAGCCAAAGGCGTTACCCATCAGATTGACACTGGCAACGGTCCTCCCTTCCGTGCTAAACCATATTGCTGCAGTTGTGTAGAGGACGCCCAGGTATCTAAAGAGCTCAGACAAATTTTAGACGCTGGGCTGCTGGCCCCTTCCTAAAGTCCTTGGGCATCCCCGCCACGCACCCTAAAGAAGAAAGATGGGGGACATTGTATTGTGATGAGCTACTGCTAATTGAACTCTTTGATCAAGAAGGACTCATACCCCTTACTGTGTATTTATGACGCCCTCTGACGCCTTGGAGGCTCTAAATTCTTCTCCACAATGGATCTGGCATCTGGATACTGGCAAGTTGACCTATTGCCCAAGAATTGTCAGAAAGCCGCGCTCATTACATCAAAAGGGCTTTTTGAGCCTACTTGCATGCCGTAGGGACTCTGAAACGTCCCAGCCACCTTCCAAAGTGCCATGGACTCCATCCTTTGTGACTTGTAGTTGTTGTGCATCCTAGTATACTTGAATAATTAACAGTTTTCAGCGCTAACTTCACCAACCACCTGGCTTATCTCAAAGAGGTGTTAATAAAGATTTGAGAAGCAGGCCTCAAACTAAACTCTTACAAGTGCACCTTCTTCAAAGAGTGTCTTGAATTCTTAGGCCATGAAGTAACACAGACCAGGATTTTCCCAATGACTAAGAAGATTGAAGCCATCAACAAAATGCTTCTGCCCACCAACCTACAAGAAGTACAAGTCTTTCTGGGGATGATGGGCTACTACAGACAGTTTATCCCTGACTTTGCCAATACTAGTGAACCTCTAGTCCAGCTATTATGTAATGTCTCTTTTGAATGGACCGCTAGTCAACAGAAAGCCTTTGAGACCCTTAAGCAAAAACTCAAAGAGGCACCAATCCTTGTGTATCCTGACTATTATAAGGAGTTTGTCCTATACACTGACGCTAGCGATCTTGATATTGGAGCTATCCTGGCCCAACTGGATGACAAGGGTGTAGACCATACTGTGGCTTACACTGCCCGCGTGCTAAACAAGCATATGAACTATAGTGTCACAGAAAAGGAGTGCCTTGATCTATTACATGCAGTCAAGCAGTTTCATCACTACATATATGGTACCCACTTCACAGTTGTCACTGACCATGCTTCTCTTAAGTGGTTACAACAGCTTAAGGAGCCTGAAGGGCGCCTAGCTAGATGTGCTCTACAACTGCAGGGATACGGCTTCACGGTGCTTCACTGCCCTGGGATTCAACACCAGAACGCTGATGGGCTCTCCATAATGCCCATTCTTGCTTTGCGCCCTGTAGAGGCTGACCAGTTATACAGACTAATTGGGTACCTGTCTTTGTGAAAAAGTGAGACAGAAGAAGTATAACTGCCCTTGTCCAAGCTATCCAAAGATACCCTCATACGCAACAATCAGCTCTTCAAGAAGGTACAAGATCAGTATCTGCCTTATGTACAGCCCAGTCTTTGCCTCTTGGTGGTGTTGCAAGCTCATAAAGATACTGGGAATGAAGGCATTGCCAAGACCTTTGACTGGCTTCAAAAGAATTACTTCTGGGAGAACCTTTGACTGCTGATCCCAGACGTCATAGCTAGCTACCACAATTGCCAGCCTCAAAGGCCTTGTGCTGCTGCCCACAAGTTCAAATTAGTCCCCCTGCAACATGTGTTCCACACTGTCAGCATTGACACAGTAGGTCCCCTCCCCCCGCTCATGTTCTGGGTGTTTTTTTTTCTGATTGCAGTTGATCATTTCAGCAAGTGGGTAGAGGCTTGCCCAACAAAAGACATCATGGCTAAGACAACTGCTGCCTTCCTGCTAAATGATGTTTTCTCCTGCCATGGCTGTCCTCAAGTGTTGCTCTCCAATAATAGGACAAACTTCAATGCCAAGCTGGTAACCTCTGTTGTCAAAGCTCTGGGGTCTCATCAGTCTTTCTCTGCCCCCTACAATCCTTCTACTAATGGGGCAGTTGAGCGTGCTAATTTGGCACTGGTCTCCATCATGAAGAACTCACCTACTCTGATGCTGCCAACTGGGACCTATACTTACCTGATGCTCTCTTTGCATAATGCCTTAGAAAACATTGTGTCACTGGATACTCCCCTTTTGCTATGTTATATGGGCAAGAGGCTACTATCCCTTTGCTCTTGGGGGCCCCATTGCTTACCTCTGACAAAGCCATGAACCCTGATGATCACATCAAGGATTCAGTCAACCGCATAATTGATATACAGGCCATTTCTTACACTTCTGCATACAAGATTAAGATGCTTGAACTCTCTTCTGATAATACTGGACACTCCCCCTGCCTGATTTCAACGTTGGTAACCATGTAATTTACTACCAACACTGAGTAGGTGGTTGCGCACATAAGTTGGACTCTCTATGGATTGGCCCTTTAGAAGTGACTTTTAAGCAAGGGTCCAAGTACACTGTAAAGCTCCTCTCCAGTGGCCGTCCTTTTGCTTGAGTGCACGCAAAGTTCCTTTGTAAATATTACCCCCTAAGGCCAATCTAGGAGAGGGCAATGTTGTGAATACTGCTATGCACCATGTTTCAATTTTGCCTTTAGTGGGCCATTTCAAGGACAAATCTCTTGCTTTTGCTTTTGCCTGAAAAAACAAGTTAATGACTGAATCAGGAAGTTCAATTATTTGGTTTCTTGATCCTGCGCAACTCACTTGCCCCACTAATGCTGGTGGCAAGTGATCCTACTGTCCTTGTAGTGTTTTGTGGTATTCCTAACCATTATATATTCCATTTTATATTCGCCAATAAAAATTAAGTTCTATTCACATTTTTGTCTTTGTGTCTTCTGTACTTCTGCGCCTCTCTCTAGCCACAACTAGTAGAGATTATTCTTCCAGGGCTGCAAGGTAAACACATTTTCCTTCCCTGTCATCTAACCAAGACTTAGTACAAATTCAATCCTAAGGTTAGGATTTCCTGTTGTGTGTCTGTGCTGCGCCTCAGAACACAACACACAAAGTTTCAGATGTGTTTCAGTCCATACAAGAGTCTAACAAGACTCCCACAGGGGAGGCAGGCTGGGCCTGAAAGGCCATGTACACAATAGATGCAATACAGACCAGGTAGTTGACAGCAGTGGCTAGGGGGCACCAACTCCCAGTATGGGGAACAACTTGGGTGGCCAGCCCCAATACTGTGATATAGACAAACCCCAACTTACTGAAGTCCTGGGCAGGAGGCGCGTTGGGGAGGGAAGGAGCAGTAGGAATCTCCTTCATAGCAAATGGGAGATCCAGGTGATGGGGATAGTAATACTCCAAGTCAAGGGTGCAGGGTGAGTTGACTAGAGTATCAGGAGTTTAACCAGGAGGATATGGATATGCAAGTTTATATTGTGTTGTGGATTCCCAAATAGATGCAAGGAGAATAATTAAATTTGAGCAAAAATAGATAATTCCTGCAATAAGATAATGATTTCTAGGCATAAACTTGCTTTATTAAGATGGTAACAGTGAGGAGGGCTTCTCTCCCTCACTACTTATACTTACTGGAGATTATGTGGCCTTTTGTGCCACCAGAGAACTGATGGCATCAATTTTAGTTAAATTCACAATTTTACTGGAATTTGCGTACTTGGGCAAGGGGGTGAGTTCTCATTAGTTGCTATAACATGAACCTTTCTTAAACTGCAGCATGCAAAAGTTCCACAGTTATTTATAGTTCCCACAATCAATCAAGTGTCTGATTGCACAATTAAACAATTGCACTCCCAATGTACCATTTCCTGATAGGTGAGCGGCCCAAATTTGATAATAAGATCAAAGCCAGGAATTCAAGGCTTGTGTGCCTCTCAAATCCTGGGCCATTTGCTAGTTAAAAAAGGGGGTTTTTTTGCCCTGGGAGATACTTGGTGAGAGTCAACAAGCTGTGTGTTTTTTTACCTCTAGGTAGGCCAGCTGACTGTCCAGGGCATTCTGGGCCCTGAAACCATCCCCTATCATAGTTGAGCTTTCAGAGCACAACTCTTTATCCCAAGACTTATATTCCTTCAGCAGGGTGGCAGCATTTTCTAGGTTGGATTCTGGTTCCCAAGTATTCTCTTCATTGGGGTACCTTTTCCATTTGACCAGGAAGTGAGGTTTTTGGTATCAGAGTTTGTGTCCCAGGATGGCTTCAACCTTGTGTTCTGTGAAGCTCTCTATTTTGATGGGTGGGGAGCCGTTCTCACTATCTGGTGCAGGATAGAAGGTTCTTTATTTTTCAATAACTGGGAGTGGTGGGTCACATTGTGGATTTTATCTGGGGGCAGTTCTAGTTGGTAGGCTACGGTGCCAATGTGTTGTAAGACCTTGTAAGGACCTGTTTGTTGGGGAATCAAGATAGTGCAAGGGGCAGTGGTCTTGATGTTCTTTGTGCTGAGGCACACAAGGTCTCCTACTTCAATTTGGGGGCCAGTGTCATGAATGACATTTCAATATTTGTATTGAAAACCTGGAAATCAAAACCCAGTTCTCAGGGAAATCCTTATGTTGACCAGAGTGGACAAGGAACCGCCCAACTGCTAGTTGGGTCAAGCCCTGTACCACCAGAGATAGATGACCCCAAACAGGGGGAACAGAAACCTGCCAAGCGTTAATACCGGAGGTTTGGAATCAACATTAGAGACCCTGGAATCAAACCCTGACCCTCCAAAGATAACTTGAGTCACACAAAGTGGACAGGAACCCGCCCACTTGTTAAATTGCAAACCTGAGTTGGCAAGTTACTCCAAGACCTGCCAGTCTTGCAAGAACAATTCCCCAAATGGTCACCAGATTGAAGCCAACCTTGCGCCACCAAAGATCCATACTTATGCAGAGGTTGTAGCTTACCTTAAGGAGGTTAAACAAACCCTACTGTTAACTCTGCCAATGATCACCAGCAACTGCCAGTCTTCCATCCAGAATGGGTAGTACAATTGAACTACTCAGGTGATGTAGTAAACAGTGGCGGCAGAACAAAGCATTGCCACTTCTATTCACCAGAGCAGGCCCAACCTGGATCTGCTGCCCTCAAGACTCTAAGCCAAGATCCATGCCCCACCAGTGCCTTGTCTGAGAACCTGAACCCTGCAAAAATCAAAGAAGCAAAAACCCATGGTATAAAAGCCCTGGCGGTATGAAGATGACCATATTGTCATTTTTGATGATAAAGTTTTATGAACCTTTGGTTTGAAAAAATCTTACCTTATATAGTCTTAGTCATCTTCCATCTTAAATCCAGCCAAGTAAACCATCAGGCAACCATCCCCTCTGGAGATCAACCTGCCAGCCCTCCCCAGGCACTATACCGTCCCCCAGGAGCCCCTTTTGGACCTGTACATTTTACTGAATACCTGCCCAACCCTGCCTACGCGGAGTACAACTTGGAGACCATCCTGATTGCTGATCCCTTGGCAAGGACTAGAGAAACTGAAAACATAGGACGTGAAGGAAAGTGGTACAAGAGGCCGCCCATATTGTTCAAAGACAAGTACAATTATCTGCTTGCCTACTTTTTTCCCATGATTCCGCCCTTAACCCCGCAACCTGACTGCCAAATGGAGACCCCCACTGTGGCTAAGACTACATCCACCCAACTGTTTGGAGTACTCTACATTACTTTGACAGGAATTGTAGACACTATGGTGCCCAATTCAGGACCCTGGTCTTTACTTGGGCAATCTTTTTCCTATATTATCAAGTTAGCACTCATCCTATGATGGGCATTACCCTCTGTCCTGGCTGTATTTAGACCTGAGCCAACCAATGCCTCTACCTATGCCTGGCTTCCTGACAGCCAGGGCTTTTTTTCTTGTTGGCAAAATCCTTGTATACTTATACAGCTCTTCTAAGGTTCTTAGAACATTCTTCTTGGCACGTGTGGATGTTGCTGACCCAGCCTTGTCCTTCTGGGTTGTTGGCTTCCTCTGTGGGGGGCATTCCATGTGGGGTTGAATCCATAGTTGGCTTTGAAAGGGAACCTGATGGTGAAACTGTGATCTTGATTGTTATATGCAAACTGGGTCATTAGTAGGTGTGTTTCCAAGTTGTTCTATTCTGAGTTTAAATAGCATATTACATACTGTTTGAGGGCCTGGTTCTTTCTCTCAGTCTTCCTGTCACTCTAAAGGTGATACAGTAGACAATAATCTTTTTATTCCCAAGTTTTTTAGGATTTGGGCCCAAAATTTGGAGGTGAATTGAGGACCTCTGTCCAAGACCACTTCTTGTGAAAGTCTGTGGTTCATGAATACTTGGTTCCTGAATAGGGTGGATGTTTCCTTTGCTGTTACTTTAGTTGTTGTTGGAATGAAGTGAGCCATTTTTGGTGAAACAATTGACAATTATGAGGATGACATTGAATTCTTTTGAATTGGGTAGCTCCACAATATAGTCCATGGATACTGACTTCCAAGGGCCTTCTACAATCTTAAAGAGTTGTATTAATCCTTCTGGTTTTCCTTGCTTAGGCTTGTTACTTCCACATGTCTTGCAACCACTGAGGTATCCTTCAATTTCTGGCTTCACCTGGGCCGCATGTAGGTTCTTTGGATCCCTTTGAGAGTCTTTGTATGCCCAGGGTGTCCTGGCATGTGGGAGTTGTGATATTCCTTCAGTATCTCTAAGCGCAGTGGACCTTCTGGTATGTAGGTGCGTCTGTGTAGCTGCAGGGTGTTTCCATGTAGGTAGTAACCTGTTTTGTAGTATCAATTGTTGATATCTTTCTTTAAGTCTTTCATGATGGAGACGCTGTGCTGGTCTACAGTCTTAGCTAATTGGATTTCTTCTCTTCTACTGGCTAGTCCCAGGAATAGGAGTGTTGGCTCAATCATGTTTGGGGACAGCAAGGATTTAGTGTTGAATCCCTCAATTTCTTTGATGCTAGGAAAAAAGTCTGCTCTTTGGCTTAGGGCATCAGTTATGTCAAAACTGCAGGCTTGACCTGCTAGCAAGGTTCCAACCAGCAGTTTTGTGACCCGCAATCTGATTATCTGGTCACTCAAAGCCAGACTAGGAAGTCAACTCAAATTACCAAATCCAAAAACATGAACAGATGATTATCCTTCCTGGTGGATACCTTGTTTTGGCGCTTGACTCATTACCAGGATCAAGCCACCCCCTTCTTCCATCCAGCTGTGTGATCCCCAATCATGTTCCTGTTATCCTTGATTCACATTGACTATATAATCACTATCTCACAATAAAGATTATTATCTATCTTCTAAATATATTTCCCCATGTAACTCTGCTAAAACAGCACAGCTACAACATTGGTAGCACAGATAGGCTCTCCATCCTACCTTATTTTGAAAAATTCTGCCTGTTGCCTGCACACGCCGCGGCTAACAAATCCTTGACAGAATTATGTCTGGCCTCCTGCCTGACTGGACTTGTACACTCCTGGTGCCAAGATACCTGATGGTTTTGTCCTATACCAAAACATGGTGATCCTGCTACCTTCCTTTAATGCCATGCCTGCACAAGGCTTCTTTCAGGCTCCCTCCTTGATGCTGCAACCAGCCAACAAAATCATTATGCCCACCTATGTAGCTCAAAGACTATGAAGCGCCGCCTTGGAACCTTTTGCCGGAGCCAACAACAACGCCGCTGCATGGATCCAGTCTGCCCAGAGCAAGCTGGCTCAGATGGAATGCCCACAGCAATTTTGGATTGCAGAAATTTCCATTAGCCTGACCCATGACGCTGGCACCTGGTGCAACAAGTGGCATGAAGAGCACTTTACCAAGAACTGGGATACCTTTAAGCAAGAATTCCTGGTAAGATTTGTGCTTAAAGATACAGCACTCATGATCATATGCCAAGTAAAGAGCCTGACTCAGACAGGCACTGTAAAGGAACTCACCCATGCCTACAAGGAACTCTGTCTTTGTGCACCCTCTGACATGGTCTTTGACACCCCAGCCACACACCTCATGTACTATGACGCTCTTAAGTTGCATGTGATTAGACATGTGAACCTGGATCAGGTGACCAACTTGCAAAGCCTGTACCGTGAAGTGAAGAAAGCAAAGCAAACATCCAACGCACTGCATAAGGCACAAACTGGGAAACAAGAAAGGCCAAAGGATTCCCATCCAGGAAGGCGCTCCTCTTGACCACCTCCTGGAGGCAATGGGAACAATGCCAACCACAAACCCACGGGTTCAAATGGGCATGGAAATGGAAACAATGGCTAGTCAAACTGTACCCATTTCTGTGTCACTGACACACAAGGCAACCAAGATGAGGGAAAAGCCCAGGGAGAGCACTAAGCAAGCCAAGCTCTCCCCATGCAACTCCTGACTCCCCCAATGATGAATACCAACCCAAGGACGTAGACCAATGCCCAATAATCCAAATGCCCTTGGAGGACCTGGTGCTGTACACCATTGCCAGACATCCTGATAAATTGATGTCCTATCCTTGCTGCTTTTGCAGTTACATAGGCTCAGCACTCCTGGACTTGGGCGCAGACCAAACCCTAGTCAACAGTAGCTTAGTGAATAAGTTCAAGCTGGCCACATATCTTTGTGGATTAAAAAAGTGGTCCTGGCTGACGAGCACCACATTGCTGTGACAAAGGAAACTGCCCCCTTCTCTGTCATGCTTGAGAACCTTCACTCCTTATTCAAGGTCCCGTCATCAACTTTCCCAAGTTTGACATTGTAATGGGGTTAGACTAGTTACGGAAGAACAATCCTCACATAGACTGGGCAACCTCAGTGTTGACCATCAAGCGTGAAGGTGTCAACCATCAGATCTACTCTGACTCTGTGGACCAACTGTTATACAACCATGTCTTCATACCTATCACAGAGACCCAGGAGGAGAAGAAAAACCTGAAGGCAATTGACTGGGACTCCTGCCAGTATTAGATCATACCCTTTAAGGATCACCAGGATACCTCCACGCCTCAGGACCGTAACATTGTGGCCTGCCATCCAGAAATCTTCAAGGAAGCGCTACCTGGGCTGCCCCCTGAGAAGCATATTCAGCACTCCATCCAACTCAAGGGGGCTGTACCCAAGGCGCGCCTCATCTATAGGCTTACCCCAAATGAAGATAACGCCTTATGTGCCTACCCAAGGAGGCATTGGAAAAAGGACTTATCCGCCCCTCACAGTCTCCATTTAGGGCCGCTGTATTCTTTGTGGCTAAGAAGGACAGTACCTTACATCAGGTCACAGACTACCGCGCCCTAAACAAAGTTACCATTAAGAATTGTTACCCACTGCCACTGATTGACAACCTCTTTGATGCCTTGGGAGGAGCCACTGTCTTCTCCAAGATTTATCTAACTGCAGGCTAAAATCAGATTTTTATTAAGGAGGAAGACATTCCCAAAACAGCCTTCTGCACTAAATACGGCTCCTACAAATGTGTGATGCTCAACTTTGGCATGACCAATGCCCTGTCCACCTTTTTAACCTTCATGAACAAATTATTTGTGCCCCACATGGACAAGCACATCCTAGTGTATCTAGACAACATTATTATCTACAGCTCCTTGGTGGAACAACACCACAAAGACCTGGAGGCAGTCTTTGCTACCTTGGTACAGCACAAACTGTTGGCCAAGACCTCCAAGTGCCAGTTCTTCTGTGAGCAACCACCCTTCTTGGGACACATAGTCTCAAAGGACGGCATCAAATCCAACAGTCAAAAGATACAGGCCATCTGCAAGATGCTGCCACCCAAAGATAAGTTGGAACTCTGCACCTTCCTGGGGATGGAGGCCTATATACACCGCTTCATACCTGACTGTGGCGTTTTGACTGCCCCCTTATTTGCCATAACTGGTGCCAGATCCAAATTTGTGTGGAACCCCCCAATGCAACCTCTGTTTTAGACGCCTCAAGGAGAAACTCACAATGGCTCCCATCCTACAATACCCCAAACGTGACGTGGAATACCAAATAGAAAACGGCGCCTCAGATGCATCCATTGGGGGAGTACTACAAATCAAAAATAGTGACGGTGAATTCCTGCCTGTAGCCTATGAATTGCAAAAATTGATAGATGGTGAGTGTCAATATCCCATCCATGACAAAGAACTGCTGGCCATCATACATTGCCTAGTCAAATGGCGCTGTTACCTAGAACAACAGGAAGAATTCATAGCTTTAACCAATCACAAGTCACTCATCTATTTTAAGACTCAAGCAAATCTGTCACGCCACCAAGCGCAGTGGATGGAACTATTGGAGAGATTTAACATGCTCATCCAGTACAAACCTGGGGCCAAGCTTGCCATGGCAGATGCCCTGTCCTGCCTTTATGTCTGTGCTTCAAGAGGAGATAATGGGCTTGACCCAGACTGGGATCTCTTAGTGCTACAAACAAAGGACAAAGGTTTCCCCCTGGCACCACCAACATAACAAAGGAAACAGTCATCAAGAATGAACACCTCTTTGCTGACGTATATGGGACTCTGCACAGAAAGATGACTGACGGCACAACCATTCCCTACATTCCCACGCATCAGCAAGTTGACACCATCCTACGCTATCACAGAGACCTTGGACATACCAAGAGCTGAAACCTATATGAGTTCCTTAAACATAAGGCCTGGTGGCCAACCTTATACTGTAATGTTCAAGAAGTTCTAGACCAATGTGAGGTATGCAAAAAGTTTGCCAAAAGCAAAACCCCGCCAAAGTTGGTACTTCCCATCTGCACACAGCTATCTTTCAAAGTATGGGCTCTTGACATTGTTGGGCCCATGCCAGGAAAACACAGTGACAAGAAATACATCATCACTGCCATTGACTTTGCAACAAGATGGTCAGTAGCCCAAGCAGTGAAGGCACACACTGTTAATGACATTTGACAATTTATTAGCAAGAAGATAATCAGCAAGTTTGAAAAGCCAGAACTCCTGATAACCAACGGAGGCAAAGAATTGACCTCTGAAGACACTATTGTATACCTTGCCAAAAACGGGGTCAAGCACACTGTGACAACACCATAACACCCACAGGCCAATGGACGCAAGGAGCAGCTTAAGGGTAGCCTTGTGCAAGCCTTAGCCAAACTCACCGCCGGGAGACCTAAAGACTGTTACAAGCAGCTATCAACTGCACTACTTGTGTGTCAAACCCAAGTGAACAGATCCACCTGAAAAAGCCTGTTTGAACTGGTATACAGCACACAGCTAAATATCATTCAAGAATTGACAGGACCTAAACTGGAAATTCCAAATGAAGTCCCTCCATGCTCAGACCCTCAAGTAATAGAGGCTAACAGCAAGCAAACAGCAAAGGAGAATGAACGTCTGCAAAAGACATTTGTACCCATCCGCAATAGACATGAAATTGTGGACAAAGTATAGGTCATTAATGTATATAAGAGCAAGCTACAACCTGAAAAAGTGGGGCCAGCAATCATTCTGAAGGTAAACAACAATAACACTTACCTTGTGCAAGGGCTTGGAAAACGTAAGCAAGACAAGACCCTACACCATAATTGCCTATAACCCTGCAAAGCAATTCAGAAACAACAAGAAACCGCCCTACCTGTCACAGAACAACAACTAGTTCAATACGGCGCCCAGGCTCCTGACAACCTCCCTGACAGCCTGCCCCCAGAGGAGGCCAACCTTCAGTTGGGGGGTGTTGAAACCGCAGGCTTGACCCGCCAGCAAGGTTCCAACCAAGCAGGTTTGTGACCTGCAATCTGATTATCTGGTCACTCAAAGCCAAACTAGGAAGTCAACTCAAATTACCAAATCCAAAAACATGAACAGATGATGATCCTTCCTGGTGGATACCTTGTTTTGGTGCTTGAGTTGTTACCAGGATCAAGCCACCCCCTTCTTTCATCCAGCTGTGTGATTACCAATCATGTTCCTGTTATCCTTGATTCACATGAACTATATAATCACTATCTCACAATAAAAATTATTATCTATCTTCTAAATATTTTCCCCATGTAACTCTGCTAAAACAGCACAGCTACAACAGGTACAATGTTGATCTTACCAGGCTTGTAGCTGATTGATAAGTTGTAATCTGCTAGCAATAGGGCCCATCTAGCTTGTTGCTGATTCAGTTATTGCGGTTTGAAGAAGTATGTCAGGTTCTTGTGATCAGTCATGATTCCCACTGGGTGGTTGGCGTCACACAAGTATCTTCTCCAATTTTTCAAGGACTGGATGATAGCTAGCATCTCTTTATTGTAGATGGGGTAGTTCAACTCAGGCGGAGTGAACTTCCTCAAGTAGTAAGCTAAAGGGTGCAGCTTACTATCATGTCCCTCCTGAAGCAACACCCCTCCCAATGCAAATTCAGAGGTGTCTGTTTCCACAATGAAGGGCTTATCATAAACTGGCATTGCTGAGACGGGGCAGAAACAAAGGCATTCTTTAACAACTCAAAGGCAGATCTGGAAGCATCATCCCACACAAAGTAGTGTTTCTCAGAGGTAAGGCGGGTTAATGGCAAGCAGATAGAAGAAAATAATTTTGGGGAAATTCTCAGAAGAAGTTTGTCAGGCCTAGGAAACTTCTGACCTCCTTGTGGTTCTTAGGTTCAGTCCATGATGTCACGGCCTCTATTTTATCAGGTGTCATTGCAAAACCTTATTTCAGTGCATTGTACCCTAGGAACTCTGCTTCATCTTGGAAGAACTCACATTTCTGGAGTTTAACAAAGAATCTGTGTTCCTTGAAGCATTGTAGGACAGCTTGAAGGTATTCAACATGTTCCTCAGGGGTGTGACTGTAAATTAGGATGTCATCTAAGTAGGCTACACAACACTGATCCTTGAGTCCTCCCAGGACCACTCCACCATAGTTTAAAAAGTGCTGGGCTTTTTTCACAACCCAAACGGCATAATCAAGTATTCAAAGAGACCTTGCCTAGTCTTGAAGGTGGTCTTCTATTTATCACCATGTCAGATCCGTATCTGGTTAAAGGCATCTCTCAAATCAAACTTTGAGAAGACGTTGGCTCCTAAAAGCTGGTCTGAGAGGTCTTCAGCATTGGGTACAGGGTATTTGTTTTTTACTGTGATGCTGTTTAGGTCCTGGTAATTGACACAATGATGTAGGTTGCCACCCTTCTTCTTAACAAACAGTAAAGAGGACAAACAAGGAGATTTGGAGATGCATATATATCCCTTCTTCAACATCTTGTCCAAGTGCTCTCTTAAGGCGGCTTGTTCCTTCATTTTACAACTATAGACAGGTCCATGCTTAGGTTGGTTTCTATGGAGGAGTTCCATGGCGTGGTCAAACTGACTATGTTTGGGAAAGATGAAAGCTTCTTCTTCTGAAAAGACGGACTCCCAAGGCATCAAATAATTTGGGGTCTCAGCTTTGCAGGATTCCATGGTGATGTTGTTTAACTCAGGGGTCTGCTGGGGGTTCAGTCATGGGACCTCTAAGGTTTGGCTCTCATGAGCAACAGTCACTTCATGGTTCTTATAGTCCAAGTTCAATTGGTGGTCAACCCACCATTCAAAACCTATCACTACAGGTTTAGGAAGCTTCTCCATGATGTGAAATCTGGTGGGCAGGAGTCCCCCATTTAACTTCAGGGAGACAAACTCTTTGCATTTTTGGGACAGGTCTGTTGTCTTGTTACCCAAGGCTACCAGTTGGGAGTTTCCCTGGATTGGTACACCCAGTTTCTCAGCTAGGTTAAGTTCCATGTAGTGAGAGTTGCCCCACTGTATAGGAGGGCTACAGTGTTCACCTCACAGTTATGATAACATAAAGTAGTGTCAATGATAGAATAAGACTGGGAAGTGTTGTTTATTGCTGAGATGGTGGCTCCTTGGGTTTTTTTTGGAGCATCTAGTACAATCCTTGGATAAATGGACACTCTGGTGGCAATAGAAGCATATCCCACTTCTGATATGGCATTGGTATTCTTTGGGGGTCATGTTCAAACGGGGCCTACTTGCACCAGGGGTTTGGTTGTTCCAGTGTTGGCCAGTGTGGTATCCTTGTGGCTGGCTGAAGTTCATGCCTCTGGCAATAGCCAAGAGCTTGTCTTTGGAGATGCTACATTGGTGGGGTCTCATTAGGCTGGCGTGGTGTGGGTTCAAACTGTTTCTGAAATGCAGACCTGATATGTTGTCAGGAATCTTGGCTGCCTCTGCCAGGCGTAGAAATTGCTGTATGTAGGTTTCCAGGTTGTCCCTTCTTTGGGTCAGGCAGATGAGACCCATGTAGGCTTGGATCTTGGCCCCAGCAGGGGTAGTTGCAGAGTTTATTCTCTCCAGGAATTAGTCATAGGAGAGTATGAGGTCTGGGTCTTCCTCAAGGCTGGTCAGGAAGGTTTCTCTGGCATCATTCTTTTAGTTGGTTGGCCATTATCATAACCTTCTGAGTGTTGTCTCTGAATCTCTTGGGGTGGGCACAGAACAAGGCATTTATCATGATCATTCCTTTTCTGAAGCCAGCCAAGTCCATTTTTGGCAGGTCAGGAAAGGTTGTGGGGGCAGCAGTATTCTGGTTCAAGGTGGAGATGGTCACAGTCTTGACCTGGGATGGCTTGGCAACAATTACTTCTTGGCATTTGTTCTTTTATTGTTTCTTGGTCAAATACTGTCTTAGTTAGTAAGCTGAGATCAAAAATAAAAGCATACAAGATGCCCCTATAATCAAAAAAGAATAGGGGCCCATGGTTACTAGTTTATATATGGTTGAAATACTGTCACAGCCCATACCAGAGTCTGACAGGACTCCCACAGGGGAGGCAGGCCAGGCCTGAAAGGCCATGCACACAATAGGCGCAATACAGGCCAGATAGTTGACAGCAGTGGCTAGGGGGTGTCAACTCCCAGTATGGGGCACAACTTGGTTGGCCAGCCCTAATACTGTGATATAGACAAACCCCAACTTACTGAAGTCCTGGGCAGGAGGCGCGTTGGGGAGGGGAGGAGCAGTAGGAATCTCCTTCATAGCAGGTGGGAGATCCAGGTGATGAGGATGTTAATACTCCACGTCAAGAGCGCATGGTGGATTGACTGTGATGGCAGGAGTATAGCCAGGAGGATATGGGTATGCAAGATTTTATTGTGTTGTGGATTCCCAAATAGATGCGAGGAGAATAATTAAATTTGAGCAAAAATAGATAATTCCTGCAATAAGATAATGATTTCTAGGCATAAACTTGCTTTATTAAGATGTCAACAGTGAGGAGGGCTTCTCTCCCTCACTGCTTATACTTACTGGAGATTTTGTGGCCTTTTGTGCCACCAGAGAACTGATGGCATCAATTTTAGTTGAATTTACAATTTTCACTGGAATTCACATACTTGGGCAAGGGGGTGAGTGCTCATTGGTTTCTATAACATGAACCTTTCTTGAACTTCAGAATGCCAAGGTGCCACAGTTATTTATAGTTCCCGCAATCAATCAAGTGTCTGATTGCGCAATTAAACAATTGCGCTCCCAATGTACCATTTCCTGATAGGTGAGTGGCCCAAATTTGATAATAGGATTGAAGCCAGGGATTTGAGGCTTGTGTGCCTCTCAAATCCTGGTCCATTTGCTAGTTGAAAGGGGGTTTTCCCGCCCTTGGAGATACTTGGTGAGGGTCCCCAAGCTGTGGGTTTTTTTACCTCTAGTAAGGCCAGCTGACTGTCCAGGGCATTCTGGGCTCTGACAATATGTGAGAAGTGAAAAGTGTTGACATTATGAATGACAATTAGTAAAAAAAGCTCAATTCCCGCTGACAATTAGAAAAATGTAGACACTTTTAGAGACAACATCAGCACTGTCTATATTTTCTTAAAAATTCACTGTTTTTTATATTATACTTAATTAAATTTAAGCAAACAAGCAAATATTAACCATTTTCTGTGTATTTTTACTCGCATTATAAAATTTTAGAAAAAAATATAAGAATAAGTCAAAAATAATCAAAGTTAAGTATTTCTTTATTAAAAATAATATTTGGGGGATGAGAACATGATATTTTAACTTAGTGCTTATGTGAAGTTCTTAAGAAGTTGTTGTTAGATATCAAAAAAGGTAAAGTGTCAACTTTGCCTCTTTATGACATCCTCAATAGGAGGTGACATAGTAGTTTAGGCTTAATTTTACCACTCTAATTTGCTTAAATTCACCCCAGTAGATGATCACAAGCAAATAGACATCATTTTTGATTTTCAACGTTATTATTAACAATAAATTATATAGTAAATTACATATTAACTCACACATAAATTATGGGATTGCTGTTAGCCATCAATCCATTTAGTATATTAAAGATGGAACAAGTATCACAGATAAATTTATAAGATGAACATTTCAATAATCAGCTATATGCACAATACCTATTTCAATATATTAATTTAATAAAAAAATTAAGTGTGTAATTATTTTTTTATTGTAGATGTTTTGGTTTTGTTATTAAAAATAAGTTTGGCTTAAAAAGTGTCAACGTTGAACTTTTATGTTGTAAAAAAAATAAGAAATAAATAAATTTTTATAGTAAATGTAAAGGAGAAATTGGGTTAAATCAAGTTTTTTATTCATCTTAATATTGAATTGTGTCAAAATGGCCACAATTTTGTTGTGTTTTCTGGGTTTGTGCCCCAGAACACTTTAAAAATGGGAATTAAGCTAGCGCAACTAGCAAGAAATATAGTAGTTTCTTATTTTTGAGTTGACAGTGGCCATGTCAACAAAGTGTCAACATGGTCACTGCTGAAATGAGTGCTGTTGCCCACCAGACTTAGCCCTGAGGTGCCCATGCTAACTCTCAAAGCTGGATGTCATCTTCATCTCCCCGTTCCAGCAGGCTCAGTGACAGTTTTAGGGCACAGTAGCCCCACTCTTTTCTCTCCTAGCAGTCATCTTTTTTTTCAACCCATTGGCACTCAAAGTAACCAAGGTGGCTCTTGAAGGAGTGGAATGATGTTTTACACAAGTATCCTCTTGGATGGCCTCAAATTTCATAATGATAACCTATAGTCCAGGGGAGCACACATGAGCTAGCTGCTCAGCCGCAAGATAAGCTCTATTCTTCTCAGAGGATAAAAAATCTGCTTGGGTGATGTGTGTAGGGGATTTTAATAACAGAAGAGAGCTTGAAGCATATATGCTGATTTTGAAGGCCTTGGTGTAAATCTCTGTAAAAACACCAAGCATGAGAAAGAGAACAAGAGAAATAACCTGGGCATCAAACTTCCCATGCAGGACCCAAAGCTGCTTGAAGATTATTGGGCAGGTAGTAAAAGTGCTATCATACAGCCAAGTGATAGCAGTATTCAGCTGCTCCAGGTTTTGATTTGTCTTGTAGGCTATGATTATTTTCTCTTCTTCTTGCCTATCTTTGTTAAGAATGTACATTCCTATATCCTTCTTTTTCTTGAGTGCATCAGAAAGAACCAGGTCCTTGACGTCAGTGGCGTCCTTGGCCAGAGGGTTTGAGACTTGACTCTTATTTCTTGAAAACTTGACCAACTGATTATGTGCTGTAAACCTCTTCATATTAATGAGGAGAGATACTTGCAGGCAATCAAAGTTATCTGAGTGGGACTTTGGTCCTTAGAGGTGGACATAATCTTTACCAGACACCATTTGAGAAGAAGAAGATTATGAGGTTGGACATAAAGCAATTATACTCACCATTGATGGTTTTCATCTTATCCCAGTGCTTAGTGCTGATCTAAACTGGCCAAGAGCATTCCTTGCAGGTATAGTTGCAGCTCTTGAAGCCACAGTTGGCATTATTGCAAGAATATGTACACATTTGCTACCATGGCTGGCCCACCCTTTACCCTAATTATTTTAAAGTATTTTGGGAGAGAAGAGGGAACCTTAAATTTGCTATCAATATTAAAAATATTGTGGGCCAACAGAAGGTCTCAAGAGCCAACAGGAGCATTTCTAAACCCAGGGAAGTAGTCAGGATGGGGCTTTAAATCATTTCCTGATGATCTGGAATGTGGAAAGCTTAGTGAGGGGAGAAAAAGGGGGGTTGTTATAATGCTCCTCATATGGAGGAGACTTATCCTTTAGAGGGGGCTTTTTGGCCTGGCACTGCTTCTTGGAGGGCTCCTTGTAAAGTTTTGCCTCCTTCTTAGGCCTCCACTTCAATTCCTGCTAAATGCTTGGGGACCTCCACCAAATTACACTTGAACAATTATTCAAAAGTTACTGAAAAATCCCAAGAAAAGCCCTTGGATTAAGACTTGTGGAATTATTCTAAAGATGCCCACCTAACCCACCCAAAAGACACCTCTGGTTAAATATCATGTGCAAAAGCGGCCAGGAGCAGTGGTAATTGTGTCCAAAGCAGGTTCCTCAATTTTTTAGTTGAGTTGGGTTTCCTTTTTGATTATGTCCATTCAAAAATTTTCAAGATTTTCCTGCCTTGAGAAATGCATTCATATTCTCTCATATTATTGGTTGACTAGTTTGGTGACATTTGATCTTCTACACTAATTTTCACCCCCCTTAAATGGATACAAGAGTTGTAAAAGATCTTGCTTCATCATTCTCTACTCTAATAGAGTTCAAAATTTGTTAGTCTAATCTGGACATTTGGTTTTTTCTGTTGCTTTTGGTGTTCAGTTGATTCCTTCCCCCTTTGTCCTCCCAGGAATTGTTGGCAACAACCTTTTGGTTGTTGCTGAAACTGCAATTTTTATTGTGGTTGAGATCTTGGTTTTATTTCCTATTAACCCACTCCCCAATTCTCACACTCCTTGTCTGAAGCCAAGTTATGGAAGCTGTGGTCTGTAAGTGAACCATCAGATTTCTCTTCCCCAGTATAGTGAGCTGGGCTCTTCTCAGGGGAGGGCTTGGAGGCAGGCTTCCTGGTGGATACTGGTTTCTGCTTGGTGACTTTGGTAGCTTTGGGGGGATGCTTAGTGCCTTTGGGCTATTTGGAAGTATTATTGCCTAAAATAATTAATAAAAGGTTCTAAAATAAAACAATGCATTTAAAAAACCATAAAATCCATCATTCATAGTTTTTTAAGCTTTTAAGGTCTTTATTAGAAATTTAAAGTAAATAATGAGATAACAGTATGTATCAGGAGTTTATCAAAGATCAAAACAATATATTAAAGTTAAAATACATGTGCAAAAAGTTTTAAAATTAGATATAAAGTTTTTTAAAATCCTAAAAATATGAAAGAGAAATTTAAGAAATATAATATTTTAAAAATTAAGATGTTTTTATAATGTAGAAGTAAAGGCTTATATGTTTAAAGTGAAAGTGTTGGCATTATGAAAGACAATTATCAAAAATATTCTGAATTCACACTGTCAATCAGGTAAATGTAGATATTATTAAGTACACTATCAGCACTGTTGGTCCTTTTTAGAAGTTACATGTTTTTTCTAGTGCACTTAATTAAATTTAATCAAACCCACAAATAGATGCTGTTTCTGGAGTTATTTTGTTCATTTAATAAAATAAAAAGTAAAACATATAAAAATAAAAGTTCTTTTTCATTTATTAAAATTTATTTTTGGTAGTGAGAATATGATATTTTATCAGTATGTATACTAAAAGTTGTCAAGACAGTGTCTGAATTAATGAAAAGGATAAAGTGACAACTTTTTCAATAATAACATTCTCATTAGATTACAGCATAGTAATTTAGGCTTATTTGTGCCACTCTAATTTGCTTAAATTCACCCCTGTAATTGATCACAAACAAATTTTAGGCATTCTGAATTATCATCATTATTGGTTAATATAAATGCTATGGTAATTCACATAGTAAAAAATGCTTAAATTATAGGATTGCTATTAGCTACAAATCCATTTATCATGTTTAAGTCAAATTAAATTCCACAGAAAAATTTAAAGGATAAACTTTTCAATATATTGTCATATACACTAAGGCTATTTCTGTGTGTTATCCTAATAAAAAATTCTTTTTAAAGTGCCATAATAATATTTATACTTTAAGTATGTCAGTTTCATTGTAGAAGTAGTTTATGCTTAAAATGTGTTGACATTGGTGGTTTTACATTGTGTATTTGACTTGACAAAAAATACATTTTTATTAGTAAAAATAAAGGAAAATTTGGTTTAAATTGAATTTTTAATTAGACTTCATATTAAATTTTGTTGAAATAGCCACAGTTCTGCTGTGTTTTCTAGGCTTTCACCTTCAAGAGCTAATAAATCTGGTAATTAAGCTCACACAATTAGCAAGTTCCTTGGTGGGATTCACTTTCTAGTCAACATGGCCACTATTGACATGGGCACTGTTGCAGTTTTCAGTATGTTAATAGATTGCATTTTTGTAAGCAATATATGCTAATTAGTTTTTTAATAGTAATTTATTTGAAGTGTGGGAATTGTTGTGATCTGCACAAGTTTGTCACTCAAATATTCTCCTTTTTTAAATAAAATCCAGAAACATATCCAATTTCTTAGCATATTATGGTTTTAAATGTATTGTGTTTAAGTATATAGAAAAATTTAAAGAAAGTATAGAGTACCACAATGATTTGATCAACTTTGAAGACTCAAGGTTCCTACCTAAAAGAATGAGAGAAATATACAAATAAGTGTATGACATCTTTTTTTATAAACTGTTACACTTTTAAATGTAATTTTGACATTCAAAGATAGGCTGCAAATTTAACTAACATGGGAGTATCAAATGCAAACAACTAGCTTAAAGTGACGCTATTAATTGAATAAGCTAAACAATGAATTTTTTTGTGATACTTTTGGTTCTTAAAGGCAATTTGATAGTAAATATGAGTATTTTAGGAAACTTCTATTTCAGTTGTGTTGGTACTAGCCTGAAAGAAATTATAATTATGTTGCAACTGAACCAATTAGAGTTTAGTACTTGATTGGGGAAGACAACAGTCCAATAGAAAGGGCAAGAATAAATAGAATAAGATGTACTTTATTGTATAATATTGTGACTAAAATACCATATGGGGAAAGCCACAAGGCCACAGGGGGTGATGCAGTGGCATATTCCATGTGTCAAGTTTATACTTCTGGGAAGTATAATAAACAAAATAAAGGGAAAGATTAAGAAGAGAATGATACTTTATTGAATATGAATATAGGTTAATATATAGTATCATGATAAGCCACATGTTGTCCATGTACGTCATGGAGGTCATGGGGCTTATCTGAGTAATGTTCCTCTTGAGTCATGAGGCTTAATCAAGTTGTATTCCATTTAGGACCTGGATTGAGAGATCCCCAACATAGATGGTTAACTGATAATGGTGCCACCAGTTTATTGACTGGGCAGTGAACCACTCAGTGGGCTGCTTGGTGATTTACTTGGGTTGTTAATTCCCCAAGAGGGAGTAATTGAAGATGTTGCAACATTTCCCCTGGGGTGCTGGAAGGCGGAGCCTTGGGAATCTTTTTGAGGGTATCTGGTATACAGGCTTGGTACTGATCCAGTTTGGCGTTAGGCACAGGGAGTCTTGAATTTTGTTGGGCTGCTCTTGCCTTACACAAACAAAGTCAATCATGATGCATACATTTTAGTTTGGTTTGGGCTCCAATCCCTTTGATGAGGTAGGTGTTATTGGGCTTCACTTCCATGACAATGCCTGGTCCACGTAACCCTGGGTCTAGTTTGTGTTGGTTGTGGTTGACAACCCAGATCTTGTCTCCGACTTGGAACCTTTCTTGTTGTACTGTAAATTCAGAACCTGAACATAAAAATGCGGGATTGTCAAATCCTTGGTGCAAATTTCAAATCACTTTTGCGGGCAACTCAGCTGAGTGAAAAGTAAAATATTAAATAAAATTAACCATTTAATTTGACTTTTTTGGTTTATTTAAGCTGGCAAATTTCAAATCTCTTGAGCAGATAACTCAACTAACAAAAGACAAAACCCAACAAATAAATTTGGGATACATGAATCAGAAATGCAGGATTCTAATGTACAATTTGAGATTTCCTGTATTTCAAACAAATCATAGACATCATGTAAAACTTAACAAATCTGAAATTGCGTGATTGTTAAATCCAAGAACCAAGTTTTGAATAATAATTGCAAGGAATTTGAAATAAATATAATTTATGGGTGTCTCAAAAAGGATGCCAAAGAATCTAGAGTGGATTTGTGCTGATTCTTTTAGGAATCATAGGCATTCTCAAAAATCACCCTATTCCAATTTAGGACGGCTAAAATTTAGATCCTACTATTCACAAAATTAACATACTTAACAATAAAATTGACT